>CM076573.1:509804191-510136802 GCA_034641835.2 Pinus albicaulis | reverse complement strand
GTTATAGCTGGAGACACAGATGCCCATGACCATGCCTTTGGTTTATGGATAGCCTTAAACCATCCATGTGAGGTTGATATTCTTCCTCTTTCGGAGCACTTCCTCTAGTAGAAGATTTCAACTTCTTGCCATCTTTGGTTGAGTTCCAGGAATTGCATCAAGAATTCTAGTGTTGATGGTCATCCTTAAACCATCACAGGTTTTAGACTTCCATTCTTTTAGGTTGAAGATCTCCCTTTTCATGAGGGACAATTCCTCTAGCAGAAGCCCTTAGCTTCTTGCCATTTTTGGAAGAGTTCCGGGAACTGCAATAAGCATTGTGTTCCAGTGTTGGTGGTCATCCTTAAACCACCTCTTTTTGACAACATTTCAGAGAACTAATTCAACCTAAGTGCTACCATGCATACTTTGCAGATTTTTATTACAACTATCTTCTTGGACTCACACATACCCCTTTGGATTAAGGGGGGGAATGTTGAACACCTAATCCTCCATGGGTAGGTGTGGAAGGCGAAGAGTCACAAAGGAGTCCAAGTGACCTTGAGAGATGAATCCAAGAGTCACACCATTGTATTATAAATGTACATCTATGTGTAATAAAGATGCAACGAATGCCTATCTTTCTATTGTGTGTGTTGTGTGTGCTTATATTTATCCATAGACCATGTGTGTGTTTAACAAGGTGAAAGAAGCAACATGTGAGAAAACAAAGGGCAGCCTAAGATAAGGTAAGGACTTTTAACCTATCCTGATTTTGACATACTCTCAAGAATAAAATATTTAAGATAAACATAAAAAGTAACCTAAGATTAGGTAAGGACTTTTAACCTAGCCAGCTTTTGGAATACTCTTAAGGGAAATCTTCAAATAGTTGTTTAAGACTAAACAAGGGACAGGGCTAACCATAAACTTCCTTGATTACGACTCTACTTAGCATGCAGTGAAAATATCATTCGATAATCAATAACTCAAGTTCTAATCAGCAAAGACATGGGCTCACCAACATTCATTTACTAGTTATACTCTATTGAAATCATTCCCAAATACACATTTAGAAGAAAAACATAAAGATAAAGATTTATCAGTGAGAGCTAGGGTACTTTGCAGTAAATCCCACTCTATATTTGCTGTTATTTATTAGAGAATATGAACATAGTGGAAACATAAGGAAAACAACAATTACAGTGAGAATAACAACATCAATGATTTAGATCAGGATCCAGTGAATCTACTTGTCTATTGATGTGAGAAACCAGTTACATACTTTGAGTCCAACAGCTTTTACAGTCCAATGCTTTTCTTCCCAGCCTACTATATTAAAACTACTCAAAAAACTCTTACTCAATAACAGTTTAGGAAATTAACAATTTTCCAACCATTACAACGAATTTTCTGTGAATACATATAGGTGAAAAATGAGGAAGAGTGTTGCAGAAATGGTAATAATATCAATTAAGACAGAGTGGGAGAGGTTCGAATGCCCATTCTACTCAATAAACATTTTATTAACTTTGTGCACCCCTTCAGTAGTTTTTCTTGTCTGTGATGCATATCGGGTAGTCTGGTAATAACTCTGAGGCATGTCCTTTGAAGTTATCTCGATCTGAAGTACCCTATTCGACCTTCTGGCAAGTAAACTGTCAATTTTTTATTTTGTAGC
The DNA here is from genome assembly GCA_034641835.2 of Pinus albicaulis. NCBI lineage: Eukaryota > Viridiplantae > Streptophyta > Pinopsida > Pinales > Pinaceae > Pinus > Pinus albicaulis. The sequence continues at coordinate 510,135,142 of CM076573.1, read as the reverse complement.
CCCATGCTTTCTTAATAACTATTCTAACAGTTTTAATGAGGCTCTGTCAGCAGGATGGCTATCACAGTGTCTCTGGAAAGGTAACGCAGACTGCAAGTGTCCTTACGGGCTTCTGAGAAGGAAATAGCCTCACCGATGTGTCCTTAGGAGGCTCTCTTTGGCTGATTGATCTGACTTTAATTCATTTGTCTTCAATATTGTGCTTTATCCCTTGAAATGGTGGATTAGGCTCTTGACCTTCAGGCTTTGTTTTAACCTTTAATCCTTAATTTCTTTTAATTTCCACCGTTCTCTGTCGATCTTTGATGTTTGCTGGCAGGTGTCTCCTTATATGCAGTGGAGGGTTTGATTTGTAATCAATGCCCATAAAAAATTTGATTAAACTTTTAAATTAGACCCCTCGGCCCTTTGCCATTATTTTCTTGGTTGTGGGAGATCTTTAACACCATTAGCTACCCTAAAAACATGCAAAACAAACAACTGGTTATAAAATCCTGTGGATGTGGATTAACTACTTCAGAAGGCTCTAGCGGAGGTGGAGGAGCGATTACAGAGAAAGTGTATGCAACAGAGGTTTCAAAATTTTCTTTGGCGAGGGGAATTGGAAAGTGGTATAGGAAAACCGGCAGCGATTTTCATGTAGGGTGAAGGCAGTAAGCGGTTTGGGGTGGGGGGAGAAACATGGATGCGAAATGGGATTTGGGCCATTGGATCTTGGGGGGGGGGAATAGATCAACGGTGGAGATTATACGGAAACCCAATGGAAGGCCCCAGCGTGGTTGGGTGGGACCAGCGGGGATATATGAAAATTGAAGAAAATACACATAGCAGGGGTGTTTATAAGTTATTTTATGTGTTGACAGTGTTCGTGGCCGAACATAGGAGAATCGATGCGAGCCATAAGATCTTAAGGATGGACAATGAAGATCTACTTAGTAGATCGGCGATTGGAGGACCAGAGGGTTGGGGACCAAGGCTTTTGGAACTTGCGATGGCCGATGCCGATGGGGTGGAGGAAATGCGATGGGCTGAGGACCGTAGGATCAGGACAGAGATCGATAGCTAGGATCTCATCGGAGCATCGCTATCGGGGTGGACAGTTTGCAAAGGAAAATGCGTGTTTACAAAGGAAATGTTGATGCGATGGCATGTCGCGATGCGATTGGAAATGTCGATGCGATGAAGAATTTTGATGCGATGAACGCTAACGGCAGGCACTAGGGCATGGTCACGTGGAGGAGGAAGTGACCAGGGGCCAAAAGAAAAAGGCTAATCACATTGGAGGGAAGAGGGAGCGTTGCAATAGAAATGTAAAAGCGTCGATGCGATGGGGGCTAGTGCTTGGTCGCTGGGGCAAGGTCATATGACAGAGAAGGAGTTGGGGCCAAGCTAGAAGGGGCTTAAAACCTAGAGTTTTAATATGAGCAAAAAAGGCCTAAAATAAGGCTTTTCGAGGCGTTTTTAAGGTTCCGATAAGGAAAAAGGGACATTTTAAACCATAAAAAAAGATTTTTTTATGAGTTTAAAAGGGATTTTTTGAAGGCTTTTTAGGAGAACGAAGGGTAAATGAAAATGAGAAAATGGGAATTTCAGAGGAAAATGAGTGATATGGAGGAATTTTATGAAGATAAAATGGGGGAAATGAAATGATGAAAATGGAACCTTTAGGAAACAGTTTTCTTTGGGAACAACAGTAGGGAACAGCAGCGAGGGAACAGTGGTAGGGAACAACAGTAGGGAAGAACACTGCTAAGGAACAGTAGGCTAAGGAACAACACCGCTAAGGAACAACACTGTTAAGGAACAACACCGTTAAGGAACTGCACTATTAAGGAACAACAAGCTTCAAGAATGAGTGATTTTCTGTGAAAATAATCTCTTGAAGGCTCAAAACATATTTAGCCATCCTTTGCATATGTCAAAATTATGGATGGCTAACAATGGCTCCAACTTGGGGATGGCAGCTCCTTGGAGGTGTCAAGAACCTCAGAAAATATCTCTATAATGTAGATCAATGCTTTATTCTTGACAAAATTTTTCGTCCCTGATCATGTTGCTTGAAAATATGGTCAATTTTTTGTATCAGCAAACAACTTTCTCCCAAACATTCTGCCTACACATCCTACTTTTCCTAACATTTTTTCTTCATGAGGTGCATTTGGACTTGCAGACCTTTGACATCAACATTTTATTCTTTTGAAAACATGAAAATCTAATCTAAATCTACCCTTATTTCTCCATGAGTCCAGATTAAACAGTTGAACTCATAGCTTCTCTACCTAATCTACTATCTGCTAGGATTAAAATATCTAACAGATCTGCATTCTCTATATTCTAAAACAGAAATTGAAAATAGAGTCAAACCAAGATTAAGCTGTCTGATTTGTTGTAGTGTCCATGGCCAAGAAACCAGTTGCACATAGACTTATTTGCAGAAAATTAAAACAAAAATGTGAAGGCTTAAGATCTGAAAATTACAAGCGTCCTTCATTCTTTCTTTCAGCTCTGATTCTGATCTCTTTGAGTTGCCTTCTTCTTCTTTTCTTGGTTCAAGTTTTCAGCATGTTAGAACCAGTCCTCTTTGTATCTTTGGCTCAGGTTTTGATCTGATTAGAGCCATTTTTTCTTTTGATTCTTTGGTTCAGATTTTGAGCATGTTTGAACCAGTCTTTTCTATCCTAATCTAATCTACTGATAAGCCAAGATTAAACTATTTGGAAAATCTGATTCACTAGCCTATCAACAGTAAATTGAAATCTATCTAGCCATGATTAGGCTGTATGACTAGATAGAAGTGCTCTTTCAAGTAATGGCATTTAAGCTTGCACACTTTCATATTTTTCTTTCTTTGTTAGTATGGGGCTGTACTTTTATTCTTTTTCTAATCTGCCCTGTTTTTCCTTTTCGCCCTCTTTTTCTTTTCTTTTTTTTTAAATTCAAAGCAGAAAGCAAAAAACTAGCTACATGCTCATAAGCTGGGCTTTTATTGACATTCCTACCTACCCTAATATAACTCAGAAGTATTTACATGTTTAGCTGATGAATTCTCTTTTCCAATACATCCAGTCAATCATATGGTCCCATGACTGGTCTTTGCTCATCTCTTTGAGAATGCTGGATAAACAAGGCCACTCCCATCTCACTTGTTCTTTAGCAGCAGTGTTAAAAAAATTGTTGCATTTGGTGATACACTGCTCCCAACAATCTCTATCGCTTCTTCAAATGTCTTCAAGAAATGAGAAAAGGGGTCTTGAAATAATACCTGGTTGGGAGTATTTGATAGGTAAGTTTCAGCCAGGATTATTTCTTCTTCCACTGGATCAACAAAAAGATTCCTTTGAGAAATAAAGTCTTCCTCATCTTCGTCGTGATCTGAACTGGAGGAGTCAACATATTTAGCAGTGTTTTCCTCTTGTAGTCCTGGTATGTTCTAATTCTGTGGACTGTACTTTGTGAAGAGATCATCATATTCTTGAGCAGGGGTATATTTTATTACCTCAATCCTCTCAGGAGAAGGTTCCTTATATTCATCAAGCTCAAGACATTTTTCATTGTTTTCCTCCTCAACCTTTGAGTTGAAAGACTGTTGATCCCCAATCATGTAAAAACTATTTCTGATGAATTGGATTATTTGATTGCTGCCTTCAACCTGATGATAGTGAAGTTCATGATACCAATCAACTGTTGGCTGCCCCGCGTGATTATTTTCTTCTTGAAACTCATCATCATCTTCATACTGATCAAAAATTGGAAAATCGTTAGTATAAACGATTTCATCAATCAAGCATGTGGGGTTATCAGTTTTTTCTTCTTTAAGTTGATCTACAAGTTTATTTTATGGTTCCAAAAAACAAGGTTCAGTAGGCCAATGAGCAGAAGTGTTTTGATCAAATGGAGTTTTGAGGGTTGGTTGTTCGTTTAATATTTGGTCCATTTATTCTTCTGTCAAAAGAGGGGGAAATTTATTTTTCTTTGGACAGAAGTATGAAAGTCCTCCTTCTCTTGTATTAACTGGCTTTGAGGCTGGATATCTTCTTGCAACTCTTCTAGTGAATCAGTGCTTGCGCTTGCAAGGAAACCTTGAGGATTTTCTATTTTTTCCTGATCTACTTTTGTTTCAAACAATTCCTCATGAGTGTTATGATATCTGATTTGAACACAAGGTTCATGGGTTGTTTCATCTATATTATCAGGATGCCACTCTCTTTTTAAAATCTTAAATTAGTTATAACATGGAGGGAGAGTCCCTATATGTGTTGATTTTTCTTCTATTTCAGGTTCGATGTTTCCTAGGAGGCTTATTGTTTCCTCAAAGCACTGCTCACTTTTTGCATTTGCATTTTGGTCGTAAAATTCTCTTAACAGCATAGTACACGATAAAGGTATACTGTCAGGACTTTCTTGACAACCCCCTTCATTGTTTTCTCTATAATTTTGCTCGTCATGCATATTTCATTTGTTGCGGATGTCTTGTAGTGGTTGGGTCTGTTTCTGATTAGGATAGAACATGGGTTGCTCTGGATAATCGAAATTTATATCAGCCTCATGCATGTCCAATCATTCATTAAGTATGTTCATTATTTTTCTGATTGTATCTGAAAATACCTCAAGCTTTGACTTTGAAGAAGTTATTTTCACATGAGCTGCTTTGTCCTTTCTTATTTCTTCTAACCTTCTCTCTCTTTCTATTATGTTGAATTCCACAGTAAGTGCTATATTCTGCATTTCTTCCAGGTTTGAAGGGTCTCTTTCTCTTATCTAGAATTCCAACTCAGGGTCAAAAGTACTTGGGTAGTGCAAGAGGGCCCACCCCAAAGGTGGCTTTATCCTAGCAGGCATTGCATTGTATACCTTATTGAAGCTGGTTGAAAAGTTTTGCACTGTCTCCCTTGTTTGTCTTTTTAAATTCTTGTATTCCTCTATGATTAGAATTTCATTTCCTTTGATTGCCCACCTATCTAAGAAGACTTGAGTAAATTGATGAAAATTGATAATGCTTGTAGCTGGAAGGTCCTTAAACATTCAAATACGCACATCATCTTCTTCTATTTCATGGGGGTCAAGTAAATCCTCCAGATTTTGAATGTGTTTCTTAGCGGTATCTGTTGAGCTTTCTCCATCAAATCTGGGTAGTTTATCTGCAAGATCTGCAGGGAGGGCTTGGAAGTTAGGAGGAAAATTCAAAGGCTTGTATCTTTCCAGGATCTTTGTGGGTACAGGTAGTGTAGAAAGAGATTTATGGTTGCTTGAGTTTTTTGCTAGAGGAGGAAAGGTAGCATGAGGTTCCTTTTTCACTAGATCTTCCACAAGTGAGTTTGGCGTAAGCACAGGTGCATGAGACTAATCATGGTCTAAAATTTGAGGCTTAGATTTTTTATGCTTGAGATCCCTCCAACGATAAATGTAGATCTCATCAGTGCAACCTTGATTAGGCTTAAAGTAGGATAGAACATAGTTACAGATAAAGGAAATAATCTCTTGAATCCAACTTGGGCCTAAATGCTCTTTCTTTCTCGGATGACTGGTCATGTTTCAGGTTCTTCCTCCAGTGGAGTCTTTAGGTCTATTGGGATTTGTGGAGTCGCCAGGTGGATGATTTCAAAAACTTTGAGATGATTTTTTGTCCACCATCAGCCATTGAATATCAATCTAAGGATGTTGTGGGTCTTCTGAGCTCTTAGGGATGTATAAGATACAATTTACTCAGAAGCTCCCCAGTGGAGTCGCCATTATGTTGGGGTCATGGTGATTTAGCAGACTGGCATACTAAATGACAAGGCAACATTAGAACCACTTTGGAATCCTAGGATCTAGCCCTCTTGGATTTAGAGAGCGATCTCTCTATATGTGTTTTCAAAGGATATATCTTTAAGGCTTATAATATGATACAAGGCTAGTTATGAAGCACAAGGGGTTTGTTTTGTTTGTTTTGGTTGGGAATCATTAAATGAGAAGGTTATGTGAAGTGAAGGAGGAAATAAGTGGAAGGATACTTCAGCATGGGAAGATAGGTCAAAAAATAGTGCTAAACCATTGGGCTATGGAGTCATAAAAGGGTTTGATTGCACAATAAATATACAAGGTTTTCCAAAGGGCAAGTCATCTATATCAGAATATCCTTTAAGTTGAGTTTGTGGTATGAAACATTAAGGAGTGAGGTGAAAGAAGCATCATGTGAGAAAACAAAGGGCAGCCTAAGATCAGGTAAGGACTTTTAACCTATCCTTCTTTTGACATACTCTCAAGAATAAAACATTTAAGATAAACATAAAAGGTAACCTAAGATCAGGTAAGGACTTTTAACCTAGCCTGCTTTTGGAATACTCTTAAGGGAAATCTTCAAACAGCTGCTTAAGACTAAACAAGGGACAGGGCTAACCATAAAATTCCTTGATTAAGACTCTACTTAGCATGCAATGAAAATATCATTCGAGAATCAATAACTCAAGTTCTACTCAGCAAGGACATGTGCTCACCAACATTCATTTACTGGTTATACTCTATTGAAATCATTCCCAAATACACATTTAGAAGAAAAACATAAAGATAAAGATTTATCAGTGAGAGCTAGGGTACTTCGCAGTAAATCCTACTCTATATTTTCTGTTCTTTATTAGAGAATATGAACACAGTGGGAACATAAGGAAAATAACAATTACAGTGAGAATAACATCACCAATGATTTATATCAGGATCCAGTGAATCTGCTTGTCTATTGATGTGCAAAACCAGTTACATACTTTGAGTCCAATAGCTTTTACAGTCCAATGATTTTCTTCCCAGCCTACTATATTACAACTACTCAGAAAACTCTTACTCAATAACAGTTCAGGTAATTAACAATTTTCCAACCATTACAATGAATTTTCTGTGAATACATATAGGTGAAAAATGAGGAAGAGTGTTGCAGAAATGGTAATCAATATCAATTAAGACAGAGTGGGAGAGGTGTTCGAATGCCCATTCTGCTCAATAAACATTGCATTAACTATGTGTACCCCTCTAGTAGTTTTTCCTCTCTGTGATGCATATCAGGTAGGCTGGTAATAACTCTAAGGCCTGTCCTTTGAAGTTATCTTGGTCTGAAGTACCCTGTTCGACCTTCTGACAAGTAAACTGTCAATTTTGGATTCTGTAGCCCCATGCTTGCTTAATAATTGTTATGATAGTTTTAATGAGGCTCTGTCATCAGGATATCTATCACATTGTCTCTGGAAAGGTAAAACAGACTGCAGGTGTCCTTACGGGATTCTGAGAAGTAAATAGCCTCACCGATGTGTCCTTAGGAGGCTCTCTTTCGCTAATTGATCTGACTTTAATTCATTTGTCTTCAATATTGTGCTTTATCCCTTGAAATGGTGGATTAGGCTCTTGACCTTTAGGCTTTGTTTTAACCTTTAATCCTTAATTTCTTTTAATTTCCACCGTTCTCTGTCGATCTTTGATGTTTGCTGGCAGGTGTCTCCTTCTATGCAATGGAGGGTTTGATTTGTAATCAATGCCCATAAAAAATTTGATTAAACTTTTAAATTAGACCCCTCGGCCCTTTGCCATTGTTTTCTTGGCTGTGGGAGATCTTTAACACCATTAGCTACCTTAAAAACCTAAAAAACAAACAACTGGTTATAAAATCCTGTGGATGTGGATTAACTACTTCAGAAGGCTCTAGCGGAGGCGGAGGAGCGATTACAGAGAATGTGTATGCAATAGAGGTTTCAAAATTTGCTTTGGTGAGGGGAATTGGAAAGTGGTATAGGAAAACCGGCAGCGATTTTCATGTAGGGTGAAGGCGGTAAGCGGTTTGGGGTGGGGGGAGAAACATGGACGCAAAATGGGATTTGGGCCATTGGATCTTGGGGGGGGAATAGATCAATGGTGGAGATTATACGGAAACCCAATGGAAGGCCCCAACGTGGTCATTGTTAGGTCTCTGTAATTTTAGCAGATTGGTAAGACTAAAGCTATAGAGACAACATTTGAACCACTTTGGGATTCTAGGATCTAGCCCTCCTGAATCCAGAGAGCGATCTCTCTATAAGTGCAAAGATTGATTTATCTTTTAAGGTCTTTTGTATGATATTAGGCTAGTTATGGAGAACAAGGTTTTGTTTGGTTTTTGGTTGGGCAAAGACAAAATGAACGTGAAGGAAGTCTAAATGAAGGGTGAAGGTGTATGGAAGTGAAAGAGTGATTAAGCTAACAAGATAGGCAAGAAACAACTTCAATCCATTGGGCAATGGAGTCATAATAGGATTTAATTGAAACAACAAGGTTCAAGAGTGGTCTATGGGGCAAGTCATCTATGTCAAAGGATCTCTTTAAGTTGATTTTATGGAATGGAATGAAACAATAAGAAGAGGAATCAAAAAAATGAAGAACAAAGAGCAGCCTAAGATCAAGTAAGTACTTTGAAACTATCCTGCTTTTGGCATGCACTTAAGAAAGACATAAAAGTAATCTAAGATCAGGTAAGTACTTTGAAACTAGCCTGCTTTTGATGCACTTTCAATAGAAAACATTTAAAACACTTAGAATAGCTTAAGATCAAGTAAGGACTTTGAACCTATCCTGCTTTCAGCGTATTCAAAAGGAAAACATTCATGATAAACAGAAAAAGTAGTCTAAGATCAGGTAAGGACTTTTAACCTATCCTGGTTTCAACATACTCTTAAGGAAAACTTTCAAACAACCTTTGGAGGAAAACTAGAAGACATGGCAAACCATAAACTTTCCTACTCCAACTCTACTTAGTAATTAATGAAAATAACATTCAAGAACAATGTTTGAAGTTTAGACAATAAGACGTAAGAACACCAACATTCCTTAACTACTTAGACTGTATTAAATCATTCTCAAATACACAATTAGAGGAAAACATAAAGACAAAGCTTATCAGTGAGAGTAGGGTACTTGTAAGAGTAAATCCTAGCTCTATATTTGTTGTTCTTTATCAGAGAAAGTTGACAGAATGGAAACAAAAAGAAAATAACAATTTACGATAAGAAACACATCACCGTTGACATAGACCAGGATCCCATAAATCAGCTTGTATTTGATGTTCAAACCAGTTACAATCATCAAGTCCAGTGGTTCTCTACAGCTTCAAACTTCTCATCTCAACTTAGGTATCTTCAATTACAAACAGTGCTTACAGCAGCTTCAGAAAACTATTTAAAGGCAACAGATATGCAGTGACCAACCTTTATCTCATCTTCTACAGAAGTATTTATAGAAGAAATGAGGAGGTGGGATGAGAGAAAAGATCTCTAGGATCAATTAATACAGTTTAATGCTTCTCGGCCTTTGAGGGGCTCAATGGAGAATTTTTCTGATATTTCTCGGTATTAATTGGTTTTCATTAAGTATTTATCATTTTAGCAGAGTTTGTTGACTTTAGAACTCTTTCAGGAAGGATTTGTAATAACTTTAGCCTCTTTAAACAAAATATCATTGACCAAGGCAATAACTATGCCTTCTTAGATTTATTGAGGTTGCAAGTGGAGCTTTGGTAGCTGGAGAGGATTCAATTAGCCTCTGATGTGGCAGTGGAGACTTTTCGGACTGATAGATTTATTTGTTTTATTCTAAAACACCTTTAATTTGTCTTTTCTTTTTGTTTTAGGACTAATTAGGCTTAATTTATGTCTTCTAGTCTTTATATTGTCTTTAACTATGTGGATTAGGCCTTTGATAGTTGAATTCATGCCTTACTCCCTCAAAACTGTGTTAGAACCTTTAATTCTTCATCTTTGTTGTGATCCCATACTTTGACACTGATACTCTCTGTATAATTAAGGTTTGTTGTGTTTTGCAGGCATGCAGAGGGTTTTATAATGTTACCAGTGCTCATGAGGCACGATAAAATTATATTTGGAACCCTGCAGAATCTTTGTCTTCGTGGATGATGGCCCAGGGATCGTCATCCCTGGCCTTCGATTTCTTTTTAGAAATATGGAAAAAAAACTTAAAACCTGCACATAACAAGCGAAATTAAGAAAAACCCGTGAAAAATAGGTTAAGGCTGCTTTGGGGATTAGGTTTAATTGTGACCATTGGATGAAATCAACCAACGGCCGAGATCACTTGACGAGATTAAATGGGGAGGCGGTTGGATGAAATGAGGATCATATTAAGTTCGGATCGTTGATCTATGTTGATCAACGGCTGAGATCAATTGGGGATTTTACAATGCGAAAGGGGAAAATTTATAACGAAATGGAAGAAAATGTAATAAAAAGGGGAAAAACCTTTGGCGGAAGTGAAAAGGGGTTAAATGAAGTTTTGGGGACACAGAGTGATCTGGGTTGTTGGATGAAAACCATGGATGACCGAGATCAAAAGGGTGAAAAGTTAATAGGATGGAGAAAGTGGTTTAGCGGAAAACCAAAATGGTTTTCGCACAGCTCTGAGGTGGTTTTGAAAATTTGCAAAAAGAACGCGATATCACAAACTTGCTGACACGTGTCCCCTCCAAAACCACTTTTATCACGTAATTTTTTGGTGTTAAACTTCATGCGCAGAAAAAACGCGAAAAGGGATTCTGACCGTCAGATAAAGGGGTGCAGATCCAACGGTACGGATAGCATGCAATGGAGAGCAAGATGCACGAACGAAAAGGTGGTCAGGGTCAAAGGCATTTTAAATCTTGACTGTTAGATCTTAGGAATGAACGGCCCAGATTTAACGATGGGGAGAAATGAAAAGGGTGAAGTGGGAAGAGCAGAAGCAACGTGGACCATTGGATTAGAGGAAATCAACAGCGAGGATTTAATTGGAGGTCAGGATCATGGGGGTGTTATCGCCTAAATCCACCTTAGGCTGAAGGAAGGCAGAGTTCAGGGTAACATCAAACCACGCTCAGTCTGGTAGCTAGCCCTACCAGAACAGGAGAGGGCTCTCTCCGGGTCAATCTCAGTAAAGATAATCAAAAGGGCTTGAGATGACTTGAAATGAATGCTTATTTTAGGCTAGGTATATAAGTAGGAAAGTCTGATTTTGATTTTGGGGGTTTTGTTGGAATCAAAGGGAAAGGCAGTTTTGGGTCCGAGGATAAGGCCTAGTTTTTGCAGAGTTCTGATTGGGGCAAGGAAGGAAATTGTTTTGATGCTTTGAATTGAATGGATGGATGGTTTAGACCAGTGAGGAGATGAAGAGGGCAAGAGGCTCTCAAGAATCCTCTTCAAATAGATGAAAAAATTTAAAATTAAACAAAACTAAAGGCAGAGCAAAGCAAGCAACTGAATTCCACCTTTAACACTGATTTGTTTAATCTAAGAAGAAAGGAGAAGGAAAATGGTACACATAAACATCAGTGAACTTAAAAATACATAGAGAAGAACACCATCAAAACACAGAGTCACAAGGATCCCAAAAAGTGCTGCAAACCCTGGTCTTTCCTTTGCCAAAAATGTAGAAATGAATGTACAATGAAGTGCCAAGCAATCCCAAGTGTCCAACCCTGAAAATGACTGATGAATTACATGATATAGACAAGCCTAACCCATTCCCATGCCTCTATGGGTTGAGCTCATCATTCTATGAGATGTTTCAACCATATCTAAACTAGTAACTGAAATATAGGCAATGAAACAACTTGCCTCTATATGGTAGGAAACTGATTCATTTATTTAATTTTCACTTTTTGGTGAATGAATCTACTAGAACAAGTAAATATGTGCCAAAATTACATCAAAGTCATTAATTTACACCAATTTACATCAATATTTACATTAAAAAGTAAAACTGGCCAAAACTAGGCGAAAATTTGAGCTGCTAAGTGAAAAATAGGCCAAATTTCTCTATGCGCCGTGCCTGAAATATGTATGCGTCATGCCACTTTGATCCTGATTTTGAAGGCCTTTCCTAAGTCCAAATTGAGCACAGGATAGCTCGTTGGAAATCCCTACCTGTCTACTTTCCAACCCAAGTGGAATTTCTAGATTTGGATGTCATTTGTCCCTCCAAAACTTCAATCTCCCAACATTGCTTCATGTGGATGCAAAAAGTGGCAGAAAGGCCATTTTTAGGGTGTTTTTGACCCTTTAGGAAACCAAAAACTTGATGAAATCCTTAGGTAATCCATGAGCATGCATAAAGTTTCATAAAAAATCCAAAAATGCAAAGTTTTCCCCCTGAAGAGCTGCCAATTATAAGCGCACGCCAAGTGGTGCTACGCGTCGGGCAAGAAAATCTGTTTTAAGACCAAAAATTTCAAAATTGACAAAATTTTTCCCAAATTTCTTGAAATTTGGGCTGTAGGTCCCTCATCAAGTACTATGCTCAGCCAAAGAAGCTTCGGCCAAGATTATGTCTTTTCACGCCTCCTCGATGCCTTCTTCATCTATGTTGCCTGAGGTGAATATGAAGAATTTGGTGTCTTTGTCTTGATTGCCAAATGTGTCAAAGTCAATAAGGGACTGTGGGAAATAGGGCAATGAGGATTATTGGGTTTAATCAAGTGAGATTTGATAATGTAGGGATAAGGGACAGTCACTGAACTGTTTGGGGAAGTTGAGGTTTTGGGAATTTTTACAAATGAAATAAGAAATAGGAATGATAGGGAATGAAGTGACTAAGGGATAAGAAAATGGGGCTTAGGAATAAGTGATTTATGATGTAAGGGGATAGGTAAATAGACTGTGGTAATGATATAATGGGAGATAGGAAAACAAGGTGGGGAGTGGCACAAAAACTATTTTAAAACTTCAACACAAAACCCTTAAGGAGCCATCTTTAATAAGAGATTAGGGTTTAAAGTTTGACATTCAAATTCTCCAAAACAACCTTCTGAAACCACACCAAACACTATTCAATGGCAATTGCAAGATGATTTGACTTACACGGAGCATAGGAGATTGAGTTGTTTTGAATTTATGGAACAATGGCAAGGTTTTTTGTGTGTCGGCCCAGTGTGTTGCGCACACTGTATGCACTGCGCACGTTCAATTTTACACAGTGTAGAACAGCTCTATGCGCCGCGACCTTCACCCAACACGCTGCACAACTAAATTCACAGACAGTCCGCCTTCAAACTCACAGTTTCGCCTTCCAATCGTTTTGACTCGACTCAATGATGTCTCTTGGTGTGCAAATGGATTGTTCAAACACCAAAAATATCTTATATGGCATGAACTTTGATTTTTGTTTTGAAATAACCCACTTGCTAATGTTGCAGAACTTTGGCACTTTCGCATTTTTAATACAAACTCTATTTTTGTTTCCACTTTGACTTTTTTGACTTGAATGATGAAACTTTTGGCTATTTTTTGCAGGGATGGCTAGCATTGGATTTGGAAAAGGCGACCAGGGCTGCGCCTGAAGATCTTCACAACTAAAAAACTTTGAGAATTAATTACATTTATTACAAAAAAATGAAATTGACGATTTTTCTTCAAAACAGAGTTTTGAAGAAGAATCATGATCAAGCATATTGACGATGAAATTTTTCGACGAAAACTTATTTTGAACCTCCCTCATGTGCATGCTAGCATTATTAGACATTTTGCAGACCAAATTTAACAAAACCCTAGACCTAATGAATCCTAAAATGACTCTTTGCCAAGCAAGAGACCAAACATGACTGTAAATGACTCGATGAGAAGATTTAGACCAACAGGTACAAGACATGAGGAACATGAGTGAAAAGCCCCCTACCGTCAGATGATGGCATGCCCCTAACAGAATGTAGATGACTGAACTGAATGAGACACCTAAAAATGAAATGCAATAAGAGAAATTGATCTCTGATGGAGGGATGAAAAGACCGACTCTAACATTGGCTCCAATGGGGATGGTAGCTCCTTGGAGGTGCCAAGGACTGCAGATCTTTGGGAGAGAAGACAGTGCCTTCGTCCATTGGGCTATGGAGTCAAAAAACTAAAACTGAAATTATGCAGACTAACTCTGACTCAAGGCTAAAACTAAAAACCATAATAAAACCAAACATGACTAAAACACAACTAAAAACTGGAAATATGCTCATAATTGAGCTTATTCATCAACCCTACTCTAATTGTTCTATTCACCACCTGATCAAGTGAAATGGAACAGCCAATGCAACCATGTAAGCATCCTGGCTTCTATTTGATTCCTTCCCAAATGCTTTCTGATACGCAGGAAAAGGGAAGAATCGAAAGGAACTCCCATGGAAACTTGAAATCAGGTTGACTCTTGATAAACTTGCAAAGCATGAATTGACTGGTTGACTTCAAGAATACTGCGAAGGGATCTTCATAAACATAGCTATTGATTTCCATTAACACATTACTTCTCTGGTTGAGGTAGTCTTCATAGCTGGATATTAAGATTTTTCACACATCTGTGTCGTCTTTCTTTGGTGACAATAGCAGGCTGTCAAAAGGATCCTGAATTTCGTGAATAACGAAACTTTGTGGCTGATTCCAAATAGAACAAAAGTCTCCTTTATCAATCTCCTCATATGACTGCAAACCTTGATATGGGCTTTGTAATGAAAAATCTGTTGAACAAGACAATGAAGTTGACTTTTGAGTAAGATTATTATCAACATTCTCTTCTGACACATGATTAGCCAATGGAGAAGAACCTTTATATAAAACATCATCCAACACACGAGCAATAGGATCATCAAAAACTTGAGAAGACTACTGCGATGTATCCATTGAAACTGTATGACATCCTACTGGCTGTTCATCTTTTTCTTTAAAGATATTACGAAGATTCTACTTTATAAACTGAAATGCTTCGAAACAAAAGGGTACAGAATCCTCTTGCATCATTAAATCGTGTATTTCAGCTTCCACACCTTCATCTGTAATCTGACCTTCAATAGCATTTGGTGGCTGCAGATCTGGAGCTAAGGAGGGTTTTGTATTAGAAATGACTTCATCAGTCGTTTCAGGAGAACATTTCTCATTAAAAACTTGCTCAAGAATTTTGCTATCTATCTCATCCTCAACATTAAAACTAAGAGATTGTTGATTTCCTATAGGCTGCTCATTTGAATATTTACTATGCAATTTACCCTTCAAAAACTGGAATGATTCAAAACAAAATGGTACGGAGTAATCTTGTATCATTTGATCATATGTGCCAGCTTCCATGTCTTCATTCGCAACTGGACAATCAATGGCTTTCAGGGGCTGTAAATTTGGATATGGGAAGTCTTGAACAAGGTTTTCATTTCCCTCAAGATGGTCCAAATTAGGACCTGTTGACAGTTGATTTCGGATTGCATGGAAGTTGTCTCTGATGAACTGAAACGAATCAAAACAAAAAGGCAAAGATCCTTCACTTACTTCAAAATTTGTTGCGCTTTCCTCGCCACTGTTATAGCTGATATGCATCGGTGGATCATTGTTTTCAAGCTATTGAAATGGAACTTTCTCCCGCAAATCAACAGTTGATTTTGTTGCAAGACTAGCTTGTGTTTGGAAAAAATCATCATCATCATATTGATCGAACTGAGGCAGATCATCAGTATAAAACACATCATCAAGCATACATGTCAAATCAACAAATCTCTCTTCTCCAAGATGATCTAAGAAACAATCATTATCATATCTATGACAACTGGGATAAGAAACAAAATGTTTTAGATCAGCAACTTGTTCTTCTTCAATCAGCAAGCCATGGGCTTGAACATTATACTCATTCTTTGTGAGGATCCTCTGCATCATCTCTTCTACTGTATTTACCAAAAGGTCAAGCTTTTCTTCTGAAGGTGTCCGGTGCTTTGCAACATTTTTCTTTTCTTCTTCCTTCAGCCTTGCTCTTTTGATCAGCAAATGAGCCTCTACATTTACTGCATTGTTCTGTATTTCTTCAAGTGTTGCAACATTCCTTTCTCTCAGCTGAAACTCCATTTCAGGATCAAAAGCACCTGGGTAATGTAAAAAGGCCGAGCAAGGAGGAGGTCTTATATCGACAGGTATCGAATAATAGACTCAATTGAATCTAGTGGAAAACTATTGTACTGTCTCCCCTGACTGTCTTTTCAGCTGGGCATACTCATCTAAAATAAGGAAAGGGTTATGTCCGATCACCCACCTATCAAGGAAAACTTTGACGAACTGTTGGAAATCTGAGATGCTCGCATCAGGCAGGGCTTTGAACCAACTCTTGATTTGACCTTGCAAAGAAAGAGAAAAAAGCCTAATACTAACATCTTCTTCATCAACTTCAAAAAGGTCTAGAAAAGTCTCAAAATTCTGCACATGTTGCTCAGTGTTGACATTGTTACATTCACCGTCAAATCTCAGAAAATATAGGTAATAATTTGCAGGGAAAGCATGGAGAACAGAAGGTAAAACAAGAGGTTTATACATATCTAGGACTATAAAATGTGTAGGAGTATCTACAAGAGCTACGGGATCAGTTTTGTTCTCTTTAGGCTCATTACTCTGAAGAGAGTCATCATAAGATGTGGGAAAAGTAAGGAGGCCAGGATCAAAGGGAAACTCAGTATTTACACTTTTTGAATAGGTTGAGTGAAGATTTTGATCACCTTTATCATACAACAACTTCTGAAAAACTTTCAGGACAGCTTCAAGAACATCAAAGAAGTAATTTACAAGAAAGAAAACTAGATCCTGAATACCATTCCACTTTGGATACCTGAACTTTGTGTAAGATCCTTCCATTTTCTCAGAGAAAGAGTTAGTCCTCCAGTGGAGTCTCTACATTGAGTTGGAGTCACCAGGTGAATGATTTCAGCCTTCTTGTATATGATCATTGTCCACCATCAACAATCAGATCTGAACTTGGTTAGATCCTACTGAGGAAACTAGATGTTCATTTCATAAACTAGACCAGAGATTGACTGAAGCAGCGTTTATCTACTTTCGCTAATGCAAAGAAAGAGCGTTTCGAAGGCTACCTGGCTAACTTCAGGCTCCGTCTGTAGCTTATAAAGAAAACAACAAACTTTTATCCCCGGTATGGTCGCCACTATGTTATTGCCTAAATCCACCTCAGGCTGAAGGAAGGCAGAGTTCAGGGTAACATCAAACCATGCTCATTCTGGTAGCTAGCCCTACCAGAACAGGAGAGGGCTCTCTCCAGGTCAATCTCAGTAAAGGTAATCAAAAGGGCTTGAGATGACTTGAAATGAATGTTGATTTTAGGCTAGGTATATAAGTAGGAAAGTTTGATTTTGATTTTGGGGGTTTTGTTGGAATCAAAGGGAAAGGCAGTTTTGGGTACGGGGATAAGGCCTAGTTTTTGCAGAGTTCTGATTGGGGTAAGGAAGGAAATTGTTTTGATGCTTTGAATTGAACGGATGGATGGTTTAGACCAGTGAGGAGCTGAAGAGGGCAAGAGGCTCTCAAGAATCCTCTTCAAATAGATGAAAACATGTAAAATTAAACAAAACTAAAGGCAGAGCAAAGCAAGCTACTGAATTCCACCTTTAACACTGATTTGTTTAATCTAAGAAGAAAGGAGAAGAAAAATGGTACACATAAACATTAGTGAACTTAAAAATACATAGATAAGAACACCATCAAAACACAAAGTCACAAGGATTCCAAAAAGCGCTGCAAACCCTGGTCTTTCCTTTGCCAAAAATGCACAAATGAATGTACAATGAAGTGCCAAGCAATCCCAAGTGTCCAACCCTGAAAATGACTGATGAATTACATGATATAGAAAAGCCTAACCCATTCCCATGCCTCTAGGGGTCGAGCTCATCATTCTAGGAGTTGTTTCAACCATATCTAAACTAGGAACTGAAATATAGGTAATGAAACAACTTGCCTCTATATGGTAGGAAACTGATTCATTCATTTAATTTTCACTTTTTGGTGAATGAATCTACTAGAACAAGTAAATATGTGCCAAAATTACATCAAATTCAAGCATTTACACCAATTTACATCAAGAGTTACATCAAAAAGTAAACTGGCCAAAACTAGGCGAAAATTTGAGCTGCTGAGTGAAAAATAGGCCAAATTTCTCTATGCACCACGCCTGAAATCTGTATGCGTCGCGCCACTTTGAGCTTGATTTTTGTTACACCATTTTTTTGTCATCTAACCTATTATTATTAGATGAACCCAAGTACACCATGTAAGACCAATTTTACCTAAAGTAAAATTGCTTTCACCACATCCATTTATGTTTCATGGTCATATTTAACCCAAAATATGGATATCAATTAAGTAAATCATTATTTATTTAATTGTTTCCTAAGAATAAGTTATTTAAATCACTATTTAAATCATATTCTTAGTTAAATTTGACTAAATCAAATATAAATAATTAAATAAATCATTATTTATTTAATTATATTCCCCTCATTTCCCTTAAATAACAAATAAATCATTTATTTATTTTTTATTTATAAATAAAGGAATTGGCCCAAGTCAAAAACCCTTTTCCCTCCAAAAAATATAATAAAATATTCCTAAAGGGTGATTCTAGAATATATTTAATAATATTTTATTCATGCACCGAGTTCTAGAACACCCCAATATGTTGTTATAAATAGGAGGGTTTTCCCCATTCATTAGTCACCTTCATTGCATTGGATCACACTAGATCTGCTTTTGGTCACCACTTTGCATTTCTATGAACTCCCATTGAGTTCCATGTTTTTGTTTCCCATAATATTTAGAGAGAGAGACCATTAATCTGAAACATTGAGGACTTCCCAGCCCACTGAGGAGAACTGGAAAACACCTTTCTTGTTTTCCTCTCAGGTGCCCCATTCTTTAATATAATAAAAATATTCTTTTAAACATGTATTCTTGTCTTGTCCATTGATGCTTGTATTTTATCTTATTAATATATTCCATATTTAGATCTAGATGTATGCAACTTATTACAGATCTTAAGATGTTTGGCAGCCATAACTTATGTTAGGGCTACTTGATATGCGTAGCTAAAGTGAGTTTTTACAACAAAAAATTCATGCTAACAATTTTGAAGGCCTTCCCTAAGTCAAAATTGAGCACAGGATAGCTTGGTGGAAATCCCTGCATGATTACTTTCCAACCCAAGTGGAATTTCTAGATTTGGATGTCATTTCCCCTTCCAAAACTTCAATCTCCCAACACTGCTTCCTGTGGGTGCAAAAAGTGGCAGAAAGGCCATTTTTAGGGTGTTTTTGACCCTTTAGGAAACCCAAAACTTTATGAAATCCTTAGGTAATCCATGAGCATGCATAACTTTTCATAAAAAATCCAAAAATGCAAATTTTTCCCCCTGAAGAGCTGCCAATTATAAGCGCGTGCCAAGTGGCGCTACGCGTCGAGCAGGAAAATCTGTTTTAAGACCAAAAATTTCAAAATTGACAAAATTTTTCCCAAATTTCTTGAAATTTAGGTTGTAGGTCCCTCATCAAGTACTATGCTCAGCCAAAGAAGCTTCGGCCAAGATTATGTCTTTTCACGCCTCCTCGATGCATTCTTCATCTATGTTGTCTGAGGTGAATATGAAGAATTTGGTGTCTTTGTCTTGATTGCCAAATGTGTCAAAGTCAATAAGGGACTATGGGAAATAGGGCAGTGAGGATTATTGGGTTTAATCAAGTGAGATTTGATAATGTAGGGATAAGGGACAATCACTGAACTGTTTGGGGAAGTTGAGGTTTTGGGAATTTTTTCAAATGAAATAAGAAATAGGAAAGATAGGGAATGAAGCGAATAAGGGATAAGAAAATGGGGCTTAGGAATAAGTGATTTAGGATGTAAGCGGATAGGGAAATAGACTATGGTAATGAGATAATGGGAGATAGGAAAAAAAGGTGGGGAGTGGCACAAAAACTATTTTAAAACTTCAACACAAAACCCTTAAGGAGCCATCTTTAATAAGAGATTAGGGTTTAAAGTTTGACATTCAAATTCTCCAAACCAACCTTCTGAAACCACACCAAACACTATTCAATGGCAATTGCAAGATGATTTGACTTACACAGAGCATAGGAGATTGAGTTTTTTTGAATTTATGGAACAGTGGCAAGGTTTTTTTTGTGTCGACCCTATGCGCCGCGCACATTCAATTTTACACTGTGTAGAACGGCTCTATGCGCCGCGACAAGCCAATGCACCGCAACCTTCACCCAATGCGCCGCGCAACTAAATTCACAGACAGTCTGCCTTCAAACTCACAGTTTCACCTTCCAATCATTTTGACTCGGCTCAATGATTCTCTTGGTGTGCAAATGGATTGTTCAAACACCAAAAATATCCCACTTGCTAATGTTGCAGAACTTTGGCACTTTCACATTTTTAATACAAACTCTGTTTTTGTTTCCACTTTGACTTTTTTGACTTGAATGATGAAACTTTTGGCTATTTTTTGCAGGGATGGCTAGCATAGGATTTGGCAAAGGTGACCAGGGTTGTGCCTGAAGATCTTCACAACTGAAAAACTTTGAGAATTAATTACATTTATTACCAAAAAATGAAATTGACGATTTTTCTTCAAAACAGAGTTTTGAAGAAGAATCATGATCAAGCATATTGACGATGAAATTTTTTGACAAAAACTTAGTTCGAACCTCCCTCATGTGCCTGCTGGCATTATTAGACATTTTGAAGACCAAATTTAACAAAACCCTAGACCTAATGAACCCTAAAATGACTCTTTTCAAAGCAAGAGACCAAACATGACTGTAAATGACTCAATGAGCAGATTTAGACCAGCAGGTACAAGACATGAGGAACATGAGTGAAAAGCCCCCTACCGTCAGATGATGGCAGGCCCCTAACGAAATGTAGATGACTGAACTGAATGAGACACCTAAAAATGAAATGCAATAAGAGAAATTGATCTCTGACGGAGGGATGAAAAGACCGACTCTAACAGAAGGGATATGTGACGAACGAGCACGATGCGATTAAGTGATGGCCGTCGAATCTGGGAGTAAGATTTATGGTCATTATTCAATCGAAGGGGTAAAGGAGGAAAGTTATGGGTGGAGTGAAAAGAAATCTTAGCGGTCAATTTTTTTGGATTCGACAGCTAAAATTCAATTAGGGGGATCGGCATCGAAGAAGGCAAAAGGGCAAAGCTTTAGGGGAACCTGCGATTTGTTGATTGCGATTGAGCGAGAGCCCTTGATCTAAAAACTAGATCAATGGTGGAGATTTAATCATGAAGGAAAAAATCGGAATGGAGGGCTTGGAACAGGGAACAATATGGACCATTGGATCCGGGCGCATTAGGGAAGATCAACGGTTGAGAAACGAACGCAAGATCGCATCGGAGAGAGGCAATAAACCATAAAAATGTGTCAATTGAATAATTGTGATGCGATTTTATATTTGCGATGTGATTTTTGTTGATGATCTTTGATTGGTTTAGATCGATGGTTAATATTCACTTAAACTTTGAACTGTCGGGTTTTATTGAAATATAAAGGAAATTCGGGTTTTACGAAATACAAAGGAGAAAAAGGTTTTGAAGGGGTTTGGAGAGGATTTTAGGCCCTTTAAGTGCCCAGTTGCAGGGCTTAAGGTCCTATGAGGAAGCGGGGTTTATAGGAGTTAAGCCCTTGGGGGCTAAAGTTCCATATAATATAATATGAGTGTTTTTAGTCGAAAAAACAGGGTTTTTAAGCCAATTTGAGGGTTTTGGTAGAAGGGAAAGGAGTTTTTAAACCAAAATGAAAGGAGACCAAATGGTTTTAAAAGGGTTTTGAAGTGAATTTGAAGGTTAAATGCAGCTTATGGAGGGATTTTATGAAGAAATAAGGGGGTAAAAATGGGGTTATTTATGAGTGAAGGAGGGGTAAAAAATGATGGAAAAATGGGGGTTTTCAACAGTCTTTTTCTTCAAGAAAATAGCATATTTTTCAGCGTTAATGAGGGAAACAACAGTGAAGATTATCTTAAAGGATAAATATCATCATAAGACTTCAAGAACTCACAATTTGGCCATAAAATTGTTTCTTGAAGGCTACAAAAAAAATGTAGCCACCATTTGATATGACAAATTTTTAGCAGCACCCGTGCCTCTGCTCTTTGCTGCTCTCTGCACCATTTTCAGCAGATTTTTTCCCTTAGATCCCAGTCCCTCCGGACCCTGGATCTATTGGTCCCTTTTCAGTGTGCTTCGCCTATTTTTGAGAGACCCACCTCCTTGGGTGCAATTGCTTCCTTGTTAGTCGTTAACTTTCCATTCTTTTAGTCTTCTTTCCAGCAAATTTCTTTTTTCATTACGCAGCACACTTTTTTCTTTTACTCTCAAAAAGTCTGGGTTTAATCAATTAAAATTAACGCACGCCACACACTGACCCTAAGTGAAGAAGATCCTGGTTAACACCGCCTGGCACAGACTCTAAAATTAATTGACACTGCACCTCCGTGCCCTTGTCGCGTCTTGTTCTCACACCTTGCTGCCCTTGTCGGTTTTTCTTCTTCCCATCATCATTGCGCCACTAAGGCGCTTATCCCAGAGACTTCTTGGCCTTCACCCTCAGTTTCCGGTTTATCAACTTCCTCCTTCCCGTTGTCCTCGAGTAAGTCCTCCCCAGAGTTCGCACTCTGACTCTTCCTCTGATTGTTCGGGTTCTCCCCCTACTTCTGGTTCTTCCCCCTCTTTTACCTTCACCATGTCTAATTCTGGACCTAGCCCTAACCCCAGTTCTACCGCTGGGTCCTTTTCCAGTAGAACCTCTACGGGACCTACCTTGACTGCCCCATTACTCCCTTATATGGCCGGCCTCAGTCTCCCCGACTTCAATCAGCTTATCAATGATCCTATCTGCCACGATGCCAATTGGCTTGCTATGCCAACCAAGCTCCCCTCCGACATTCCCAAGTTCGAAGGCCTTGCTACCGAAGATCCATCCAATCATATCTAATCTTTCCACATGTGGTGTTCCTCCAATTCCATCACCGATGATTCCATTCGTCTTCGTTTATTTCAGCGCACCCTTACCGGCGAAGCTTCCAAATGGTATGTTGATCAAACCACCTCTTCCCATACCACCTTTGCGACTATTGCCCAAGCCTTTTTATCTTATTTTCAACTCCCCATCCAATACGACACTGGTACTGAACTCTTAACTTCTTTTCAACAATCCTCGTCGACTCGTCTTTCCGCTCATGTTAAATAATGGCGACGCAGACAGAGCATGTGTCGCGCTCCCCCTTTTGAAGATCGCGTTTACATGGACTAGTTCATTCACTCTCTCTTACCTCCCATTGGCAAAGATGTCACGTCCCATTTTCCCCAAACCGAGGAAGCCGCCCTTCAGATAGCTTTAAAGTATGATCTCATTTATGCTCAATCCAGTTATGTTTATACTGTCCTTCCGGATCTCCCCAAGCCCGGGGGCACTAACGTCTCCGGGACCTCTCACTTTGCTGACGGTATCGTTGGAGCTATGTCTCATACCGCTGCTCAACCTTTTACGCCTTATGGTCTTCCTCCTAGCAGGGCCAGCACCTCCAACACCTTTCCTCCTCCCGGTAACATGTATCCAGGTTTTGGCATACCTCTCCCTTTTGCCCACTCTCCTACTTACCCCAATGTTTCCCATTCTCACCCTTACCCTTATCTGTAGCCTGGTGTGCCAGCTCCTCCGGAATTTGGACCTCCCACTCCCTTGCCTCCTCCACCCCCACAGCCGCACTTACTACCCCCCCCCAGGGCACATATTTGCGCAACAAGGGGAAACTCCTCCTCGATAGAGAAGAGGCAATCGTTCCACTTCTGGTAACTGTGGACCCAATCCTCCCAGTCTCAACTCTAACACCGCCAATCAGCCACAGGGCTCTCAACCCAGGCTGGACAAACCGCTTCGTACCAACAAGCCCTGCTCATGTTGCGGTATCTATGGTCATTACACTCATGATTGTCCTCTCCTACCACAGATGCGACAAATGTGGGAGTCTCAGGCCACTGTGCGAGGACAACACTCCTCCCCTAATACCTCCCCGCATCCGACTACTTCTCAACCCGCCGTGTTTACCGATCCTTTCCCTCAACAAGGCTTTGTCGCTACTCAATCACCTCGTGCCCCTAGCACCACTCAACCTTCACCTTCTAGCACCTCTGACTATCAAACTCTCATGATGGCCTCTGACCCACCTCTCACTATCGACCTTAACCTGTAAACTCGGTCTCGTCAATACTCCCTGCCTCCCGTCCCGTCTGTCTCCGAGTCCCTATCATCAACTTCTACAGAGCCTCTATCAACACCCAATGGCCCTTTGTAAATCCCTCCACCCAAAGCTGAGGTCCACACAAAAATTCCTAAGGGTCCATTACGATGAAATGCTGCCTCTGGTCGGGCCGCCCACTCCTACAGCATAGTAGATGATCTGGCACAATCTCCAGCTGCCATTTCAACACTGGAACTCCTCTAGTCATGTCCTTCTCAAAAGAAATATCTACTATCTGTCGTGGGTGTTGTAGATCCTTCTGATGACCTATTAATTGTTTTTGACGCCCGTCAGTCAGACCATCCCCCTCTTCCTCCTTCAGTTGCTTTCCAAATCCCCATCAAAATCTGAAATGCCAATGTCGCTCGATGTATTATTGATGAGGGGGCATCTACCTGTGTCATGTTCGCCTCGGTTTGGAAGCAACTTGGATCCCCAGAGCTGGCCCCTTCCACAATCACCCTCCGTTCCTGGGATGGCCATGCCTCTCAACCCATTGGTCTTTTTCGTAACTGTCCTATCACCCTTGCCGGTAAGACTGTCTATGTCGACGTCGAAGTTATCGATGCCCCTCTCGACTACAACATCCTTTTAGGGCATATTTACACCTATGCAATGTCTGCTGTCCCCTCTACCGTCCACCGCAAGATGTTCTTCCCTCATAATGGTAAGATAGTCACCGTCGACCAGTTGTCGTATCATGAACCTAAATCTCTTACCTCACCGGAGTCCACCATCTCTACTGTCACCAATAAACAAACTGTTGATTCTTTGACCAGCGTTTCCCCTGGCATCTACAAAGACTCCTCTTTGCTTGGCACCTTCCCCAGCCCTCCCCCTCCTCCTATCTCTGATCCTAGCTTGGCGAATGTTTGCATGATGTAATCATCCCAGGCTGCCCTCTCGCAACCTGCCTTGGCTAGTCAGCAAGCTCCTCCTCATCTGACATACCCTGCTCCTAGCCCTTCTCCTCAGTTGATTTAACCCCTCCCGTCGGGCCCTTCCCCTCTCCCTAACCCTCCTGAACCTCCTTCCCTTCCCGAATCGGTTCCCTCCGGCCTCCCCCCCTTTGAAGCCGTTCCCCTCGACCATTACTCCGCCGGTCAAATACCTTTTCTTGGTCCCCCTCCTGGAGTCTATTCAATTCCCGTCATGGCCACCCTTTCCCTTCCCAATTTAACGTTGGGTATATCGGTATGGTATCTTACTCCTCCCACCGAGATCCCTCCCGGTCACCCTAAACCTTACATTGTTGTGACTCCTGTTCAACCGATTCCTGTTGTTCCTTTTACTGCCCCGCTACCCCTGGCCCCTTTACCCGATCCTCCTCATCCTGAGTCCGCGTCAGGCAAGAAATGGAAAATTCGCAAGGGGGCATCCAAAGACAAAGCCATCGCCACCGACCCTATTCCCCCTCCACCCACCAAGCCATGCGCCCTATGTGATGCTATCGGTCACGCCACCCATACTTGTCCTAAGTTGCCCCGTATTCGACCCATGGTCAAAGTCGCGTTCCCTGAATCGATGATCCCTGAAACCCCTATTCCCTCCCCACCCGCCGCCAAAAACCCCAAGGCTCTTCACACCAACAAACCTTGTGCTTTATGTGGGGTCCACGACCATTATTCCCTATTCCCTCCTCACACATTACTGAGCTTATTTAGAGTTCATTCGTGAGTATGAGATTGAACAAAATCAATCTGCCTCACCCATCCTTGCTCAATATGCGTCTGGTTTCCTTAACGATCCCCCAGCTGCCATTGACATCCCACCCCCTGATGTTGAGATGTTCGAATCTGCTACTCCTCTTTCATACCTATCATCATCTGCCCAACCCTCGGAGTACATCCCCTCTGTATCCACTCCATCTGTTTCACCTTCTTCCCCTTCTGCGACATTCTTGGGCTCCTCGTGTTTTGACCATCTCTTTACTTGCTCCTCCATCATTCCCTCTGACGACCCATTTCTGCGCCTTTCTTTCACGACGGATGATTTCGGTAGCTTTGCAGCCTCCGGTGGTTTTCACCTTCATTCCCTATCCCCCCCCACTCCTGATGCGCCCATCCATATTTATGATTTACTTCACACCACGCATCCCCGGTTCCCCTCCCATATCCTGTCTCGTGCTGCTATTCCATCAACTCCATTATCCACACATTACATTGGTTATGCTGATGGCGCCAGTCGTTATTCCCGCAACCTCGCTTCAGCCGCCTGGGCCATCTTTACCCCTATACATACCCTTGTTCTTGCCCATGGGGTCTGCATTGGTATCGCCACCAATAATCAGGCCGAGTATGATGCCGTTTGTGGTCTCTTAGCTGAGGTTGTCTCTCGTTGCATCCTCCATCTGCAAGTTTATTTAGATTCCCTGCTTATTGTCCTACAACTTAATGGTGTCTACCATGTACATCATCCTACCCTGTTTTGACAATATTTACGGGTCAAACTTGTAATTCGTGAATTTTGATTCATTTCATTCAACCACATCCCTCGCAGTCACAATCACTATGTCGATCAGCTCGCAAATCATGTTTTAGATTGGCATTTATCACATACAACACAATAGCATCCACAAACTACACATAAAACTCATATATATATAACATGTGTTTTAAAGTCCATATACTTTGAAACATATGACATGCCCATAGCATGTTACAAAAACCACTACTACAAAATGGGGGGGCACCACTTGCCCCTACATACAATACTAGGGGGGCACCACTTGCCCCTACATCCATACTGGGGGGCACCTCTTGCCCCAAACCTAATCACGCTCTGGAGAATCCTGAGCCAATGGTTCTGCTCCCGCAGCTCGTAGATCACGCACCGTCTGACCGGCCATCGCCATGCGTCACATGATCCCTCGCCATTCCGAGGGGAGTCCAATACACAGCTCTATGTATCGGTCATCTAAATCCCGCCAACCACGCTTCGATACGCCGGTCAACAGTCCCTCACATCTGCGACGGATATCCTCCACCAATGCGGCCATCTCTTCATTCTGTCCTGTGCTCGATCCACTGGCACTAGTAGCTCCTGCTGCTGCAAGTCGCCCCATATATCCAGCCGATTTTACCGGAGCTATATCTGCATCCCAAACAACATAAATATTAGCACCATGCATGCTAGTCACCAACTATAAAAGGCACATAACAGATTAGTTGCTTGTCACTTACCATCGGGGCCCCATACTCGCCCAGGCGGTAGCGGCAAGTCCAGATCTCCCCAGTAACTCATCCCACTATAGGGATAGTCGTCTATGTATAACGACATCTGATCCCAATGCGCAAAAAAATCTGGTCGAAACACCCTTCCGACCGCCCCTCCTCCTCCTCTACTCAGTAGTCGTCCCCACCGACACATCCAGGGCTCTCTCGGGCCCCCATTAGGCCACTGTATCTGAGGTCGTAAGGTTGGGATATTCTCAAAGAAGAAAGAGCACAACATCGTCCCATATGCACAATCATGATTCACCTGCCGCTTACATAGCGACAACTGGCGTTTCAGCACCACCAACATCATCTGGGCCCACCCATAGTAGGTCCCACCCAACACACTCTTCACGATCATCATCTGTCCTCCCGTGATATGATGGAGCGCCTGACTACCCACGATCTGCAACACCACTGCGGCCACTGCCCGGGTCTCCAACCTCTGTAGATCCCCAATAGATATTTGATTCCCCTTGACTCGGACACTCTGTCAACAATGTCAATCGACAAACTCCATAATGTTCCGTCCCCGCGGTAACACTAGCTGTGTATTCCCCACCATCCCCAATGGAGGGAGTCCAGTCAAGAAATACAGGTCCTGGACCGTCAGCTCAATCCTGTGCCCTTGCACTACAAACACCTCATGATATGGATCCCAATAACTGACAATCCGGGCCAACAAGGGCTCACCGGCCCTCATTAAAGGGTTCTCCAAAAATTTTAGCACCACAAACCTCACCAGTGCACGACGGACACCCGGATCTGCTTCAATCTCTGTTCGCAATGCACCCAGATCTCTTTCTCTCCAATTGACCCATATATCTGCCATATCTGCACAAAACCAACATCTTTGTCAGTCTACAGATCATCATTCCTAGATTAACTCACATCAAAACTAAAATCTCAGCCCAAAACAGTACTGAAATCCCCTCCCTCTCACAAGTTTCACTTTTCAGGCCAATCTTGGGCCAGGTCGCACCTTTCAGGCCAAAACCTACATCCCAGGTCGCATTTTTTTCCCCAAAAAGTGCGACCCGGCCGTAAGGGTGAAGTAGGTCCAGTTACTGAGAATTTAGGCCCTAATTTGAACTTTGAATCCATCAAAAACAGAGAGTAGGATTAGGCCTCTTACCTGCAACTGACAGATCACAATTCCAATGATCGGTTTGTCCGCTACGATCGCCGCAAGATTTAGGGCCTTCTCTCCTCTCCACATTCACCACAGCTACACAAGCAAATGAATGATTTTTTGAGGGAAAGCGCCTTATTAGAAGAAAACCCCTGATTTTTCATTCGCCAGCTGCGACCTAACCGTAGCTCCGTTTTCCAAACCGTTCGCACCGTTGGAAATCCCTCACTGAGCACTACAATGGGTATCTGTTATTATTTCCTCTTTTGATACTTCACCCGGACACATTTTGTCTATGAAGGGTCTCCCCATTTCTCTTCAAAACCGAATTTCTTCACTTACAACACTCGTAATGGGGGCACCACTTTGCCTCCTTACTTGTCCTTGACTATGATGATTTTCGTCATGAGCTACCCCATTGTACTCATGCTTTCACCGGTCCCCATTGGACCTTTCCTATACGGCAGCACCCCCGAGTCGCCCTTGTTTAGAGCATCTGCATAGAGTTCACCCCCCTCTGTGAAGCATGTGTCCACTCCCTTTACATCCCTCCATTATGCTTATCATCGTTTACCCTCCTTACCATTATGTCTGCTGCCACCCATAACATTCATACCCTCTATGCTCTAACAAGGGAAGTCCCCCATCCACTCCTTCGCATTCCCCCTTCCATCATCCTCATCACTCCCTATATGATCGTTGCTCTAGACCCACTTCTGTCGACATCAGCTTTTCTTCTCCGGAAGCCAGGTCAAGGGGGCATTCGATCTTGGTTCGTGCTCTTTATTCAGCCTGATCATGATTTCTATGCTCGATGCTTCAGTGATGCCGCCGCAGTACTTCATGATTCCCGGGTGTGTGTGAGATGTCCCAACCCTCATGAGGGGGTGGCCCTCCAGGTAGCCCCCCACACGCCCAGATGACTTCGTCCCTTCAGTCCTTGATGTAGCTCCTCTCATTTAACGATATCAACCTCCGTCGCTTGCAGCACTATTTCAACTTACTTGTATCTGTCAGATTCTGTGAGTCCTTCCCCGCATGTAGTGGGCATTTGGCTATACTTGTATCTCATGTACTACATTATTCTTGTATAAGTCCGACCAATTATTCTAGGCATCGCATGTATGTGGGAGTCATCATTTTTCTCTGGCTCATGTTTTGGCCAGCACCTCTTTCATTATTGCATTTCGTGGTTTTCCGAGTGCCTTATCTTTTTGTACTATTGTTTCGGTGGGCATAGGTATGCCTCCCCCGCCGCCTTTCACATTGGTACCGCTTCATACATTTGAGACTTGTTACACCTGTAAGTCTCGTCTCCTCAGGGTCTAGTCCTTCACACACTTAAGATTACCATCTAGTCCTCTCTCTCTCTCACTTCCATTTTTATCTAGTGATTGAGCTCTTACAACGTACTTCGGTCATACGATTTTCTCCTAACACTCGTACGTTTGGGGGCAATCTGTTACACCATTTTTTGGTCATCTAACCTATTATTATTAGATGAACCCAAGTACACCATGTAAGACCAATTTTACCTAAAGTAAAATTGCTTTCACCACATCCATTTATGTTTCATGGTCATATTTAACCCAAAATATGGATATCAATTAAGTAAATCATTATTTATTTAATTGTTTCCTAAGAATAAATTTATTTAAATCACTATTTAAATCATATTCTTAGTTAAATTTGACTAAATCAAATATAAATAATTAAATAAACCATTATTTATTTAATTATATTCCCCTCATTTCCCTTAAATAACAAATAAACCATTTATTTATTTGTTATTTATAAATAAAGAAATTGACCCAAGTCAAAAAACCCTTTCCCCTCCAACAAATATGATAAAATATTCCTCAAGGGTGATTCTAGAAAATGTTTAATAATATTTTATTCATGCACCAGGATCTAGAACACCCCAATATTTTGTTATAAATAGGAAGGTTTTTCCCATTCATTAGTCACCTTCATTGCATTGGATCACACTAGATCTGTTTTTGGTCACCACTTTGCATTTCTATTTTATGAACTCCCATTGAGTTCCATGTTTTGTTTTCCACAATAGTTAGAGAGAGAGACCATTAATCTGAAACACTAAGGACTTCCAAGAACCCAACCCACTGAGGAGAACCGGAAAACACCTTTCTTGTTTTCCTCTCAAGTGCCCCATTCTTTGATATAATAAAAAATATTTTTTGATATATGTTCTTTTCTTGTCCATTGGTGCTTGTACTTTACTTTACCTGCTTAATATATTTCATATATAGATCTAGATGTGTGCAGCTTATTATAGATTTAAAGATATTTTGCAGCCATAACTTATGTTAGGGCTACTTGATATGCGTAGCTAAAGTGATTTTTTACGACAAAAAATTCATGCTAACAATTTTTGAAGGCCTTCTAAGTCCAAATTGAGCACGGGATAGCACGGTGGAAGCCTGCTGTCTGCCCGCCCAGTGGAATTTCTAATTTGGATGTCATTTTCCCCTCCAAAACTCCAATCTCCCAACAACGCTTCCGTGGGTGCAAAAAGTGGAAAGAAAGGCCATTTTAGGGTGTTTTTGACCCTTTAGGCAAACCAAAACTTGATGAAATCCTTAGGTAATCCATGAGCATGCATAAAGTTTCATAAAAAATCCAAAAATGCAAAGTTTTCCCCCTGAAGAGCTGCCAATTATAAGCGCACGCCAAGTGGTGCTACGCGTCGGGCAAGAAAATCTGTTTTAAGACCAAAAATTTCAAAATTGACAAAATTTTTCCCAAATTTCTTGAAATTTGGGCTGTAGGTCCCTCATCAAGTACTATGCTCAGCCAAAGAGGCTTCGGCCAAGATCATGTCTTTTCACGCCTCCTCGATGCCTTCTTCATCTATGTTGCCTGAGGTGAATATGAAGAGTTTGGTGTCTTTGTTTCGATTGCCAAATATGTGCCAAATAAGAAAGGACTGAGGGAAATAAGGAAGTGAAGATAATGTGGTTTAGTCAAGTGAAATTTAAAGTATGAGGACAGTCACTTAACTATGTTTGGGAATTTGGGATTTTATCAAATGATATGGGGAAAGGGAAAATAATGGGAAATGAAATGATTCTATGAATGGGAAATGACTTGGGATATTAGGGAATAGGGAAAATAGACTGTAGTAATGATATCATAGTGAGAGAATAGAAAAATAAGGTGGGAAATGAGAAATTTGGCACAAAAACTGTTTTAAAACTTCAACACAAAACCCTTAAGGAGCCATCTTTAATAAGAGATTAGGGTTTAAAGTTTGACATTCAAATTCTCCAAACCAACCTTCTGAGACCACAGAAAACACTTTTTAATGGAAATTGCAAGATGATTTGACTTACACGGAGCATAGGAGATTGAGTTGTTTTGAATTTATGGAACTGTGGCAAAGTTTTTTGGGTGTCAGCCCTGTATAACGCACAAACCGATGCGCCATGCACCTTTGTATGTACACAGTTTTTAGTATATGATCGCATGTAGAATGGCTCTATGTATTCGCGACAAGCCAATGCACATAGCTTCACCCAGCAGCGCCGCGCAACTAAATTCATAGACAGTCCGCCTTCAAACTCACGGTTTTGCCTTCCACGATCGTTTTGACTGAAGCTCGATGATTCTCTTGGTGTGCAAATGGATTGTTTCAAACACCAAAAATATCTTATATGGCATGAACTTTGATTTTTGTTTTTAAATAGCCCACTTGCTAATGTTGCGAGAACTTTGGCACTTTCACATTTTTAATACAAATACATTTTTTGTTTCCACTTTGACTTTTTGACTTGAATGATGAAACTTTTGGCTATCTTTTGCAGGGGGATGGCTAGCATAGGATTTGGCAAAAAGGTGACCGGTACATGCTGAAGATCTTCTGGCTTAGAAAAACTTTGAGAATTAATTACATTTATTACAAAAGATAAATTTGACGATTTTTCTTCAAAACAGAGTTTTGAAGAAGAATCATGATCAAACATATTGACGATGAAATTTTACGATGAAAACTTACTTTGAACCTTCCTCATGTGCCTGCTAGTATTATTGGACACTTTGAAGACTAAATTTGCGAAACCCTAGACCTAATGAGACTGAAAAACTCTAAAAATACTCTTTGTCAATTTTGAGACCAAACAAGACCGTACATGATTTCGGTGAATCAGAATTAGACCAGCAGGTACAAGACATGAGGAACATGAGTAAAAATCTCCCTCTCATCAGAAAATCCATGCCCCTAACGGAATGCAGATGATTGTACTGAATGAGACACCTAAAATGAAATGCAACAAAAGAGATTTTGATCTCTGACGGAGGGATGAAAAGACCGACTCTAACGAGGAGGATATGTGACGAACGGCGCGATGCGATTAAGCACTAGCCGTCGAATTTGGGAGTAATATCAACGATCAATATTCAATCGGAGGGGTAAAGGAGGAAATTTATGGGCGGAGTGCGAAGAAATCTTAGCCGTCGGTTCTTGTGGATTCAATGGCTAAGATTCAATCGGGGGAATCGGCATTGGAGAAGGAAAAATGGCAAAGTGTTAGGGGAAACTGTGATTTTCCGATTGCAATTGAGCAAGAGCCATCGATCTAAAAACTAGATCGATGTTGGAGATTTAATCATGAAGGAAAAAGGTGAAATGCCAGGTTTGGAACGGGGAACAATATGGACCGTTGGATTTGGGCGCAGTAGAGAATATCAACGGTGGAGAAACGATTGCAGGATTGCATTGGAGAAAAGGAAAGAACCAAGAGAAAAGGGTTATATGATTATTTGTGATGCAATAAGCCGATGATCGTTGATCAATTTAAATCGATGGTTGATATTGATTTAAACTTTGAACTATCGGGTTTTATTGAAATACAAAGGAAAGTCGGGTTTTACAAAATACAAAGGAGAAAAGGGTTTTGGCAGGGTTTGGAGAGGAGTTTAGGCCCTTTAAGCACCTGTTTGCAGGGCTTAAGGTCCTATGAGGAAGCGAGATTTATAGGAGTTAAGCCCTCAGGGGCTAAAGTTCCATATAATATAATATGAGTGTTTTTAGGCTAAAAAACAGGGTTTTTAAGCCAATTTGAGGGTTTCGGTAGAAGGGAAAGGATTTTTTAAACCAAATGGAAAGGGGTAAAAAGGTTTTAAAAGGGTTTTGGAGTGAATTTGAACGTTAAATGAGGCTTATGGAGGAGTTTTCTGAAAGAAAGAAGGGGTAAAAATGGGGTTATTTATGGGTGAAAGGAGGGGTAAAATGAAGGAAAAAATGGGGGGTTTCGGCTGAGTCTTTTTCTTCGAGGGGAAAATAGAAGATTTTTCGAGGCGTTAATGGGGAAACAATAGTGAAGATTATCTTAAAGGATAAATATATCATAAGACTTCAAGAACTCAAAATTTTGCCATAAAATTGTTTCTTGAAGGCTACAAAAAATTTTAGCCACCATTTGATATGAGAAAGAGGAGTAGGTGGCTAACGGTCGAATGACATGAGCGGGGATATATGAAAATTGAAGAAAATACACATAGTAGGGGCGTTTATAAGTTATTTTATGTGTTGACAGTGTCCGTGGCCGAACATAGGAGAATCGATGCGAGCCATAGGATCTTAAGGATGGACAGTGAATATCTACTCAGTAGATCGGCGATCGGAGGAGCAGAGGGTTGGGGACCAAGGCTTTTGGAACTTGCGATGGCCGATGCCGATGGGGTGGGGGAAATGCGATGGGCTGAGGACCGTAGGATCAGGACAGAGATCGATAGCTAGGATCTCATCCGAGCATCGCTATCGGGGTGGACAGTTTGCAAAAGAAAATGCGTGTTTACAGAGGAAATGTTCGATGCGATTGGAAATGTCGATGCGATGAAGAATTTTGATGTGATGAACGCTAACGGCAGGCACTAGGGCATGGTCACGTGGAGGAGGAAGTGACCAGGGGCCAAAAGAAAAAGGCTAATCACATTGGAGGGAAGAGGGAGCGTTGCAATAGAAATGTAAAAGCGTCGATGCGATGGGGGCTAGCGCTTGGTCGCTGGGGCAAGGTCATATGACAGAGAAGGAGCTGGGGCCAAGCTAGAAGGGGCTTAAAACTTAGAGTTTTAATATGAGCGAAAAAGGCCTAAAATAAGGCTTTTCGAGGCGTTTTTAAGGTTCCGATAAGGAAAAAGGGACATTTTAAACCATAAAAAAAGATTTTTTTATGAGTTTAAAAGGGATTTTTTGAAGGTTTTTTAGGAGAACGAAGGGTAAATGAAAATGAGAAAATGGGAATTTCAGAGGAAAATGAGTGATATGGAGGCATTTTATGAAGATAAAATGGGGGAAATGAAATGATGAAAATGGAACCTTTAGGAAAAAGTTTTCTTTGGGAACAATAGTAGGGAACAACAGCGAGGGAACAGTGGTAGGGAACAACAGTAGGGAAGAACACTGCTAAGGAACAATAGGCTAAGGAACAACACCGCTAAGGAGCAACACTGTTAAGGAACTGCACTATTAAGGAACAACAAGCTTCAAGAATGAGTGATTTTCTGTGAAAATAATCTCTTGAAGGCTCAAAACATATTTAGCCATCCTTTGCATATGTCAAAATTATGGATGGCTAATAGGGTGGTCATGCATCGTTCCACAGAGAATGATATTAAATATCAGCCATCAAATTAGAGAGATCAATGTGAAGGGTCAATATTAGTTCGAGAGTTATTGAAATGAAAAGTGGGACTGAGATGATATATGTGTGTGGATAGGTTAAGGCGTGGTGGGGGATATAAGGTTTGAACATATATACAAAGTTTTAATCAATGTATATGGGTGTGGGCTTTTATGCATAGGTGGCCATGGTTCTTGTTTATAAATAAACATGTTTGATTTAATTCAAAAACCTTGGGTTATAAAAATATAGGAGGGGGAGTAATGTAATGTTTTTATATTTAAAACATTTATAAAAATGTTTCAATAAAACATATGTGGGCGCGGTTTATTATATTATATAGTTTTTAACCGCTTGAATGGTTTTGAAACTATAGGGGTGGGGTATTTCAAATAATGATAAGTTTTAGACCAAAAGGGCTTATAGTCGCGGGTTTTTATTTATGCACGTGGGGATAATAGACTTTGGTCTAAACATTAAAATAGTGGGTTTTTTTGGGGGTTATTTAAATATAATGGAATTAATAAATATGGGAGGGTATTTTTAGGGATTTAATAAAAATAGATTAAACGTTAATATGAAAGGGTAGTGAAATGTAAAATAAAACACATGTTATCACTAAGGAAAGTGTATATGATAGACAAAGCAAAGCAGTGTCGTCTTTTTTAATATTTTACACTTTAACTTAGGACAAAATGTATTTTTGGGGTTTTATGAATGCTTTTGAAGGGATGAAGTTAACTATTTTAGGGTTGCAATTTTACTAAGTAAGAATGTGTCTCTAGTTAGGAAAAAAAGGGTTTTAATGTATAAATGAAGGGTAAACGATGATAAATGTGGGTTTAACATAAGAAGTCAATATTTTTAACTAGCCAGTCATCGAGCCTTGGGTCCGGTCCCAACAAAAGTCAGAGAGATTATCTGAGCCTGTTTGTCTGATAGCTTAGAATACTGAAAACTTATAGGGGAGGGGAAATTAGTGATTTTGCTCGATGATGTCTTATTACATGCTTGCTCCACTGTTTTCTACCTACCCAACTTTATTTCTAACATTTTTTCTTCAGTTTGTAGGTGCATTTAGGCTTGCAACCTTAAAACATTTTTCTTTCAAAGCATAAAACTATCTAGATCTACCTTATTTGACCTGAGGGCTGAGATTAAACTATTGAGCTCCTCATTATTCTCTACCTATCTACTGATTGGTCAAGTTTAAACTGTTTGACAAATCTTTATTCACTATCTCAAACATGAAATTGAAAGCATGAAAAGTTAAGATTAAATTGTCTAGCTAATCATGGATTATGCCATTATTGACACTCTACACATAATCATTATTCTTGCAGTAAAGTAAAAAGTAGTGGCATTTGATCCTGCTCACTTTCAGGTCTTATTTTTTCTCTTTTTCTTTTGGGGTTTATATTTTTCTAAGTCCTTTGATCTTTCTTTTAGGACTTTTAACCCTTTTTTTATTATTTTTAATTATTTATTATTTTCAAAATATGGGAAAACAACTTGTAGAAAGCAAGGTATGTACATATTTACAAAACTATCAAAGTCAATTCAAAAATTATGAATCCTATATTTATAGGACCCTAACAATGGCTTCACATGGGGATGTCATCTCCTTGTGAGATGTCAAGAACACCGTCGACTAGTAGCTTGATCGTTTAAGCCAATCCAAAACATGCATTTACTTTGTTATAAAATCTCTGTGACTGAAACTCTTGAAATGAATTTACACCTTTTTCTGCAAACTGAAATTTGATCTGAGACTAAAAGGTGTTGCAACCTTCAAAATAAACTACTAAATCATCAATATATGAGGGCCTTTTCCTTGGCTTCAAATTTTAACGAATTATTTCAAAACTAGCTGAAAAATGAAAACTGAAAACATGCTCAGAATTCTGAGCTTATTTGCACTCATCTACATACTCTAATCTACTGATAATATTATTGAATTAGGTAATACAAAAATGCCAATGAAGCCAGTCAAGTAGTTGTCGAAATGAATGGATAATTTGACTGCTTGTCATCAAACTTGGAAGCATAACTTGATCATGTGTCTTCATAATCAAAGATATGATGTGTAATGGAAATTTCTGATATATTTGATCCTCATAGATAAAACATGTTTGTAGACTTGAACTAAAAATAGTCTCCATATAATTTTCTATAGGATCATCAAAAGCATAATGTATGATTTGTGCTTCAAGGCCTTCAATGACCAATTGATTAGTTGTATTCTTAATATTGAACCCTGAAACTATTTCTTCAGTCTTGTGCTTGAAAGAATAATCATCCTGAATCTGCAAGTCAAAAGGTAGTACAATTTCCTCTTGCTTTGGAGAAGGAAGATTTTCCAAGAATTCTTTAGGATCTCGGAAATTATAAGACTGAATTTGAGAATGCAAAAGTTTAATTCCATTTTCATATTTTTCAGAAACTAACTCAAGAACACATATTTTAAGTTTAGGAGAATATTTTCTTGATTTCAAAAGAAGAAAGACAACTTTTAGAAAATCCTCATCAAGCTGAAATTCTAATAACCCATCCCTAAATTCATTGAAAATCTCATGAGATGAAAGGTTTGCCACAGACCTTGTCATCTTGTATCACCATTAATGATTTGGAATATGAATTTTTTGTTTTGTTTTGGTTATGGTGTTTTTCTGAACTTTTAAGTTCTAGATCCTGGACAATGGAGTCGCCAGGTGGTTGATTTTAACCTTTGTATGTCTGATCATTGTCCACCATCATAGATCAGATCTGAAACTATAAAATATTTCTGAAGAAAATGTTAGTCTTCAGAGAGGGCTCTCTCTTTAAAATTTAACTTTGTTTTGATTTTTAAATATTAGGCTAGTTATGAAAGTGCAGCTTTGGTTTTGTTGGATTTGGTTGGGAAAAATCACTTGAAAGGATGGATAGTGGGTAATCTATTTGTCCATTGGGCTATGGAGTCAAAATCAAGCTAACAGGACTAGGATCTAGGGAAAAAAGGTCAAATGCCTTCAAGGAAACATAAACAACCCTTGGAGATCTTGGAAAATTGGTTTTGTGAGATGGTATGATCGGGATAAAGGGCACTTAAGAATCCTTAAATCTGGAAAAGGGAAGTAGTAGGAGAGGTCAAATGAATGAGGGAGCAATTAAGGGTTCCCTACACTAGAAATCAGAGTAAAAAATATAAATGATAACTAGTTAAAAATAGGGTGCTATTAACATATCCTATATTAACACTCCTAGTTATACATTAAAATTTAGCATAAACATAAATGGATGCATGTAACAGAGAAAAGAAACAATGACAAGTGAAGAAAATACTTCACTCCAAATAGCTCATCACAGGGATCCTAAAGTATGATGCCAATTTGCTCTGATCCAACCTGCTACTCGAAGTTTTGACACACAAAAGCTTTAAAAATCCAAGAGGAAATGACTATAACAATCCCAACAATTTTATTCCACCAAAATACTTCAAAGAGTGAAGTATTTATAAAAATTCTAAACTAGAATATCTTGAAAAAATATCAAGATTAATTTACAAATATCTCCAACTGTTTTAAATAAATAGAACTTAAGGACACTAAAAACTAATGCATATATTTGGCACTATTTTTTATAGATAGGTGATGACAAAGAGTATAATTCTAATTTTATCTCAACTCTTAGTTGATGATGAGGCATCCAAGTCACTAACTGTCTCCTTTCTTTGTGCATTCTGCTCTCGCAATTCTGCAAACTTGGGGTCCAATGATACCTTTTTATTTCTCAATCTGAAATAGATATGTAAAAAGTGAAAGAGTTTATTGTAGATAAATAGGTTTTGGAGATAAACCTCTCTTTTTTCCCTAAAATTATTCTCCATCTGTTCACCATAGGCTCTGCAAAAAGATGTGTAAAACAGGGTTTTCCATAGTATAAAAAATAAAATGTAAATATGTGCATGTATCTCTTATTATGTAATACCTATGCAAAACATGAGATAGATTTTTGTATATGGGTCTCTTAGGAAAAAAAACCTCCTTCAGTTTTGTAAGATGTATTTTTGATTGGCCACAGTCTTCTCTGCAAACTGATGGCTTAACAGAAATTTTCTATAAAAAGCGCTTTCAAATATTGTTTAATATTTCCAAATCCATAATGGTTGTCTGAAAAGTGAGAGAGGTTTTTGTAGTTGGACATATTATGAATACAAAACTCCTTCCATTTTGAAAAATTCATCTTGGATTGATCACAATAGTTTCTGCAAAATAATGACTTAAACATGAAATTTCTGCAAAAATGTCTCTTCTTGCTCTATTTTCATCTTTTAACCTTTTTGTTCCTTTAACTGTTTTTCTTTTACTTTGGATAAATTTCATTGTTGGTGAAAGTATTTTCATATCTTTTTACCATTACTTCCTCCATGTTTTACTTTCACTGTTATATCTTGACTGCTCTATAATTTTTTTTTAACCTTTACTGTGACTTTCATCTGATACACTTTAACTCTGATGCTCTTTGACTGTTTATGTTTTCACTCTCATTGTGATTTCTTATTTCATTTTTACCATTCACTGTGCAATTTATCTCTCTCTACATAAATGAATTCTTTCTATTATGCTATCTGGAATCTTTTGTTAAGGAATATCATTTAAAATTCTTTTCTTTGTGAACTTTTGGAGTAAAATAGATCTTTAACTAGTATTTAGATTTTTTTATCCAAATTCTCCTTTTTCTAATGACCTGCAAAACAAAATAATTGTTAATGAAACCCTAGCTGCAAGGAGGTGATAATGGCTTTAAGTGGTCACAGTACTGGATTTGATTTTGGCACTTTGGAACCATCAAGATTTCTTGTACTCTGCTTCTTGGGCATTTTGGTCTACTTCTGCAAATTTAGACATTTTGCAGATGTGATTTGCTTTAGCAGAGGATTTCTTGGACAAATTTGGCAAAGTATAGGTTTTATTTGGGTTTTCTTTCAAAATTAAGTCTATAAAAGAGTTTTATAGGCTTTTAACTAGTTTAAAACAAGAAACAAGGGCTTCCTAAGTATTTTAATGGGAAATTAGGCAAAAAAATATTTTGAAAAAGGGTCAAAGAGGATTAGGATGCCGGCAGAGGCTTTCTGGCTTATCTCAGAGCTTGAAATGGACTAATAAACATTGTAAACTTCTCAATTTCTTCAGAAATGGTGCATTGCAGAGAAAAAGAGTTTATAGGAAAAATTTTCCAGAGTTTGGCCTGTTTTTGGGACTTTTGGGAAATTTACTTAATCAATTTCTTAACTTAAAATGTTTTTCTTTATTTAAAAATGGTTTTCCAACTTGATTGCAAGTTCAATTTTGAGAAAATTACCTGGTATGATGTAGGTTCGGCTTCTGAAAAGGTTTCTGAGGTTATTTTTTGAGTTGAAGGCTTCAATAAATTGTTTGGAGCGATACACATCTCCTCAGCAATCTTTAGAGGTTTACAGGGCAAATTATGCAGGATCAGGAAAAAAATGGTGAAAAATGGTTTTAACAGGATTTCTTTCAGTCGGGAAATGGCAATACAATAGGTTAAATGATCCAGGTGGATATTGGTGGTCACTCGCCTATTCCACTTGGGGCTCCACCATTGTCTCTTTCATTTTTTCAGTTTCGGCACAGTTGACTATTTTTAGCAGTTTTTCGGGTCCTAAACTTCCGGAGCCGTTTTGAGGCCCTAAACGACGTTTTTTTGGGAAAACGGAGAGAAACATGGGTTCATGGATTGATTTTGCTCATTCCAAATTTGTATTCCTCAGATAGATCTTTCTAACGAGGTATGGTACGCATCAAACGGAGATCGTATGCCAAAGTTACGCCCCTGGGAAGTTGGGCTTGTAATTACCCAAAACGGGGGCCCATGGTTTTGGCGCCTCATCTCCCTGAGGTTGGGGTTTTAGGCATTTAGGATTTCCCATTGTTTCTAAATAATAATAGGCCCTCGAGCCTCATGTAACTCATTTCAGAGGCTTGTAGCCGCCACATCTCTTCCGAGAGATAGCTACCAGTGATCTGTTAGTTTTGTTCACGGTCTGTCTGTAAGCAAATTTCGGTTCTTTGATATTAATGAAATGAAGTGTTATTTCCACTGCATCTCTGTATTCATGTTTATATGTTTATTCTGTTGCGTTCCTGCATAAATCCGGATCAGTGGTATCAGAGCGGTCTGCTTTTTCTCGATCCTTCTTTGCATG
This sequence comes from Pinus albicaulis, assembly GCA_034641835.2. Taxonomy (NCBI): domain Eukaryota; kingdom Viridiplantae; phylum Streptophyta; class Pinopsida; order Pinales; family Pinaceae; genus Pinus; species Pinus albicaulis. The sequence continues at coordinate 510,093,854 of CM076573.1, read as the reverse complement.
TCCCCAACGAGGTCGGGGTATAAGGAGCTAGGGCTTGATCTGGTGGAACCTTTGCAAGATCAGCCTCGTAAACCTCGATGGACGCCCATGGGGGACGAAAAGAAAGATGAGGGAGCAGGAGATCCTATCAAAATATTGCTCGAGGAGGCCCTCGAAAGACAAAGGAACGTGATGATGGATAACTTTGCTCAGATCCTTCAACGGCTACCCACCGGCGGCGCATCTGCATCCAGCAGCCACTCTGGAGGTGCGACTCCTTTTAAGGTACAAGTAAATTTTTACATTCCCATATTTGAGGGTCAAATAGACGTAGATGCCATAGATAGATGGTTGAATCTATTAGAAGGATATTTCTCTGTTCATGACTTTTCAGACCGGGAGAAGATTATTTTTGCACTCCTCAAAGCTACCCCCCATGTTAAGGACTGGTGGGAAACCTACTATGAGAACAAGGACCAGACAGAACCCTCTCTGTTCTCGGCCATACCAACTTGGAATTCTTTCCGAGATGCCGTCAAGGAACAGTACTATCCCGTGGGGAGCTATGAGGACAAGTACATACAATGGACCACGCTGCGACAACAAAGGGATCAAGATGTGCATGAGCTGACGAATCTGTTCCATACCCTGCGCACAAAGTTGGGTATCAAAGATTCAGAGAAACATCTCGTGCTAAAGTATCGCAGCTGTCTGCACAAATACATTCAGGAGGAAATGGAGTTCCTTGACATCTCCTCGCTTGGTACGGCATACCGGTATGCTGCCAAGATTGAGCAGAAATTCAAGCAGAAGAAACGAGACTTTGGATCTACGAATCAAAAGTAAGGGAAAGGTGCTTCCAAACCGCAGAACAAAGGACCGAGCCAAGGCATGGCAGCTAAAGACAACTCATCGAAGCCACAAGAAAAGAACATCACCGCAAAGCCAAAGAAGGACACGGGAAAGTGGTGTGAGTTCCATAAGAGCTCCACTCACAACACAAGTGAGTGTCGGGCCAAGCAGTCGCTAGTGGCCGAGATGAGGGCTTCTGAGTCAGATGCATGCTCGACTCTGAATCAGAACCTGAAAAGGCGAATGAAAAAGGGAAACAGATTATTGATGCGGAGCCCAACGCCACTGTTGCCACTGCAAAGATCCAAAAGGAGGAACCGGAAGATCCAGAGGAGGAGGAACGTCTCTTCCACTCCCGGATGTGGGTAAAGGGCTCCCCGGTACAGTTCATTGTCGACAATGGGAGCCAAAAGAACCTCATTTCAGCAGACGCCGTGAAGCGGTTGGGCTTGCCGACCATAGCTCATCCACATCCATACACCATCGGGTGGCTTCACCAAGGACGAGATCTCCGCGTCAGCCGGCAGTGTCGCCTTCCCTATAGCATCAAGCCCTTCACGGATGAGGTATTATGTGACATTGCTCCTATTGATGTTTCTGATGTATTATTAGAACAACCATACTTGTGGAAGCGTCATGCTGTGTATGAGTCTCGGCCTCGTGCTGTTATTGTTACTTTGGGAAATAAGTTGTACAGGATACCAGAGGTACCACCTCCTGCTGCTATCTCTTTGGTTACTGCAAAACAATGCAGTAAGCTCATTTCCCAAACTAGGAAAGTCGTTTTCCTGATCATCCGCCCCCAGGGCAAGAAGAAGACTGTGGCCACATCCTCCAGACAGGGCTCCTTTGCACAACAACAACAAATGGATAAGGTTGTGGAGGAGTACGGAGACATATTCACCTCACCCACAGGGGTTCCTCTGCACTGTCAGGTCAAGCACCCGATTGATCTGACCCCAGGTGCGCCGCTACCCAATGGACCGATCTATCGGCACTCTGTTCTAGAGAATGATGAAATCAAGAGGCAGATTCAGGAGCTGTTGCAGAAAGGTCACATCAGACCAAGTTCATCGCCCTGTGGGAGCCCGATCGTGTTGGTACGGAAGAAGGATGGGACGTGGAGACTCTGTATTGACTATCGGGCGCTGAACAAGATCACTGTCCGGAATAGGTACCCAATCCCACGGATTGATGACCTTCTGGACCAACTCAAAGGTGCAAAATATTTTAGCAAGATCGACCTGAAGTCTGGGTATCACCAGGTACCAATTGAACCCTCCGATGTGTGGAAGACTGCCTTCAAAGCCAAGGAAGGCCTTTTCGAATGGCTGGTCATGCCTTTCGAGTTGACGAATGCTCCCGCCACCTTCATGAGGATGATGGATGACATCTTGCGGCCATTCACCAACTCATTTGTAGTGGTGTACTTGGATGACATTCTGATCTTCATCCAGACTTGGGAAGAGCACCTTCACCACATCCGACAAGTCCTCCAAACACTACGGAAACACAAGTTGTGTGCCAATTTGGAGAAGTGCACTTTTGGCATGACCCAGGTTCAATATCTGGGATACATTATTGATGAAAGGGGTGTGCATGTGGATCCAGCCAAGATCCAAGTCATTCGGGATTGGCCAGCCCCAACCACTATAACAGAGCTTCGCAGCTTTCTGGGTCTTGCTAATTTCTCTCGGAGGTTCGTGTTGGGATTCTCTCATATCACTTGGCCCTTGAGTCAAGTCACCAAGGGAGGAGCGAGAGCAAATTTTTTTTGGTCGGAACCTCAACAGAAGGCGTTCACAGAACTGAAAAACCGCCTCTGTTCTGCCCCAGTGCTCACTTTACCGGACTTGCAACAGCCATTTGAGATCGAGACAGATGCCTCTGACTATGCTATTGGGGCAGTTCTTACTCAACAGGGACATCCAGTGGCATTTCACAGTGAGACATTGTCTGACACAGTTCGCAAGTATCCCACTTATGACAAAGAAATGTACTCCATTGTGCAAGCTTTTCGACAATGGAAGCATTACATTTTGGGGAAGGAAACAATCATCCACACAGACCACCGGCCCCTGCAGTTCATACAGACACAAGGGAAGTTGCAGAATGATCGCCATCAAAAGTGGTCCACATATCTGCAACAGTTTCATTTGAACATCAAGTACAGGAAGGGTAGCACCAATAATGTTGCAGACTGCCTCAGCCGACCACCGATCGTGGCGCTCACCACCGTGCTCAACTCTTGTGGGCACGAGACTTCTGATTGGCCGCTTCTCTATGAGAGTGACCGAGAATTCGGCCACACTTACAAGGCACTCTTGGGGGGCACGCAAGTTCCAAATTTTCACCTCCAAGATGCACTTTTATGTCACCTGGGACACCTTTGTGTTCCTTCAAGCGAGCGTGCCAAGATGATATGGGAAGAACACTACAGTCGAGTCGCTGGGCATTTCGGGGTCGAGAAAATAGTAGCAATCCTGCAGAAGTATTTCTATTGGCCGAACCTTCGAAAGGATGTCGAGAAGCACATCAGATCCTGCACTGCTTGTGCCATTGCCAAACCGACCATCAAGAAGCGAGGCCTATATACTCCTCTACCTACCCCTAGTCGACCTTGGGAATCCATCTCCATGGATTACATGTCGGGCCTGCCTTCTACTAAGCAGGGAAATGACTGTGTTTTTGTGGTCGTCGACAGATTCTCGAAGATGGCCATTATGGTGGCCTGCAAGAAGAATATCACAGCAGAAGCCACTGCTAAGCTCTTCTTTGAACGAGTGTGGGTGCACTTTGGGATCCCACAGTCTATCATATCAGATCGGGATAGCAGGTTCCTCAGCACATTTTGGTCCAGCCTCTGGTCGATGTTGGATACCAAGCTCACCAAGTCCACAGCTTTCCATCCCCAAACAGATGGCCAGACAGAGGTCGTCAGCAGAATGATTGTACACATTCTGCGCATGTACAATTCAAAGCATCCACGCACATGGGACGAGAGCCTCCCTTATGTACAACATAGTTATAATCGGGCTCTCCACAGTTCAATCGGCCATAGCCCCTTTCGGGTGGGCTTGGGATTCCAGCCACTATGTCCCATTGACGTAGCCATGCCATTTGCAGCTGCTCAGGCCAATTCAGCTCATGTCCAGTCTGAAGTTGACAAAGCCAGTAGCTTCATCGAGCGCATTCAACACATCCGCCAACAGGTTCATGATATATTCGACAGAGCCAATGCCAAGTACAAGCAACGCCATGATCAACACCGGGTGCCACACAACTTCCAGGTGGGCGACAAAGTATGGCTACATTTGCGGAAGGAGCGCCTCACTGGACCTCACCGCAAGCTTCGCCCGCTCCGATACGGGCCGTACACCATCACCAAGGCTGTAGGGAACAATGCCATCGAGCTTAGTATTCCACCATTCCTTGGTCTGCACCCAGTCTTCAATGTGGATCACCTTCGTCCTTACTTCCCACCTCTACTGGACACCTCGGACATTGCTGAACAACTCACACCAACTGAGTTAAATCCAGACTGCATGGAACAGGCCACCACAGATTGCATCATGGACATGCAAATCAAGAACACTCGCCAGCAGAAGATCCAACTATATGGGGTTGTCAAAGCTGGCCAACTCCTGCACCAAGGAAAGTGGTTCACCAGGGACCAAGTTCAGCAGAAATTTCCTCATCTCTCATGGGGCAACGATAGGGACCATTGCTTCCTAAAGAGGGAGGAATGATCCAAGTGGATATTGGTGGTCACCGCCTATTCACTTGGGCTCCACCATTGTCTCTTTCGGTTTTAGGTTCGGCACGATTTTGTTTTAGCGAGTTTTTCGACCTCCTAAACTTAAAGGGCCATTTTGAGGCCCGCGACGTTTTTTGGGAAACGGAGAGCAACATCGGGTCCCATGGACGGTGTTGCTTGTTCCATTGTAGTCCTCCAAATAGATCTTTCTGGTGGTACCGTCGAAACGGAGATCGTATGCCAGTTACGCCTGGGAAGTTGAAACACCAATTTACCCAAACGGGGCCCATAGTTTCAGCGCCTCATTTCCTGGGGTTAGGGTTTTGGGCATTTGGGATTTCCCATTGTTTCTAAATAATAAATAGGCCCTGGCGACCTCATTGTAACTCATTTTCGAGGCGTAGCCACCACATCTCTTCTCAGAGATAGCTACCAGCACCCTAGCTAGTTTTATTTCCATTTTGTCTGTAAGCAAATTTCAGTTCTTTGATATTAATGAAATGAAGTATTATTTCCGCTGCATCTATGTATTTATGGTTATATGTTTATTCTGTTGCGTTCTTGCATAAATCCGGATCATTAAACATGCAAGAATAATGGACAAATGTATTTTCAAAGGTTTTATTGACATATTTTTCGCATTAAACTGGCATTGAATGTAAGTCGCGCTAGGTGGGAGGGCGGTTTAGGAGATTCAATGGACGAAAAACCGTGAGTGGTTATCGCACGATTGTTGGGTGATAAGATGTTTTGAACTCAACCCACGTGATCCAATAAGGATCGACCATGTGGAGGAGAGAGGAAATTCAAAACAGCACATTTTGCGCGGCTTTGGCATTTGGGTGATCATGCATCTATTCTACGCGATTTGGGATGTCAATTGTCAGATTTGAGAGTCGAATGCGAACTGCTATGATCAATTTGAGAGTTGCACTGGATTAGGGGTGGGACCGGGGTGTATTATGCGCAGATGGGTTTTGAACTTTATCACTAGACATTAATTTAATTTAAAAACCTTGGGTTATAAAAATATAGGCGGGGGAGTAATGTAATGTTTTTCTATTTAAAAAATTTATAAAAATGTTTCAATAAAACACATGTGAGCATGGTTTATTATATTATATAGTTTTTAACCATTTGAATGGTTTTAAAACTATAGGGGTGGGGTATTTCAAATAATGATAAGTTTTAGACCAAAGGGCTTATAGTCGGGGGTTTTTATTTATGCACGTGGGGATAATAGACTTTGGTCTAAACATTAAAATAGTGGGGTTTTTTGGGGGTTATTTAAATATAATGGAATTAATAACTATGGCAGGTTATTTTTAGGGATTTAATAAAAATAGATTAAAATTTAATATGAAAGGGTAGTGAAATGTAAAATAAAACACATGTTATCACTAAGTAAAGTGTATATGATAGACAAAGCAAAGCAGTGTTGTCTTTTTTAATATTTTACACTCTAACTTAGGAAAAAATGTATTTTTGGGGTTTTATGAATGCTTTTGAAGGGATGAAGTTAATTATTTTAGGGTTGCAATTTTACTAAGTAAGAATGTGTCTTTAGTTAGGAAAAAAGGGGTTTTAATGTATGAATGAAGGGTAAATGATGATAAATGTGGGTTTAACATAAGAAGTCAATATTTTTAACTAGCTAGTCATCGAAACTTGGGTCCGGTCCCAAAAAAAGTAAGAGAAATGCTCTGAGCATGTTTGACTGATAGCTTAGAATACTGAATAATTATAGGGGAGGGGAAATTAGTGATTTTTCTCGATGATGTCTTATTACATGCTTTCTCCACTGCTTTCTACCTACCCAACTTTATTTCTAACATTTTTTCTTCATTTTGTAGGTGCATTTAGGCTTGCAACATTTCACACGGCTTTGGCATTTGGGCGATCGTGCATCTATTCTGCGTGATTTAGGATGTCAACCGTCGGATTTGAGAGTCGAATGCGAATGACTGAGATTAATTTCAGAGTTGCACTGGATTAGGGGTGGGACCAGGGTGTATTATCCGTGGATTGGTTTTGAACTTTATCACTAGATATTAATTTAATTCAAAAACCTTGGGTTATAAAAATATAGGTAGGGGAGTTTTAAAAAAATAATGAACTTTTTCTATTTAAAACATATATAAAATTGTTTCAATAAAACAAATGTGGGCGCGGTTTATTATATTATATAGTTTTTAACTATTTGAATGGTTTTGAAACTATAGGGGTGGGGTATTTCAAATAATGATAAGTTTTAGACCAAAGGGCTTATAGTCGGGGGTTTTTATTTATGCACGTGGGGATAATAGACTTTGGTCTAAACATTAAAATAGTGGGTTTTTTGTGGGGTTATTTAAATATAATGTAATTAATAACTATGGGAGGGTATTTTTATGGATTTAATAAAAACAGATTAAAAGTTAATATGAAAGGGTAGTGAAATGTAAAATAAAACACATGTTATCACTAAGTAAATTTTATATGATAGACAAAGCAAAGCAGTGTTGTCTTTTTTAATATTTTACACTTTAACTTAGGACAAAATGTATTTTTGGGGTTTTATGAATGCTTTTGAAGGGATGAAGTTAATTATTTTAGGGTTGCAATTTTACTAAGTAAGAATGTGTCTTTAGTTAGGAAAAAAGGGGTTTTAATGTATGAATGAAGGGTAAATGATGATAAATGTGGGTTTAACATAAGAACTCAATATTTTTAACTAGCCAGCCATCGAGCCTTGGGTTTGAATTCTTGGAGGGAAATGATGAGTTTTAGTAAGGAGGAAAGGGAGATACTCATACAACTGAGAGAGAGGAGAAAAAATTGATAGTATTTGTGGCAGAGATAGTAGAGACTGTTTTTGGAAGCACTATGAAAGCAATGGATAGTGGTTGGAGCATCAACAAAGATCGAATAATGGTGGACAAATGAAAGAAAAATTGTGTAGTTTGTGTTGAATAAAACTGAATCATTCAATCATTTCATGTGTAAATTATAGTCCAACCAATATTAAGTTGGAAACTCAAATTGTAATAGTTTAACATTTCATATAATATAATTTATGTGGTTGAAATTATTTATAGTCGCAATTGATATTGTTTGGTATTGTAATTAACATATGCAACTTTTCATTTTCATATTAGATGAATGTGAACATTGTATGAGATTTTTTAAATTTAGTCGCAAAATCATACTAATAAATTAATGTTGATTAATAATGAACACATAAAATCAATCTAAAACTACTAAATTAGTAGTTTATATTGCTTAATGATGAACACAAATTATAAGACTGAATTTGAGAATGCAAAAGTTTAATTCCATTTTCGTATTTTTCAGAAAATAACTCAAGGGTTTGAAACAAGAAACAAGGGTTTCCTGAGTATTTTAATGGGAAATTAGGCCAAAAACTCTTTTGAAAAAGGGTCAAAGAGGCTTAGGATACCTGCAGAGGCTTTCTAGCTTATCTTAGAGCTTGAAATGAACTAATAAACTGTGTAACTCATAAATTTCTTTAGAAATGGCGCATCAAAGAGAAAAAGAGTTTCTGGGAAAAATTTGCCAGAGTTTGGCCTGTTTTTTGGGACTTTTGGGGTTTTATGAATGCTTTTGAAGGGATGAAGTTAATTATTTTAGGGTTGCAATTTTACTAAGTAAGAATGTGTCTTTACTTAGGAAAAAAGGGTTTTAATGTATGAATGAAGGGTAAATGATGATAAATGTGGGTTTAACATAAGATCTCAATATTTTTAACTAGCCAGCCATCGAGCCTTGGGTTTGAATTCTTGGAGGGGAATGATGAGTTTTAGTAAGGAGGAAAGGGAGATACTTATACAACTGAGAGAGAGGAGAAAAAATTGATAGTATTTGTGGCAGAGATAGTAGAGACTGTTTTTGGAAGCACTATGAAAGCAATGGATAGTGGTTGGAGCATCAACAAAGATCGAATAATGGTGGACAAATGAAAGAAAAATTGTGTAGTTTGTGTTGAATAAAACTGAATCATTCAATCATTTCATGTGTAAATTATAGTCCAACCAATATTAAGTTGGAAACTCAAATTGTAATAGTTTAACATTTCATATAATATAATTTATGTGGTTGAAATTATTTATAGTCGCAATTGATATTGTTTGGTATTGTAATTAACATATGCAACTTTTCATTTTCATATTAGATGAATGTGAACATTGTATGAGATTTTTTAAATTTAGTCGCAAAATCATACTAATAAATTTATGTTGATTAATAATGAACACATAAAATCAATCTAAAACTACTAAATTAGTAGTTTATATTGCTTAATGATGAACACAAATTATAAGACTGAATTTGAGAATGCAAAAGTTTAATTCCATTTTCGTATTTTCCAGAAAATAAATCAAGGGTTTAAAACAAGAAACAAGGGTTTCCTGAGTATTTTAATGGGAAATTAGGCCAAAAAATCTTTTGAAAAATGGTCAAAGAGGCTTAGGATACCTGCAGAGGCTTTCTGGCTTATCTTAGAGCTTGAAATGGACTAATAAACTATGTAAACTCCTAAATTTATTCAGAAATGGCGCATCACAGAGAAAAAGAGTTTCTGGGAAAAATTTGCCAGAGTTTAGCCTAGTTTTGGGACTTTTGGGCAATTTACTTAATCAATTTCTTAACTTAAAATGTTTTTCTTTCTTTAAAAATGGTTTTCCAACTTGATTGCAGGTTCAATTTTGAGAAAAATACCTGGTATGATGCAGGTATCAGCTTCTCGAAAGGTTTCTGAGGTTATTTTCTAAGTTGAAGGCTTCAATGAATTTTTTGGAGCAATACACAGCTCCTCAGCATTTTTTAGAGGTTTACACGGGAAATTATGCAGGCTCGAGCAAAAAATGGTGAAAAATGGTTTTAACAGGGTTTCTTTCAGTCAAGAAATGGCAATACAATAGGTTAAACGCGCAAGAATAATGGAAAAATTTATTTCAAAGGTTTTATTGACATATTGGTCGCATTAAATTGGCTTTGAATGTAAGTCGCGTCAGGCGGGAGGGCGGTTTCAGAGTTTCAATGGACGAAAAACCGTGAGTGGTTATCGCATGGCTGTTGGTTGGTACGTTTTTTTGAACTAAACCCATGCGATCCAATAAGGATTGACCACGTGGAGGAGAGAGGAAATGCAAAACAACACATTTCATGCGGCTTTGGCATTTGGGCGATCGTGCATCTATTCTGCGTGATTTGGGATGTCAACTGTCGGATTTGAGAGTCGAATGCGAATGACTGAGATTAATTTTAGAGTTGCACTGGATTAGGGGTGGGACCAGGGTGTATTATGCGTGGATTTGTTTTGAACTTTATCACTAGATATTAATTTAATTCAAAAACCTTGGGTTATAAAAATATAGGCGGGGGAGTAATGTAATGTTTTTCTATTTAAAACATTTATAAAAATGTTTCAATAAAACATATGTGGGCGCGGTTTATTATATTATATAGTTTTTAACTGTTTGAATGGTTTTGAAACTATAGGGGCGGGGTATTTCAAATAATGATAAGTTTTAGACCAAAGGGCTTATAGTCAGGGGTTTTTATTTATGCACGTGGGGATAATAGACTTTGGTCTAAACATTAAAATAGTGGGTTTTTTGGGGTGTTATTTAAATATAATGTAATTAATAACTATGGGAGGGTATTTTTATGGATTTAATAAAAAGAGATTAAAAGCTAATATGAAACGGTAGTGAAATGTAAAATAAAACACATGTTATCACTAAGTAAAGTTTATATGATAGACAAAGCAAAGCAGTGTTGTCCTTTTTAATATTTTACACTTTAACTTAGGACAAAATGTATTTTTGGGGTTTTATGAATGCTTTTGAAGGGATGAAGTTAATTATTTTAGGGTTGCAATTTTACTATGTAAGAATGTGTCTTTAGTTAGGAAAAAAGGGGTTTTAATGTATGAATGAAGGGTAAATGATGATAAATGTGGGTTTAACATAAGAACTCAATATTTTTAACTAGCTAGTCATTGAGCCTTGGGTTTGGTCCCAAAAAAAGTCAGAGAAATGCTCTAAGCCTGTTTGACTGATAGCTTAGAATACTGAATACTTATAGGGGAGGGGAAATTAGTGATTTTTCCCGATGATGTCTTATTACATGCTTGCTCCACTGCTTTCTACCTACCCAACTTTATTTCTAACTTTTTTTCTTCATTTTGTAGGTGCATTTAGGCTTGCAACCTTAAAAAAATTTCTTTCAAAGCATAAAACTATCTAAATCTACCTTATTTCATCTGAGGGCTCAGATTAAACTATTGAGCTCCTTATTATTCTCTACCTATCTACTGATTTGTCAAGTTTAAATTGTTTGACAAAACTTTATTCACTATCTCAAACATGAAATTGAAAGCATGAAAAGTTAAGATTAAACTGTCTAATTGATCATGGATTGTGGAATTTATTAGCACTCTGCACATAATCATTATTCTTGCAGTAAAGTAAAAAGTAGTGGCATTTGATCTTGCTCACTTTCAGGTCTTATTTTTTCTCTTTTTCTTTTGGGGTTTATATTTTTCTAAGTCCTTTTATTTTTCTCTTAGGAATTTTTACCCTTTTTTTATTTTTTATTATTTATTATTTTCAAAATATGGGAAAACAACTTGCAGAAAGCAAGGAATGTACATATTTACAAGACTATCAAAGTCAATTCAAAATTTATGAATCCTATATTTATAGGACCCTAACAGATGTATCTAGTGCTACAAAGTTTTTGTGGTTTTGTAGCCTAAAATGAGTTTTAGTTATGAGATTTTCTCCTTTAAATTGTTTGGAAAGTGGTTTACTATAAGACCTGATTGGCAAGTGCAGATAATTTAAGACTGAGATAGATACATCTCTTATCTAGAATGCTTACCTAGATAATTGGTGAGTACAAAAAATGACACCCATGTATCTTAGTAGATGGAAGTAGGTCTGTAGGATGGTCAGTAATTCAATCTTCATGGTCAAATTGATGTTAGGATTTGGAGTAAAATAGGTTCGTATGTTTTATTTTCGCTTGGTACATGATGAAAGTTCTATAGATGAAAGAAAGAACATGGGAACTTTTAATATGGAAGTGAGTTGCATTATTCTCACTTAAGAAACTAGGATTGGTTGTAAGTTGAATTCTTGGAGGGGAATGATGAGTTTTAGTAAGGAGGAAAGGGAGATACTCATACAACTGAGAGAGAGGAGAAAAAATTGATAGTATTTGTGGCAGAGATAGCAGAGACTGTTTTTGGAAGCACTATGAAAGCAATGGATAGTGGTTGGAGCATCAACAAAGATCGAATAATGGTGGACAAATGAAAGAAAAATTGTGTAGTTTGTGTTGAATAAAACTGAATCATTCAATCATTTCATGTGTAAATTACAGTCCAACCAATATTAAGTTGGAAACTAAAATTATAATAGTTTAACATTTCATATAATATAATTTATGTGGTTGAAATTATTTATAGTCGCAATTGATATTGTTTGGTATTGTAATTAACGTATGCAACTTTTCATTTTCATATTAGATGAATGTGCACATTGTATGAGATTTTTTAAATTTAGTTGCAAAATCATACTAATAAATTTATGTTGATTAATAATGAACACATAAAAATCAATCTAAAACTACTAAATTAGTAGTTTATATTGCTTAATGATGAATACAAATAAAATTAATATATGACTAAATTAGTCATTTATAATGATTATTAATAAAATTAAATGAAATGAATATAAACTACTAAAATAGTGGGTTTTTGGGGGGTTATTTAAATATAATGGAATTAATAACTATGGCAGGGTATTTTTAGGGATTTAATAAAAATAGATTAAAAGTTAATATGAAAGGGTAGTGAAATGTAAAATAAAACACATGTTATCACTAAGTAAAGTGTATATGATAGACAAAGCAAAGTAGTGTTGTCTTTTTTAATATTTTACACTTTAACTTAGGACAAAATGTATTTTTGGGGTTTTATGAATGCTTTTGAAGGGATGAAGTTAATTATTTTAGGGTTGCAATTTTACTAAGTAAGAATTTGTCTTTAGTTAGGAAAAAAGGGGTTTTAATGTATGAATGAAGGGTAAATGATGATAAATGTGGGTTTAACATAAGAACTCAATATTTTTAACTAGCCAGTCATCGAAACTTGGGTCTGGTCCCAAAAAAAGTCAGAGAAATGCTCTGAGCATGTTTGACTGATAGCTTAGAATACTGAATACTTATAGGGGAGGGGAAATTAGTGATTTTGCCCGATGATGTCTTATTACATGCTTTCTCCACTGCTTTCTACCTACCCAACTTTATTTCTAACATTTTTTCTTCATTTTGTAGGTGCATTTAGGCTTGCAACCTTAAAACATTTTTCTTTCAAAGCATAAAACTATCTAGATCTACCTTATTTCATCTGAGGGCTCAGATTAAACTATTGAGCTCCTCATTATTCTCTACTTATCTACTAATTTTTCAAGTTTAAACTGTTTGACAAATCTTTATTCACTATCTCAAACATGAAATTGAAAGCATGAAAGGTTAATATTAAAATGTCTAACTGATCATGGATTATGCCATTTATTGACACTTTGCACATAATCATTATTCTTGCAGTAAAGTAAAAAGTAGTGGCATTTAATCTTTCTCACTTTCAGGTCTTATTTTTTCTCTTTTTCATTTGGGGTTTATATTTTTCTAAGTCCTTTGATCTTTCTTTCAGGACTTTTTACCCTTTTTTTTATTTTTTACTTTTTATTATTTTCAAAATATGGGAAAACAACTTGCAGAAAGCAAGGTATGTACATATTTACAAGACTATCAAAGTCAATTCAAAAATTATGAATCCTATATTTATAGGACCCTAACAACAGCTTTACATGGGGATGGAATCTCCTTGTGAGATGTCAAGAACACCGTCGACTAGTAGCCTGATCCTTTAAGCCAATCCCAAACATGCATTTGCTTTGTTATAAAATCTCTATGACTGAAATTATTGAACTGAATTTACACCTTTTTCTGCAAACTGAAATTTGATCTGAGACTAAAAGGTGTTGCAACCTTCAAACTAAACTACTGAATCATCAATATCTTAGGGCCTTTTCCTTGGCTTCAAATTTTAATGAATTATTTCAAAACTAGCTGAAAACTGAAAACTGAAAAGATGCTCATAATTCTGAGCTTATTTTCACTTACCTACCTACTCTAATCTACTGATAATGTTATTTAATCAGGTAATACAAAAATGCCAATGAAGCCAGTCAAGTAGTTGTCGAAATGAATGGATAATTTGACTGCTTGTCATCAAACTTGGAAGCATATCTTGATCAAGTGTCTTCATAATCAAAGATATGATGTGTAATGGAAATTTCTGATATATTTGATCCTCATAGATAAAACATGTTTGCATACTTGAACTAAAAATGGTCTCCATATAATTTTCTATAGGATCATCAAAAGAATAATGTATGATTTGTACTTCAAGGCCTTCAATGACCAATTTATTAGTTGTATTCTTAATATTGAGCCTTGAAACTATTTCTTCAGTCTTGTGCTTGAAAGAATAATCTTCCTGAATCTGCAAGTCAAAAGGTAGTACAATTTCCTCTTGCTTTGGAGAAGGAAGATTTCCAAGAATTCTTTAGGATCTCGGAAATTATAAGACTGAATTTGAGAATGAAAACGTTTAATTCCATTTTTGTGTTTTTCAGAAAATAACTCAAGAACACATATTTTAAGTTTAGGAGAGTATTTTCTTGATTTCAAAAGAAGAAAGATAGCTTTTAGAAAATCCTCATCAAGCTGAAATTCTAATAACCCATCCCTAAATTCATTGAAAATCTCATGAGATGAAAGGTTTGCCACAGACCCTGTCATCTTGTATCACCATTAATGATTTGGAATATGGATTTTTTTTTTTTGGTTATGGTGTTTCTTCTGAACTTTGAAGTTTTGGATCTTGGACAATGGAGTCGCCAGCTGGTTGATTTTAACCTTTGTATGTCTGATCACTGTCCACCATCATAGATAAAATATGAACTTGTAAAATATTTTTGAAGAAAATGTTAGTCTTCCCCAGTATGGTCGCCAGTGATGTTATCACTCAGTAATTTCTTCAGGTTCAAGAGATAACTCACCGAGGTAACCACAAACCTACTTCAAACTCTAGGATCTAGCCTTCCTAGGGTTGAGAGAGGGCTCTCTCTTTAAAATTTAACTTTGTTTTGATTTGTAAATATTAGGCTAGTTATGAAAGTGTAGCTTTAGTTTTGTTGGATTTGGTGGGAAAAAATCACTTGAAATGATGGATAGTGGGAAATCTATTTGTCCATTGGGCTATGGAGTCAAAATCAAGCTAACGGGACTAGGATCTAGGGAAAAAAGGTCAAATGTCTTCAGGGCAACATAGACATACCTTGGAGATCTTGGAAAATTTGTTTTGTGAGATGGTATGATCGGGATAAAGGGCACTTAAGAATCCTTAAATCCAGAAAAGGGAAGTAGTAGGAGAGGTCAAACGAATGAGGGAGCAATTAAGGGTTCCCTACACTAGAAATCAGAGGAAAGCATATAAATGATAACTAGTTAAAAACATGGTGCTATTAACATATCATGTATTAACACTCCTAGTTATACAATCAGAGTTATCATAAACATAAATGGATGCATGTAACAGAGAAAAGAAACAATGACAAGTGAAGAAAATACTTCACTCCAAATAGCTCATCACAGGGATCCTAAAGTATGATAACAATTTGCTCTGATCCAGCCTGGTACTCTAAGTTTTGATACATAAAAGCTTTAAAATTCCAAGTGGAAATGACTATAAAAATCCCAGAAATTTTATTCCACCAAAATAATTCAAAGAGTGAAGTATTTATACAAATTCTAAACTAGAATATCTTGAAAAAATATCAAGATTGGTTTACAGATATCTCCAACTGTTTTACATAAATAGAACTTAAGTAAAGGATACTCAAAAACAATGCATATATTTGGCACTATTTTTTATGGATAGGTGATGACAAAGAGGAGAATTCAAATTTGATCTCAACTCTTAGTTGATGATGAGGCATCCAAGTCACTAACTGTCTCCTTTCTTTGTGCATTTTTCTCCAACAATTATGCAAACTTGGGGTCCAATGATACCTTTGTATTTCTAAATAGGAAAGATATATATAAAAGTGAAAGAGTTTATTGTATATAACTATGTTTTTGAGATAAACCTCTCTCAATTCCCTAAAATTCTTCTCCAGTTGTTCATAATAGGCCCTCCAAAAAGATGTGTAAAACAGAGTTTTCCACAGTCTGAAAAATAGGATGTAAATATGTGCATGTATCTCTCATTCTGTAATACCTATGAAAAACATGAGATATTTTTTTGTATATGGGTCTCTTAGGAAAAAAAACCTCCTTTATTTTTGTAAGATGTATTTCTGATTCACCACAGTCTTCACTACAAACTGATGACTTAACATGCATTTTCTGTAAAAAGTGCTTTCAAATATTGTTTAATATTTCCAAATCAATAATGGTTGTTAGAAACATGAGAGAGGTGTTTGTAGTTGAACATATTATGAACATAAACCGCCTTCCGTTTTGAAAAATTCATCTTGTATTGGTCACAATAGTTTCTGCAAAACAATGACTTAAACATCAAATTTCTGCAAAAATGTCCCTTCTTGCTTTGTTTTCATCTTTTAACCTTTTTGTTCTTTTAACTGTTTTTCTTTTACTTTGGATAATTTCATTGTTGGTGAAATTATTTTCATCTATTTTTACCTCTACTTCCTCCATGTTTTACTTTTACTGTTTTACCTTGATTGCTCTGTAACTTTGTTTTAACCTTTACTGTGACTTTCATCTGATACACTTTAAATCTGATGCTCTTTGACTATTTATGTTTTCACTCTCATTGTGAATTCTTATTTCATTTTTACAATTCACTGTGCAATTTATTTCTCACTGCATAAATGACTTCTTTCTGTTCTGCTGCCTGGAATATTTTGTTAAGGAATATCATTTAAAATTGTTTTCTTTGTGAACTTTTGGAGTAAAACAGATCTTTAACTAGTATTTAGATTGTTTTATCCAAATTCTCCTTTTGATAATGACCTGCAAAACAAAATAATTGTTAATGAAACCCTGACTGCAGGGAGGTGATAATGGCTTTAAGTGGTCATAGTACTGGATTTGATTTTGGCACTTTGGAACCATTAGGATTGCTTGTACTCTGCTTCTTGGGCATTTTGGTTTACTTCTGCAAGTTTAGACAGTTTGTTGAAGTGATTTGATTTAGGAGAGGACTTCTTGGACAAATCTAGAAAAGTATAGCTTTTCTTTCCAAATTAAGTCTGTGAAAGAGTTTTATAGGCTTTTAACTGGTTTAAAACAAGAAACAAGGGCTTCCCAAGTATTTTAATGGGAAATTAGGCCAAAAACTCTTTTGAAAAAGGGTCAAAGTGGCTTACAATACCTGCAGAGGCTTTCTGGCTTATCTCAGAGCTTGAAATGGACTAATAAACTATGTAAACTCCTCAATTTCTTCAGAAATGGCGCATCGCAGAGAAAAAGAGTTTATGGGAAAAACTTGCCAGAGTTTGGCCTGTTTTTGGGACTTTTGGGTAATTTACTTAATCAATTTCTTAACTTAAAATGTTTTTGTTTCTTTAAAAATGGTTTTCCAACTTGATTGTAGGTTCAATTTTGAGAAAAATACCTGGTATGACGCAGGTATCGGCTTCTGGAAAGGTTTCTAAGGTTATTTGCTGAGTTGAAGGCTTCAATGAAATTTTTGGAGCGAGACACAACTCCTCAACATTCTTTAGAGGTTTACAGGGAAAATTATGCAGGCTCGGGAAAAAAATGGTGAAAAATGGTTTTAACGGGGTTTCTTTCATTCGAGAAATGGCAATACAATAGGTTAAACGTGCAAGAATAATGGACATATGTATTTTAAAAGGTTTTATTGACATATTGGTCGCATTAAACTGGCATTGAATGTAAGTCGCGTCAGGCGGGAGGGCGGTTTCGGAATTTCAATGGACGAAAACCCGTGAGTGGTTATCGCACGAATGTTGGGTGGTAAGATGTTTTGAACTCAACCCACGAGATCCAATAAGGATCGACCACGTGGAGGAGAGAGGAAATTCAAAATAGCACATTTCGCACAGCTTTGGCGTTTGGGCGATCGTGCATCTATTCCGCGCGATTTGGGATGTCAACCTTCGGATTTGAGAGTCGAATGTGAATGACTGAGATTAATTTCAGAGTTGCACTGGATTAGGGGTGGGACCGAGGTGTATTATGCGTGGATGGGTTTTGAACTTTATCACTAGACATTAATTTAATTTAAAAACCTTAGGTTATAAAAATATAGGCGGGGGAGTAATGTAATGTTTTTCTATTTAAAACATTTATAAAAATGTTTCAATAAAACATATGTGGGCGCGGTTTATTATATTATATAGTTTTTAACCATTTGAATGGTTTTGAAACTATAGGGGAGGAGTATTTCAAATAATGATAAGTTTTAGACCAAAGGGCTTATAGTCGGGGGTTTTTATTTATGCACATGGGGATAATAGACTTTGGTCTAAACATTAAAATAGTGGGTTTTTTGGGGGTTATTTAAATATAATGGAATTAATAACTATGGCAGGGTATTTGTCGTGATTTAATAAAAATAGATTAAAATTTAATATGAAAGGGTAGTGAAATGTAAAATAAAACACATGTTATCACTAAGTAAAGTGTATATGATAGACAAAGCAAATCAATGTTGTATTTTTTAATATTTTACACTTTAACTTAGGAAAAAAATGTATTTTTGGGGTTTTATGAATGCTTTTGAAGGGATGAAGTTAATTATTTTAGGGTTGCAATTTTACTAAGTAAGAATGTGTCTTTACTTAGGAAAAAAGGGGTTTTAATGTATGAATGAAGGGTAAATGATGATAAATGTGGGTTTAACATAAGAACTCAATATTTTTAACGAGCCAGTCATCGAGCCTTGGGTCCGATCCCAAAAAAAGTCAGAGAAATGCTCTGAGCCTGTTTGACTGATAGCTTAGAATACTGAATACTTATAGGGGAGGGGAAATTAGCGATTTTACCTGATGATGTCTTATTACATGATTGCTCCACTGCTTTCTACCTACCCAACTTTATTTCTAACATTTTTTCTTCATTTTGTAGGTGCATTTAGGCTTGCAACCTTAAAACATTTTTCTTTAAAAGCATAAAACTATCTAGATCTACCTTATTTCATCCAAGGGCTCATATTAAACTATTGAGTTCCTCATTATTCTCTACCTATCTACTGATTTGTTAAGTTTAAACTGTTTGAAAAATCTTTATTCACTATCTCAAACATGAAATTGAAAGCATGAAAATTTAAGATTAAGTTGTCTAACTGATCATTGAGTATGCCATTTATTGACACTCTGCACATAATCATTATTCTTGCAGTAAAGTAAAAAGTAGTGGAATTTTATCTTGCTCACTTTCAGGTCTTATTTTTTTTCTTTTTCTTTTGGGTTTTATATTTTTCTAAGTCCTTTCATCTTTCTTTTACGACTTTCTACCCCTTTTTTATTTTTTATTATTTATTATTTTCAAAATATGGGAAGACAACTTGCAGAAAGCAAGGTATGTACATATTTACAAGACTGTCAATTTCAATTCCAAAATTATGAATCCTATATTTATAGGACCCTAACAATGGCTTCACATGGGGATGGCATGTCCGTGTGAGATGTCAAGAACACCATCGACTAGTAGCCTGATCCTTTAAGCCAATCCCAAGCATGCATTTTCTTTGTTATAAAATATCTATGACTGAAACTCTTTAACTAAATTTAAACCTTTTTCTACAAACTAAAATCTGATTTGAGACTAAAAGGTGTTGTAACCTTCAAAATAAACTACTGAATCATCAATATCTTAGGGCCTTTTCCTTGGCTTCAAATTTTAATGAATTATTTCAAAACTAGCTGAAAAATGAAAACTGAAAAGATGCTCAGAATTCTGAGCTTATTTGCACTCATCTACCTACTCTAATCTACTGATAATCTTATTGAATCAGGTAATACAAAAATGCCAATGAAGCCAGTCAAGTAGTTGTCGAAATGAATGGATAATTTGACTGCTTGTCATCAAACTTGGAAGCATAACTTGATCATGTGTCTTCATAATCAAAGATAATATGTGTAATGGAAATTTCTGATATATTTGATCCTCATAGATAAAACATGTTTGCAAACTTGAACTAAAAATAGTCTCCATATAATTTGCTATAGGATCATCAAAAGCATAATGTATGATTTGTGCTTCAAGGCCTTCAATGATTGATTGACTATTTGTATTCTTAATATTAAACCCTGAAACTATTTCTTTAGTCTTGTTCTTGAAAGAATAATCATCCTGAATCTGCAAGTCAAAAGGTAGTACAATTTCCTCTTGCTTTGGAGAAGGAAGATTTTCCAAGAATTCTATAGGATCTCAGAAATTATAAGACTGAATTTGAGAATTCAAAAGTTTAATTCCATTTTCATATTTTTTCAGAAACTAACTCAAGAACACATGTTTTAAGTTTAGGAGAATATTTTCTTGATTTCAAAAGAAGAAAGGCAGCTTTTAGAAAATCCTCATCAAGTTGAAATTCTAATAACCCATCCCTGAATTCATTGAAAATCTCATGAGATGAAAGGTTTGCGATAGACCCTGTCATCTTGTACCACTATTAATGATTTGGAATATGGATTTTTTTTTTTTTGTTATGGTGTGTCTTCTGAACTTTGAAGTTCTGAATATTGGACAATGGAGTCACCACGTGGTTGATTTTAACCTTTGTATGTCTGATCACTGTCCACCATCATAGATAACATCTGAACCTGTAAAATATTTCTGAAGAAAATGTTAGTCTTCCCTAGTATGGTCGCTAGTAATGTTATCACTTAGCAATTTCTCCAGGTTCAAGAGAGAACTCACCGAGGTAACCACAAACCTACTTCAAACTCTAGGATCTAGCCTTCCTAGGGTTGAGAGAGGGCTCTCTCTTTAGAATTTAACTTTTTTTTTATTTGTAAATATTAGGATAGTTATGAAAGTGCAACTTTGGTTTTGTTGGATTTGGTGGGAAAAAATCACTTGAAAGGATGGATAATGGGAAATCTATTTGTCCATTGCGTTGTGGAGTCAAAATCTAGCTAACAGGACTAGGATCTAGAGAAAAAAGGTAAAATGTCTTCAGGGCAACATAGACAACCCTTAGAGACCTTGGAAAATTGGTTTTGTGAGATGGTATGATCAGGATAAAGGGCACTTAAGAATCCTTAAATCCGGAAAAGGGAAGTAGTAGGAGAGGTCAAACGAATGAGGGAGCAATTAAGGGTTCCCTACACTATAAATCAGAGGAAAACATATAAATGATAACTAGTTAAAAACAGGGTGGTATTAACATATCATGTATTAACACTCCTACTTATACATTTAGATTTAGCATAAACATAAATGGATGCATGTAACAGAGAAAATAAAAAATGATAAGTGAAGAAAATACTTCACTCCAAATAGCTCATCACAGGGATCCTAAAATATGATGTCAGTTTGCTCTGATCCAGCCTACTACTCGAAGTTTTGACACACAAAAACTTTAAAGTCCAAGAGGAAATGACTATAACAATCCCAAAAATTTTATTCCACCAAAATAGTTCAAAGAGTGAAGTATTTATACAAATTCTAAACTAGAATGTCTTGAAAAAATATCAAGATTGGTTTACAAATATCTCCAACTATTTTACATAAATAGAACTTAAGTAAAGGACACTCAAAACTAATGCATATATTTGGAACTATTTTTTATGGACAGGTGATGACAAAGAGGAGAATTTGAATTCGATCTCAACACTTAGTTGATGGTGAGGCATCCAAGTCACTAACTGTCTCCTTTCTTTGTGCATTCTGATCCAGCAATTATGCAAACTTGGGGTCAAATGATACCTTTGTATTTCTCAATCCGAAATAGATATGTAAAAAGTGAAAGTGGTTATTGTATATAAATATGTTTTTGAGATAAACCTCTCTCAGTGCCCTAAAATTATTCTCCATCTGTTCACAATAGGCTCTACAAAAATATGTGTAAAATATAGTTTTCCACAGTCTGAAAAGTAGGATGTAAATATGTGCATGTATCTCTCCTTCTGTAATACCTGTGCAAAACATGAGATAGGTTTTTGTATATGGGTCTTTCAGGAACAAAAACCTCCTTTATTTTTGTAAGATGTATTTCTGATTGGCCACAGTCTTCTCTGCAAACTGATGACTTAACAAGAATTTTCTATAAAAAGTGCTTTCAAATATTGTTTAATATTTCCAAATCCTTAATGGTTGTTAGAAAAGTGAGAGAGGGTTTTGTAGTTGGACATATTATGAACATAAACCTCCTTCCTTTTTACAAAATTCATCTTGGATTGGTCACATAGTTTCTGCAAAACAATGACTTAAACATGAAATTTCT
This sequence comes from Pinus albicaulis, assembly GCA_034641835.2. NCBI lineage: Eukaryota > Viridiplantae > Streptophyta > Pinopsida > Pinales > Pinaceae > Pinus > Pinus albicaulis. The sequence goes on along the minus strand of CM076573.1, from coordinate 510,071,748 downwards.
GCAAAAAGTGTCCCTTCTTGCTCTGTTTTCATCTTTTAACCTTTTTGTTCTTTTAACTGTTTTTCTTTTACTTCGGATAAATTTCATTTTTGGTGAAAGCATTTTCATCTCTTTTTACCATTACTTCCTCCATGTTTTATTTTGACTGTTTTACCTTGACTGCTCTGTAACTTTGTTTTAACCTTTACTGTGACTTTCATCTGATACACTTTAACTCTGATGCTCTTTGACTGTTTTTGTATTCACTGTCATTGTGAATCCTTATTTCATTTCTATCATTCACTGTTAAATTTATCTCTCTCTGCATAAATGACTTCTTTCTGTTCTGCTGCCTAGAATATTTTGTTAAGGAATATCATATAAAATTCTTTTCTCTGTGAGTAAAACAGATCTTTAACTAGTATTTAGATTGTTTTATCCAAATTCTCGTTTTTCTAATGACCTGCAAAACAGAATAATTGTTAATGAAACCCTGGCTACAGGGAGGCGATAATGGCTTTAAGTGGTCACAATGCTGGATTTGATTTTGGCACTTTGGAACCAACAGGATTTCTTGTACTCTGCTTCTTGGGCATTTTGGTCTACTTTTGCATGTTTAGACAGTTTGCAGAAGTGATTTTCTTTAGCAGAGGATTTCTTAGACAAATTTGGAAAATTATATCTTTTCTTTGAGTTTTCTTTCCAAATTAAGTCTATGAAAGAGTTTTATAGGCTTTTAACTGGTTTAAAACAAGAAACAAGGGTTTCCTGAGTATTTTAATGGGAAATTAGGCCAAAAACTCTTTTGAAAAAGGGTAAAAGAGGCTTAGGATACCTGCAGAGGCTTTCTGGCTTATCTCAGAGCTTGAAATGGACTAATAAACTATGTAAACTCCTAAATTTCTTTAGAAATGGCGCATCACAGAGAAAAAGAGTTTCTGGGAAAAATTTGCTAGAGTTTGGCCTATTTTTGGGACTTTTGGGTGATTTACTTAATCAATTTCTTAACTTAAAATGTTTTTCTTTCTTTAAAAATGGTTTTCCAACTTGATTGCAGGTTCAATTTTGAGAAAAATACCTAGTATGATGTAGGTATCAGCTTCTCGAAAGGTTTCTGAGGTTATTTTCTGAGTTGAAGGCTTCAATGAATTGTTTGGAGCAATACACAACTCCTCAGCATTCTTTAGAGGTTTACATGGAAAATTATGCAGGCTCGGGCAAAATATGGTGAAAAATGGTTTTAACAGGGTTTCTTTCAGTCAGGAAATGGCAATAAAATAGGATAAACACGTAAGAATAATGGAAAAATGTATTTTCAAAGGTTTTATTGACATATTGGTCGCATAAAACTGGCATTGAATGTAAGTCACGTCAGGCGGGAGGGCAATTTTGGAGTTTCAATGGACGAAAAACCATGAGTGGTTATCGCACGGCTGTTGGTTGGTAAGTTGTTTTGAACTGAACCCACACGATCCAATAAGGATTGACCACGTGGAGGAGAGAGGAAATGCAAAACAACACATTTCACGTGGCTTTGGCATTTGGGCGATCGTGCATCTATTCTGCGTGATTTGGGATGTCAACCGTCGGATTTGAGAGTCGAATGCGAATGACTGAGATTAATTTCAGAGTTGCACTGGATTAGGGGTGGGACCAGGGTGTATTATGCATGGATTGGTTTTGAACTTTATCACTAGATATTAATTTAATTCAAAAACCTTGGGTTATAAAAATATAGGCGGGGGAGTAATGTAATGTTTTTCTATTTTAAACATTTATAAAAGTGTTTCAATAAAACATATGTGGGTGCAGTTTATTATATTATATAGTTTGTAACTATTTGAATGGTTTTGAAACTATAGGGGTGGGGTATTTCAAATAATGATAAGTTTTAGACCAAAGGGCTTATAGTCGGGGGTTTTTATTTATGCACGTGGGGATAATAGACTTTGGTCTAAACATTAAAATAGTGGGTTTTTTGGGGGGTTATTTAAATATAATGTAATTAATAACTATGGGAGGGTATTTTTATCGATTTAATAAAAATAGATTAAAATTTAATATGAAAGGGTAGTGAAATGTAAAATAAAACACATGTTATCACTAAGTAAAGTTTATATGATAGACAAAGAAAAGAAGTGTTGTATTTTTTAATATTTTACACTTTAACTTAGGACAAAATGTATTTTTGGGGTTTTATGAATGCTTTTGAAGGGATGAAGTTAATTATTTTAGGGTTTCAATTTTACTAAGTAAGAATGTGTCTTTACTTAGGAAAAAAGGGGTTTTAATGTATGAATGAAGGGTAAATGATGATAAATGTGGGTTTAACATAAGAACTCAATATTTTTAACTAGCTAGTCATTGAGCCTTGGGTTTGGTCCCAACAAAAGTCAGAGAAATGATCTAAGCCTATTTGACTGATAGCTTAGAATATTGAATACTTATAGGGGAGGGGAAATCAGTGATTTTTCCCGATGATGTCTTATTACATGCTTGCTCCACTGCTTTCTACCTACCCAACTTTATTTCTAACATTTTTTCTTCATTTTGTAGGTGCATTTAGGCTTGCAACCTTAAATTTTTTTTCTTTCAAAGCATAAAACTATCTAGATCTACCTTATTTCATCTAAGGGCTCAGATTAAACTATTGAGCTCCTTATTATTCTCTACCTATCTACTGATTTGTCAAGTTTAAATTGTTTGACAAATCTTTATTCACTATCTCAAACATGAAATTGAAAGCATGAAAAGTTAAGATTAAATTGTCTAACTGATCATGGATTGTGGCATTTATTGACACTCTGCACATAATCATTATTCTTGCAGTAAAGTAAAAATTAGTGGCATTTGATCTTGATCACTTTCAGGTCTTATTTTTTTTCTTTTTCTTTTGGGGTTTATATTTTTCTAAGTCCTTTGATCTTTCTCTTAGGACTTTTTACCCTTTTTTATTATTTATTATTTATTATTTTCAAAATATGGGAAAATAACTTGCAGAAAGCAAGGTATGTACATATTTACAAGACTATCAAAGTCAATTAAAAAATTATGAATCCTATATTTATAGGACCCTAACAGATGTATCTAGTGCTACAAAGTTTTTGTGGTTTTGTAGCCTAAAATGAGTTTTAGGTATGAGATTTTCTCCTTTAAATTGTTTGGAAAGTGGTTTACTATAAGACCTGATTGGCAAGTGCAGATAATTTAAGACTGAGATAGATACATCTCTTATCTAGAATGCTTACCTAGATAATTGGTGAGTACAAAAAATGGCACCCATGTATCTTAGAAGATGGAAGTAGGTCTGTAGGATGGTTAGTCATTCAATCTTCATGGTCAAATTGATGTTAGGATTTGGAGTAAAATAGGTTCGTATGTTTTATTTTCACTTCGTACATGATGAAAATTCTACAGATGAAAGAAAGAACATGGGAACTTTTAATATGGAAGTGAGTTGCATTATTCTCGCTTAAGAAACTAGGATTGGTTGTAAGTTGAATTCTTGGAGGGGAATGATGAGTTTTAGTAAGGAGGAAAGGGATACTCATACAACTGAGAGAGAGGAGAAAAAATTGATAGTATTTGTGGCAGAGATAGTAGAGACTGTTTTTGGAAGCACTATGAAAGCAATGGATAGTGGTTGGAGCATCAACAAAGATTGAATAATGGTGGAAAAATGAAAGAAAAATTGTGTAGTTTGTGTTGAACAAAACCGAATCATTCAATCATTTCATGTGTAAATTATAGTCCAACCAATATTAAGTTGGAAACTCAAATTGTAATAGTTTAACATTTCATATAATATAATTTATGTTGTTGAAATTATTTATAGTCGCAATTGATATTGTTTGGTATTGTAATTAACATATACAACTTTTCATTGTCATATTAGATGAATGTGCACATTGTATGAGATTTTTTAAATTTAGTCGCAAAATCATACTAATAAATTTATTTTGATTAATAATGAACACATAAAATCAATCTAAAACTACTAAATTAGTAGTTTATATTGCTTAATGATGAACACAAATAAAATTAATATATGACTAAATTAGTCATTTATAATGATTATTAATAAAATTAAATGAAATGAATATAAACTACTAAATTAGTCGTTTATATAATGAATATGAAACTACCAAAAAATGATAAATGACTACTACAAATGATAAATCCTTGACTACAAATGGTGACTAAATTGCATATATATGATTATTAGTAGCTAATTTATAGTATCTTATAACACGACTAACATTTTGGTAATATTTCTTTGGTCATTAATTGGCTTCAAATGATGACTAAATTTTTCATTTATATGACTATTAGTAGTTAATTTACAGTATCTTATAACACAACTAACATTTTGGTCATATTTCTTTGGTCATTAACTGGTTTTCTTGGGTGACCATATAGTAATATATTTTGTTGTATATTTAGTCATTAATTATGGAAATTAATGACTAAATTAATGACCAAATTTATGAATAAATATACTATTAGACGATAAAATTGAGACAGCCAATTAATGACTAAGCTAAAAATGACTAAAATTTGGTTGTGTTATAAGATACTGTAAATTAACTACTACTGGTCACCGACTGAAAAATAGTCATTTATATCCAAATTTTAGTCGTTTTCTTAGTAATTAATTAGCCATTTTGTACTAGTGAGCATTAACAATATAACCAACATTGTCAATTTGGAATATAGCAAGGCCTTGACTAACAATATCTAACTCTCCACTAGATCAGATCGCAATGTTGGGAGGCATACATTTGGACGCAACCACCACCGTCTCTCAAGGCACATACTCCATTTGTATGTTCACCAGGTATGTCCTTACAAGACTATTCTTATCTTGTATTCCTAATCCTCAAAGAATATTGGTCCTCTTTGACTACCCTTATCTTAGATTCCCTACCTCATCCTCAAAGAGTATCGGTCCACAAGACTACTCCTATCTTGGATTCCCAATCATCAAGAAGTATCGGTCCTAGATTCTTATCCAATCCTCCATTTTTCATACCAGTACCTTCATTAGACTTACATTTGTTAGTCATGGCCTATTGCATGACACATGGATAATATGGTGTCCCTAATCACTCCCTCTCAACTAAGGAGGAGATATCTACAAGTCCAAACTTGTCTCGCAAGTACTCAAGCTTCTTATTTGGAAGAGACTTTGCCAATATACCAACTACATTTTCTTTTGTGGAGATGTATTGTAGCTTCATGACCTCTTATTGCACCAAGATTCGAATATGGTGGTACTTATTATTGATATGCTTTTTCCTAGCATGAAAAATTGGGTCCTCTATCAACCTTATGCAACTATATTTTTCACAGTGTATAATGGTAGGGTCCAATGGTCCTTCAAAAAAATATGAAAGAAACTTTTTAAGCCAAACAAGTTCTCTACCAGCTTCACTAGTTGTTATATTTTCTACTTCAGCATTACTTAATGTAATTGAATCTTGTTTCCCACTCATCCATGAGATCATAGATGATCCCAAACTAAAATGTCCACCAACAGTTCTCTTTCCATCTGCAACACTACCACCCCAATCTAAATTTGTATAGCCCAATAATTGTATCTCATTTCCTACATATTTCAAACAATGATGTAGAGTCCCACAAAAATATCTCAAAATGTGTTTAGTTGTTATCTAATGATCTTGCATTGGCTCCATGTGGAATTGACTAAGAACATTTAATGCAAAACATATGCTAGGTTGGGTGTTCACAAGATGCATCAAGGAACCAATCAATTGTCGGTAGTATGTGAGATCAACAATATTTAAATATGAAATCCTTAACTTCTTAAAATTAGTCATTATTGGAGTTATCATTGGTTTACTGTCCATGATACCAAACTTCTGCAATATCTCGATCATATATTTCCCTTGACCAAGATAGATCTCTCTAGGTTTCTTCCATACTTCTATTCCCAAGCAAGAGTGCATTAGCCCAATGTCCTTCATATCAAATTTGGTTGCCAGTTGATTCTTTCATTCTTGAATACGACGCTCCACACTTGTAACTAGTAATTCATCCACATAGAGTAGTATGATCACAGGTTCATTCTTTACCACCTTAATGTAGAGATAGGATTGGGAGGACTCTTAACGAAACCAAGTCTTAGTAGATATGCATCCATTTTAGCATACCATTTGTTGGGCCTTGAAATTTTCATTCACTTCCATTACATTTTCACTTAAATTTCCATATTATTACCTTCACTCCACCTCCATTTCATTACATTTACCTTATCATTACCACTATTAGGTTACATTTATGTTTTTCCAAACCTTATTAATTCCTAGTATTTTTAAGTGAATCTGTGGTTAAAAATTAAAAAATAATATGCACATACTTATACCTAACAAGTGGAATGAATTTTTTTCCATGTGTAGGTCAAAATGAAGCTTCCAAAAGACCCATATGTGGCCTCCTAAGGCCAAATTCGAATTTGGATGGAGAATATCATGGGATCATAAGGATATCTGTCTCATTTCCTATTTCTATTGTAACTGTAAGAAGACATGTGCCTTATCACTTCATATTTGGATTGTAACTCTAGAGATATAGGGAGAGATTCATGGACTCTCATTAATGAGATAGCTTCTCATTTTTTTGTATAAATAGGGGAATATTTCTCCTATCAGATCATGTGTAAAATTAGAGTTATGCTCAAGATTTGAATATAGAATTAGATTGTGGCACCTTACTCACGAATGTTCCTTCATTTTGACTTGGTTTTACTTACAGATGGAGCATCTCAATTTACCATCTCTCATACTTTTAGATCAGCTACCTAAAATTTGTGAGATTTACTTTATTTTATAGATTAAAGTTCATTTGATTTCTTAGTATTAGTTTTAGAATGACTATGTAATATTTACTTTTCTAAAAAAATTTCAAGAGGATAGATTTATCTATTTTCCAATTGGATTAAGTTTGAGGCAATAGAGCTCACATTTATTTAGTTTCCTTTCATGTTCTGTTATTTACTTTCTTAGATCAAACTATCAATTCATTGTATAATTGAATGTTATTAAAAGATCAAGCTAAGAAGGTGACTTTTCATACTTCCAAATTGGGTGATTGAATGTTCAACCTATACAATCATTGAGCTTTAATTTTACATGCTTTTAAATTATTATTTTTAGATCCTCATTCAATTGTATAATTGGGTGTTCTTAAATATCATTTCAAGAAGGTGATTTTATCATATTTCTAAACTGAATGCTCGAATACCTAATTTATGCAATTATTGAGTTTTCCCTTTGCATGCTTTAATTACTTTCCTAGATTTAAAGACTAAAGTATAATCGATTGCTTGTACATCATCTCAAGAGGGTGATTCTATCATACCTCCATATTGGATGTTGGAGTGATTGAACGTACCTTAGTTGTTTTCCTTTACATGTTTTGAAATGCTTTCTTAGATTAGAATTTCAATTCCTGCAAGTGTGATTGTGCGTGCTATATTTTCTTTTGAATTTTCTTTCTTTCTTTTTGTTACTTGATTTCATAGTTTAGTTGAATTTCATTTTCATTATTTGATTTTATAGATTAGATGAATTGGTTTTTGTTATTTTGTAGTTAGATTGATATAAAATGAAAGATAATTTCTAGCACATATAGTGCATGCATGCTTCACAAGCTTACAAAACCCCTGGGTTGACAAATTAAATGACAGACAATTATTTTTCCCCAACATACCAAACTTATGTAATATATTGATCATATAGTTTCGTTGACCAAGATAGATATCTCTAGGTTTCTTCCATACTTCTATTCCCAAGAAATAGTGCATTAGCCCAATGCCCTTCATATCAAATTTGGTTTCCAGTTGATTCTTTCATTCTTGAATACGACGCTCCACACTTGTAACTAGTAATTCATCCATATAGATTAGTATGATCACAGGTTCATTCTTTACCACCTTAATGTAGAGATAGGATTTGGAGGACTCTTAATGAAACCAAGTCTTAGTAGATATGCATCCATTTTAGCATATCATTCTCTAGGTGGTTGCTTCGAGCCATATAGAGCCTTATTTAACCTGAAAAATGTGTTCCCTTATCATGAAATTAGAATCTCAGAGGCTGCTCAATGTAAACTTCTTCATCAATCATTCCATTTAGAAAGTTTTTGTTTACATCCATTTGATGAATGTTCTATCTCATAGTAGCAACAAGAGAGATAAGTGATCTAATGGTTGTATATCTATTGTTTGGAGCAAAATTTTTTTCATAATTGATTCCTTCCCTTAGAGAAAAACCTCTTGCCACAAACCTTACCTTATATTTGTCAATCCATCCATCAACTACATGCTTGATTTTCTATACCAATTTGGAAGTCACAACTTATTTGTCTTTAGGTCTAGGAAAAATTTCCCAAACATCATTATTCATTATAAACCAGTATTTTCTTTCATTTCATTCTTCCATTCTTGATTTTTGGGTGCCTTATAATAACTGGTAGCATTTTCTTCAATGATTTTAGTCATGTAAGATGCATATCCTAAATATCGTTGAGGCTTATTTCTTTCTTTGAATATTCCCTTTTTTGTTGCATGCCCCTCAACTTCTTGTAGAGTTTATCTTAACCAAGTTGGTCTCTTTTAAGTTTTTAGAACGATGACTTGTTGCACGAGTTCACTTGGTCCTTCAATTTATTCATTATTAGTTGTAGTTTTTGGAGTATTTTCATGCCTTGAGACTTCTTTAAAGATAGGTTCTTCTTCCTCATCAAAATCAATGTGAATGTCTTTAGAATCATTTTATGCAATATTCTCATCAAAAATGACATCTCTACTCACTTCAATACGAAGATATTCCTTGATGTAGACTCTATATGATTTTGATGAAGACTATCCAACAAATATATCTTTTATATCGTTGGGTCCAACTTATTCCTTTTTTTCTTGAGAATGTGAATGTATATGGGATATATAAAAGTTCAAAGATGATCAACACTTGGCTTATTTCCTTTGAATGCTTCTTTCGGGGTCATGTCATTAATAATGATATGAGGGCTTCTATTTTGTATATATATATTGTTGTTACATATGCTTCTCCCCATAACAACTTGGGAAGGCCTTGGTCAAAGAGCATGACTCTAAAAAATTCTTCAATTGATTGGTTCTTCCTTTTAGTCACACCATTTTGTTGAGGATTATAGGAAACTATTAGCTCCCTCTTAATTCATAATTCCTTGCGAAAGGCCACAAGTTCTTTGGTTGTATAATCTCCCCCTAAAATCTAATCTTAGGGTTTTGATCTTTCTTTTTATCAAATTTTCCACTTCTTCCTTGAACTCTTGAAATTTCTCAAATAATTCATCCTCAAACTTCGGGGAGTGTTGACGGGAAAATTTGTCCGGCCAAAAGTAGGGGATCTCCCCGGTGAAAAGTCCCAATTATACCTTAAACCGTTTGGAGTAGGGATCCCATCCGGGTTGTGGGTCCGGTTACCACTTAAGACGCCTTCCCTTCTGGTCTCAAAAGAACCTGATCAAACCTCCGGACACACACTTATTCATAGGATACGAAATACATGATTGATGCATGGAACATGTCTACAACACTATGCGTAGCAAGAGAACGAATAAAACACATACGCCCGAAGAGATGCAGTTAACGGCACGTCTTTGGGGTCATGCTTGCAAGGTATCTTACCACAGAAGAAATAGTTCTTAATGGCAAGATTCCTTCCTTACTTCTGAAAGATAAAACGAAATGCTAATAGACAAAGGTATTAACATCCATTTAGAAAGCGATAAAACTGAACATCATTAACACAAGCATAGATAAACATGATGCATAAATGATGTTATTAGAAATGCAGTTTCATTAATCATAGGATGTTCTGAAACAGTTCAAGGAATACACATAGTGCTGTCACAGCAAAATACATCATCCGACAAAGGGGTTTTAGCAAGTATTCGTATTCATATGCCTAAGAATATGGTCTTTCAATACAATACAATGTAGCTCTTGAGTTTTCCACAAAGAAAATCCCTTTACAAGTTCCCGAATGAAGTATTTATAGGGCAAAGCTTGCCCTCTGGGGTCCCTGAATTTTCAGCTTCCCGACGGATGGGCTTCCTTGCGACCCATTATTTTCTGTGACTTGCGACCTGAGCCGTTGTTGCGACCTGCGACCTAGTCGCTGGGTTGCTGGGTCGCGTCGTCGGGAATTTACCAAGGGGTGCGACTTTGCGACTTTGCGACCTATGCGACTTGCGACCCGGGCAATGTGCGACCTGCGACCTCAGTGAATATGCGACCTGCGACTTCGGAAAATATGCAACCTTGCGACCTAGGCAGATGTGCGACCTTGCGACCTCCTTGGATTTGCGACCTGCGACCTCATTGGATTTGCGACCTCCGACCTCGGCAGATGTTGCGACTTACAACCTTGGGCAGTTGTGCGACCTGCGACCTCAGCAGATATGCGACCTCTTTTGAGAAGGGCCCCTTGTTTGCTGAGGAAAACTCTGGCTCGTTGTGCGACTGAAAGGTTTTTCCTGCGATAAAGTAACATAGGTCACATATCTCCATGATTGAAATAATAATGATGCTAAAGGCATTTCAATTGATTTGCAAGAGCGAAAGAGAAAAAGCAATAAGTTTAGACCCCTGTGTGGTCAACTACTAAATCGTCGAAGAGAATGGCTAGGGTAAGCTTTCTCCGTGCCCTTTCTTTACCAGGATCATAATCTTTCCCATGCACCAGGTTTTCTTCAAGTCTTGGAGTCAATCACTTGATAGGCATGGGCTTCTACATTCCCATGCTCAGTGGTCGCTGAAAGTCTTTAAGCTCATCGATTTTCCTATTCATGGAAGAGCAATACTTGCCATTTTCGATTGGAGAGCGACAGATCATGCGCCAATGTAGCAAAATTTCGTGGAGAAACTTTGTGGGGGGCGTATTTGACACTCTACATTTCTTAATACTTTAGCTGCAATGTCTGTTCCTTCACCAATAAGACCTAACAGTATCTGCTTTGTACCTGCAAAGTTGTGTCCAAGGCGTCTTGCTTCCTCCTGAGCAAGCATAATTACTTTAATGGCTTTTTCAGTAACACATTCAAACATAGCAACAACCACCCCTCGCCTTGCTTTTTCTTTTACACTTAGATGATATACAGCAGTTGCAACTGCTGCATGAAAATATTTCCAATCCTCTTAACAGTATGGTAGTTATTATCACATGGCCATCGTAGATCTGTTATAAGGTCTAGCTCCAACGCGGCTTAAAACCCCAGTGAAAAGGTATTTGAGCCCACATGTAACGTTCTTATACTGTGCTCCATGGTCTTGAATAAGAATTCCAACGCATAAAGAAGACTACCCAGCACCCTTCGTGCGAGTCTTTAACCAGAGCGGAAGAGGCTTTGCATGCCTTCCATAGACACGTAGAGGATAGGGGATAGCCGGCAATGTTTGTAATCAGCGTTGATAGGATAGTTTAATTTATTTTATATTAGCCTCAAGTAAACAAGTGATCAAGTCATAATGTGGAAGTCGAAAATATCACACATAATATCGTTGAAACCTGTCACATTTTAGTAACGCTCTTCATCATGGCGCTTCTATTCTATGGAGATATTTTGGGTGGCGGGTAGTCGCAGCATGCCGAGAATGCTGTGGATGTCCCAAGACTTGATGACTTTCCGCTCTCTGGCTTGCGTGTAGCAGAAAGATTATCTCTCGTGCATGGCAGCATGCATTGGGCAGCCTGTCCATGTAATGTGGCACATCAGCAGCTTTGATGGGGAATGAGACACGTGGAAGACGAATCTGGGTTTTCTGATGGGGGTTGTAAGGTCGTAGAATCTCCTTGGGTCGGAGCTCTCCCTGGGCATGTCACTCTACGACCCTGTGACCTACACAAACATGCGACTTACGACCAGGGGTTGATGGGATCGCTAGGTCGCACAACCGGCTGAGTCGCAGCCTTAAGCGATGCCCTGTCTCTGCGACCTGGCGACCTAAAAATATCGCAACCTTCTCCATCGACGCTGTAACTCTGCACCATCAATAACGTATGCAATGGACCGTCGTGCCTTGTGCAACTCTGGTTTATTTGACTGTCGACGCGCCATAATTACTTCAACGTTACCGCTTTTCATCAATGAAAATTCTTCTTTCGACATCTATCTGGTCATGCTTTCCACAGTCCTGGTCTGCTTATGTTAATCTCCATCGATTTGCATCCCCCAGACCCTTAATTTCCCTCATCACTCTGATAACTTGGATTCACAGTCGATGAGTCGGATGGTGAAGGCGCAGGTCCTCCAACTAATGTTAGACTTCGAGAAATATCGATGTCGATAATATTCTGCAATAGTACGTGCATATACTCCTCCTATCGTTCACCAGACTGCAGCACGCAACTATGCAGGACCTGTGACTACCAATTCCGTTTCATTTTTAGACATCAAACGTGACTACCATATACATTGTCTCCAGGCATTGTGACTCGTGATTTTGAACACAGAATAACCATGCATGCGTGAAGTTTCGGTTGAGTTTGTTCAACGCGTCTTTCCCATCGTTCCCCTTTTCTTGAATATCTTAATGCCGAGGAGGAAACTTCATTCTAAATGATAGAAACAACTGGGCGTTATGGCAACAGCTAACCTTACGTGTTGGCATACAGATAATATGGTGGAAAAAAAATGATTTCTTCCAGCAAAAACCGTAACCTTGCACCTTTTAAAATCACGGCTATAGATAGTCAATTCTAACAACGCCTTTATAGCTATGTTATGATTTTGGCTCCACGTAAATTTGGCTGCTATATGTATATGTCGTGCATGTTGTTATGGATTGAACACCTGGCACCGAACGTGTGGCTCCATGCAATGTGTTATATGGTTCCGCTCGCCCCTCACATGGTTTTGAAACCGTGTGTTTCAACGTAATTGGTTTGTCCGTCAACCCTGCCCTCTTTTGACCACAAATGTCACAATGTCGTGGTGGGTCAGTTATGATGTTTGAGAGATCCTTATTAACGCTTAGAAGGGTGGATAGTTTCTGATTGACACATCAAAAGTGACATTTTCGCATTCTCCACTTCCAAGTCTTCATAGCAGTGGGGTTTTTGCATTCAATTTTGGTCTGCAACTATTAGGAGGCTTTGTGATGAACTGTCATGTACAGGGCGAAGGTAAGAGCAGCAAGCCTGTGGTGCAACTGTCTATGAGGCATATAGCTTGTGTAGCAGATGCTGCAATTTTCATGGCACTAACTGCAGCTGTAGACCTGAGCATTGAAGCGTGCGGGCCGTTCAGTAGGAAGCCAAGGAGGGGTATTCGAAATTGAAAAGATAATGACTTAAAAAACCACTTAAAGCCTCCATTTTCGTTGTCTTTTAAATACTGAACCTTTTCTGCAAACAGAACACCATATAATAATTATCCTGGATCACATATTGTGATAGTAATTTCTTCACCATGGTCTGTCTATACACTAGCAATTTTTCCAGTTGCTGCTCGATTTTCATTACTGGCCAAATCATTGTATATCCATTTCGACGTTGAAAACCTCAGCATGAAAACATTAGAGCCAATCAAAATAATTTACGCCCCATGCAACGTGCCCATGCAATTCTGCGCCATCTTTCAAATGTAAGGTTGACCGCCCACGTGGATTAAAACTTGTAGCATCAAAATGTGTGCGCTCATTTATAATTATCCTATGGTTTTGAAAGCATATATCTTTATCCTTTTCACGCCTCAAACACAACGTTGGACTGCTTATTTTATATGTTTTGGAAACTTCATTGTTTTGCATTTTGGTATTTATATATACAACATCACCTTGCGCCCTTCATAATGTTATCATTGAGTTTTGCTCCAAGATCACTTATGGTTTTAAAACCATTTGCTTCCGAGCCTAGTCTTAATTTTATCATTTACTTTTCCTCCTAATATGAAAGATTCTACTTTTGAAAGATCGAGGGTCGAAAAATACTTCTCAAGCCACATTAATGCCTCTTTTGATATGAATCCTTTCTATCTCGTGGTTCTGGAGGCTCCCTTTGCATATGCATCAATGTGCCTAGCTACAAGAGGTGTATGTATTTAAACATGCCCTTTTAGGTTGAATCTGAAATTCTTCATCTCATATGGTCCCACATAGCCAAAATTTATGGATATGAAAGGGTAAAGGAGACTAGGGTTTTAAGTCCATTTCATTGCTCCACGTTGTACTCCTTGTAGTGTAATTAATTCTACACTTTGTAGCTTGGGATCCATAAATGTTGCTTCCAAAGGGTGCGCTCACATATTCGAAACCCTGTCGTTGGCTTGCCACAGAAACACATATGCTTTCGCGCTACTGCCTGGCACGAGCACGCCTTGAATGAGATTGTCATTCCGTAGGGAAACCTTCTGAGTCTACTTCGTTCATCAGGCTATAATTCAGGCTCATCGAAGTGGAAAAACATGTTTCTTTGCGTGCGCCCATCGACATTGAGAAGTTATGATGCAGGATCTATACATTTCCAATGGAGCGCTTTTAAGCATCTGGTGCGCACTAGTGAGGAAAGCTTTTGCATCGGTGACATAGAAGGTTCTCTCCAATCAAACATGCATCACACTATTATCCTTTTAATGGTATTGGTCGCTTGCTCCTCCTCCTCCCCTGTTCCACAACTTGGCTTTGTCGTCGAGCTCAAATTTATTGCCCTCGATGTCATGACAAGATTGAGGAGTTTGTCACCCGTAGGGTCGACCTGTGTGGAATATTACAACATCATAATTACTCTTCAATAGTGATGCCCACAGATAAAACATATGAGACTAACAAACTTAAAATACGTATTCAATCAACATGTTTAATGACCCACGGTGAGAGGGCCTTTAATTGTCAATAAATGAAAGGTTCCCATTCAAATGTATGCATGGTAGTCTCATTACATATGGCGCGAATGTGGTAAGAATGTTCGAGCATACGCTGGATGATCCTTCCCACATATGGCATGATTGAAACAACGATACCTGATCATGATGACGAGACAACTCATGAGGGGTTGGGTATAGGTTGGTGGGATGTCACTGATTGCAGGGTCGGTGAAAGACCTTGACAACTAAGCGAGCATACGGGGGACCCGAAATTTTAAATATACCCAAAATTTTGGGTGGTGTTGTGTGTTCTGACAGGTACTATCCAAGTCTTTCTAGAGTGATAAACAATGAATTTTACATAGTATTGATGACCACCAAGTGAATTATCTTCCACGGGTCCACACACATCTAAATTTATAAGATCCAAAATTTCCTTAGATATTGTCACTACTTGCAAAAGGTTTCTTCACATTCTTGCCAAGAGCACATCCCTTACAAACTCCTCCATGCTCTTCCTTCAATTTGGGGATACCAATAACATTATGATTCAATGATGGCAATAATCCAAGTCTTTCTAGAGTGACAAACAATGAATTTTTACATAGTATTGATGACCACCAAGTGAATTATCTTCCACGGGTCCACACACATCTAAATTTATAAGATCCAAAATTTCCTTAGATATTGTCACTACTTGCAAAAGGTTTCTTCACATTCTTGCCAAGAGCACATCCCTTACAAACTCCTCCATGCTCTTCCTTCAATTTGGGGATACCAATAACATTATGATTCAATGATGGCAATAGCCTATAATAAAGGTGACCATACCTTCTATGTAATCGTTCACAAGTGGTAATATTAAATGCACTCGAGCTTGAGGAGGAGGTGTTAGAAGTCTATACAGCCTTCCCTCATGAATCCCAATAGTCTTAGAATTTTCAATACTAGATCCCTTAGCCCATACAATAAATTTTCCATCAACAAGTGAAACCCTATCACCTTTATCCTCTAAGAAAGAAATATAAAGCAAGTTTTTTTTCAAACCTGGAACATAGATTATATTGTTGAGATGAATATTTAAATCAGTTTCTAGCTCCAAGGAGGTAGATCCAATGCCTTTAACTTAATAGGTATTTTTGTCTCCAACCACAACTAAATTAGAGGAGATTAATTTTGGTAAAGTTTAGAGTTGACCACATTCCCCTGTCATATGTTTTGATGCTCCAATATTGATTACCCATATACTATCATCCTCAAAAGTACCTGCAAGCACAGAAAATATACTTCCATCCATGACAACTTTAGATAGATTGGAGATGAACTTGATGATGCAACCTTTGATAGTTTCAAGGAGACTCCTAAGAATATTGAGGCCTTTCTTCATATAGCTTGCCATTGCAGAGAGAATATTGATAAGTGCTTCAAGAAATTATTCCAATAAGAGTTCCAACAAGGATGTGATCTTCAAACTTCCTTCCTTCACCTTAGCTTTGATACCATGTTGAGAAATCAATATGCTTGTAGATTAGGCTTGATTCCTCTTACTTGATAATTACTTATGTTTTTCTTGGATTTATTACTTTATTATGTCTTCTTTCATCAAGAAATTTCCAAAACATAAATTGAATGAAGATCAAAAGAGACAAAGAACACAAGATATAAGCTCCAAGCTAGCAAAACCCCATGAGGGGGAAAAATAAAACAATTTATCTTCTTATAGAATCATATCAAAGTGATATATCCAAGACTTAAGACCAAGACCTCCACAAGAAACCAAGTCAACCATCCTCCATATCTCCTCCATCCAAAAAAATTCAAGAAGAATCAAAACTGGTCAAACCTCTTCAAGTTGAAATTTCGGACTTGCAACTTCACAGAGTTTTCCCAACAGCTTCGCAGAAATAGAATTTCAGCTTGTAATTTGCAGAGTAACCCCAACAACTTTGCACGTGTAAGCAAAAACTCAAATTGTATTCCTTCCTTGGATTCTTCTCTCTCTTCCTTGGCCTCCGCACTTCTTCTTATTCTCTCTTGCTCAGAAATCCAATTGTGATTGAGTGTGAAAATGAGGTCAAAGTCTCTCCCCTTTATAGCTATCTAGGAGGTCAAATTGGGAATCTTGAAGGCCAACTTGAAAAGATAGAGCTGACTTGGTATTGTGGGAAGAAACGACTCTTTTTGAATCAAAATTATATTTTCCTTTTTGTTACAAATTGTCCAAATGAGACTTTGACACATGACAAGATTTATTATTGACTCAATAAACCCTTGAAGCATGAAGAACATGCTTTGACTATAAAAATAATTTTAGTTTTTTTTTTTTTTATTGTTTTTTACAAGAAATGCATATTGATACAAGTACAAATATAATTATGAAGATCGAACCTAGTTACATTTTTCAACACATAAGAGGCAAACATTGGAGATATCATAAAGATTCCTAATTTGTTTCTAGATATTATAATGAGAAAATAAACATGGAATTGGAAGGTAAAGTGACTAGCAATGAAATGTATATTTTCCTCTTTCAAAAAAGGATAGAGTCCATAAGAAAATGGTTTAACTATGAAATTTTATTTAGGTTTCTTTGATCTACTAAAACATGATTGGGTTCAACTCGTAAAGAAACCTGAAATTTCAAAGAAAGTGTTAGGGGCCCTCAAATCCACCTTCATAGCTCTTAGTAAGCTCTTTTAAATCTCATAACATGTAGTTTTCTCTTTTTATTTATGATAATGAACATTTACTAAAATTATGATTGTAATATATTCTTTTTTGTTATGATATTTTAAGCATCCATTTGGTCCTAAGTCTATATTAGACATAATCTATGAATATTCTAATTTTTATATAATAAATATATAATACAAGGATTTTTCTCTTTGAAAAAAAAGGTATTCCCATACTTCAAATAACCTTTTTAAAAATTTAAATGATATTGTTTAGTATTTTCTCTAATGATAAGTGAGTGTTATATTTTTACAATATGGTGTGATTGGCAAAACTACTATTATTATTCTCTAAATGGAAGGAAAAAATATAATGGTTTATGGTAATTTATATTATAAAAATGTTTGGTATTTTATTTTTATCTAAATAAAGTAGAAAAACATAATTAATTTTATAAATATCAATATTTTAAACGTAATTTATTTCTATGGAATGTTCAAGAATAGATTAATGCAAAAAATGTTGAAAATAATTTGTTTTTGTGCATTATAACAATTACATATTAATGGTTACAACATTAAACATCATAAAAGAAATAATTTTATGATTATGGATAAACTTATTTTGAAATTTAGGTGAGAAATATTTATTTAGTTTATCTAAAACATTATACATATAAAACATGAATAATAGTTGCAATGTAGTATAATCCTTTCTTCTGTTGTGATTGTTAATGAATTGATTAAGTGTCTATATTTTCGGTGTAGCTCAGGGACTTTCTTACGCTTTCTGAAGTATGGTTTCTTTTTCTCGCACACCCGAAAGACTAAGGATACAACTAGAGCCAAAGAAGGTGCAATAATTGTGACTTATTCAGTTCATATTGTTGCAAGGCCAAAGTCTATTTATGTTTTAACTCTAACATGAAATGTTCAAGAACGAAAGTGTTAAATCGAATATTCGTTCCACTACTCTCAGAGGTGATATATCTATATCCTTATTTTTCGGGGCGCTCTCAGCATTTGACTCATAATCGTTGCACGATTTTGAATCGAGGAAAAATTGAAAGTGAACTGGAATGTTGTGGCATTAAGACAAGAGGTATGTAATGGTTTTTTGTTTCATGAATTAAAGCTAAAGCTACACATCTAATACTGGAATATTGATACCGGTAGGTCAAGTCACAATTTTGGTTTCTTCAACATGATTACGCAACTTAGCGATGTGAAGATAGGTCGCATGTTCAAATTTGTACATCCTCAACCTCAACGTGTGTCTTGATGCAATAGAGCTAGTGGAATCGCCCTGCATAAAAATTAAAAGGTTAAAGATCTTACCGAATGAAACACACATTTTCTGCCCCAGAAAAATAGTCACATGAGAGGGATGTCACTTAGACAAGTTGCCTAGTCGCGGTCTGGTTCAAGTCGTAATTTTGGTTGCTTGGGAATGATTACGCGACTTGCGACTTAGCGACTTGAAGATAGGTTGCATAGTCGTATTTTTTTTCTCCCAAATTTCATTTATGGTCCTCTTTTTGGGGTAGTAGGATGCGAATTATACATGTGCCACAATATTATGATAACGGACTCATGTAATTACAATCAACCAGTTGATCGACAAGCGAGCATCACTATTTATTCCTTATTATTTACCTTTCTTCTTGCTCAGAGTAAGCCTTTGAAGAGCGCAACGAGTCACGCACAAGGAGATTTAGGGGTGCCCATAGTTACAAATTTATCACAGATGACCCAGTTTAAGATGCAGATACCTATGGCGTAACCTATGCTTAAACCACAACATGATCGACCAATATTGCAACCACTGAAATACAGTAATGCAATTTTGAGTGGAAGTAACAGAACTAGAGATAGATAGCTCCATAATTTTGATGCATTTGTAAGGGAAATTTTTTTCAACTTACAGCAAATTCGACGGTACACAGAGAAATTCTGGCATTTTTGTACGGTTTCAGTCGTTGTAATCTTTCACATTATCTCATAAATGGTGGTTATACTAATAAAAAATGTGTGGGCTCTTCCCCATCTGTAGTATAGAGATGATTTGAGAGAGAGGTTCTCTAGAGCACCAGAAAAGTAGCACAGAGGAGAGTCAGAATAGAGTATTCGACAGTGGAGAGAGCAACACAGAGGATAGGGATAGTGGGAAGAGCAGCAATTTTTTAGTAGTCAGACCAACATATATTGAAGGGTTAAGCATAAAACAGAGGGTCATTTTTGGGCAAAGTATTTGATTTACCTTAATATCATCATGATAATGAGATAATAAACTTTAGAACCTGTGGAAACCAATGATATAGGGCCAGTCAAAATTGCCTCATTAGCCAAAGCTAGGAAGTGGGTTTGGGTCAATGCCAAACATTATCGAGGAATTTTAAAATGGAAACTAGCTCATCTAAAATGAGAGAAGACAAGGAAAAAAAGGTCTCAAAGGGAAAGTACTCGGGTCTTTCACAAGAAACAACATTCAAACAAGTCCTCTTTGCAAGAAGGTGGCAACAACAAGTCCAAAGGAAAATGAGAAGTCATTGATGATTCTACCTTATATAGTCCCACATCCACACCTCTCACTTGGTCATCTGATCTTTATGTAAAAGAACTATTAAATGTAAAAAATAGGTTGGAGGTAGTAGAATCTAAAGAGCTAGAAAGATATTGTACAATCCATATAATAATAGTTGAAAACCAGGCTTTAGCAGAAAGCAACAAAGTTCTGAAGGATAAAATCTCATTGCTATAGGAAGCTCTCCGAATAGGGAAGACAGAATGGAAACTCATGAAAGAGGAGGTGCAAAAAATGAAGAAATTTGTAATGGAGAATACAGAGGTGATTAATGCGAAACCATCCCAGGGTAAGGGGAAAGTAGTTTCCCAAATAGGCTACAATGAAGAGACATCAAGAGAAGAAAGGAAAGGAGATTCCACAAAAATCTCCAAAACCCGGGCTCAAGTTATTAGCAATTATTCTAAGAGGGAAGGAGAAAAAAACATTCAGGTCAATAAAATGCAATATAGAGAAATAAAGGAAAGACAAGATAGAGCAACAAACATAATTATTAAAGGGGTGAAATATTATGGGAAAAATGAATGTACTCTTGACCTGGAAAGAGACTTCTTGAAAGACAAGATACAATGGCAAGGAAAAATATGTCAAGCAATAAGAGGAGGTAAGCTTAACGGTGAGAGAGCCAGGCCCATAAAATTCATCATGCCCAACTTGCGTGATAAAGATAAAATTCAAAGCAAGAAGCAGCTCTTGAGGGGTTCTTGATTTTTTCTAGAAGAAGATTTAATTGTAAGACAACGAGAGGAAAGGAGGGACGAAATGACAAAAGTTAGGGCAACAAGAGATGAGGAAAAGAGAGAATGGATTTATAAAGGTAAATTTGTGATAGTGCAATTTGGACCTCCTTCCAAAACAAGGCAGCAAAATGATAGCAAAGAAGAGGCCGCAAACTCTTCAGCAAGAAATGAGGAAGCAAGGTTAGTATGGGCAAGCAGGGACAAAGAATCAACTGTGAGTCTTGCATGTAAAAACAAATAGCAATCAAGTCGTGACCAAGTTTCCTTAAGATTGGTTTGTTGTAACTGCAGGGGTTACCTACGGAGAGGAGGACATGGGTTAGGGTCTATTGCGGAAGGTAGATACATACTTTCCCTCATAGAAACACATGAATGTGAAGGGTGCAATACACCTTTGTTTGAAGGGTACTGGAATATAGCAGCGTGGAACAAGGCAGCGAGCAATGGAAAAGGGCACGCGGGTCTCATGGTATTAGTGTGAGAAAAATATGGTTGTTTCATTCAACTAGAAAAAGAAGACCCAAATAAGCAATTTGTCTAGCTCAAAATATCAGAAAATAGAAATCACATCAGAATTGCAGCATGTTATTTTGCGCCGCAGGTTTCAAAAATCTACAAAAGTAGAGGGCTTGACGAAAAATATCCCTTTGCAGACCTAAAACAAGATATTGCAATATATTCTCAGCTAGGTGAAGTCCTTATAATGTGGGATTTTAATGCTAGAATTGCAAGTGAACAAGTTAGCATTCTTTGTTGTAAATAAGACTATGACCCTATCTAGCTTACAGAAGAGAGTAATCATCAATGGGAAATAATTTCAGAGGATAAAGGTTGCAATGTATTTGGAGAAAAATTGTATACGCTATGTGGGGCTTTCGATTTAGTCATTTGTAATGGTTTGACTAGAGGGGAAAAGTCTCGTAATTTCACTTGCAATATGTACAATGGAGCAAGTGTAGTAGATTATGTATTTTTCTCACATAAGTTGTGTGAGAAAATGGAGGAAGTGTTGATTGGAGATCAAATTTGGGACTTAAAATCAGATCACAAGCCAATTTATTTAAGTTTCACTTGGATTGGAAAGAAGCAATTAGGGTCAAAAAATCAGTGTGTTCAACAAAATTGTAGGTTTTAAACCTGTACAGAAATTATCTGAAAATGAATCTTAAACAACAGAAAATAAACAATAGCGATAGTATAAAACATAAAATAGATATACATAGAGATTTTCGCTCTAGGGGAAAATCTCTGTGTATATGTGTTTTATGTTTTATGCTCTCGTTATTGTTTATTTTTTGTTTTTTAAGATTCATTTGCAGATAATTTCTATACAGGGTTAGAACCTACATTTGGTATCAGAGTTGTTTCGTCTTCAAGGGGACGCCTTTTCTGTTGAGGGGTTTTTTGCTCGGGCATGTGGTAGACCCTGTTCAGTGGGAGATCTGTGGGATTGATTCTTGCGGTGAAAGAAGATGGCGAGCAGTGGAAAGATAGAGATTGAGAAATTTAATGGTCGGAGTTTTGAGTTGTGGAAGCTCAAGATGGAGGATTTTTTGGTGGATAAAGACCAGTGGATCACAGTAGATCCAGGTACTAAACCAATGATAATGTTAGATGAAGACTGGAAAAAGTTAGATCGAAAGGTGAAGAGCACAATACGGTTGTGTGTCTCAGATTCGGCATTGTTGAATGTATCTGGGGAAGCTACGACGAAGAATTTGTGGGACAAACTTGGGACTTTGTACCAATCTAAGTCTCTGGTGAATAAATTGTTCCTGCGGAAAACGTTGTATAACCTGAGGATGAAGGATGGAGACTCGATGACAGAGCATATGAATGCCTTCAATACTGTGGTAGTCAGCTATCATCTGTTGATATTAAAATCTTAGATGAAGATAAGTGCATCAGTTTGTTGTGTTCTCTACCATACTCATGGGACAGTCTAGTTATTGCAATAGGTAGCAATACAAATACCTTGAATTTTGATGACATTGTCTTAGCCTTGCTGTCAGAGGAAATGAGACAGAGAAATATGGAGGGTTAGAATGGAGATGCCTTATATGTACGAGGAAGGTCTCAGAACAGAAACAAGAATAAGGTTTCGAGTGGGAGATCTAAATCTAGAGGGAGATCTTAATCTCCTGGAAAGTTTGTAAAGGTGTGCTGGAAATGCGGAAAGGAAGGGCACTACAAAAAGGACTGCATATCTAAAGCTCCTGAGAAAGGAAAGGGATCTGATGATGTTCCTTCTGCAGAGGCAAAAACCACCTCGGATGAAGGTGGGGATGTGTATTTGGCTTCTTCTTCAAATACACATGTAGATCATGAGTCATGGTTGATTTACTTAGGTGCATCCTTTCACTTCACTCCCCATAGGGAGTGGTTCCGTGAGTATGAGAAATATGATGGCGGTGATGTCTTCTTAGGTGATGATAGGAAGGCCAGAATTTTCGGACGTGGAAAATTCAAGCTGAAGCTGTAAGGTGGAAGGATTAGAACACTTCCTTGTGTTCTACACATTCCTGCATTGGCCAAAAATCTGATTTTTGTAAGGAAGATGGATGATGCAAGTGTAAAAATAGTGTTCAAGAAAGATACCTGTAAGATGGTTCAGGGAGCACTAGTATTAATTCGGGGAGTTCGGATTGGAACTCTGTACAAGCTTTAGGGCAACACTATTATTGACGGGTGCAATAGTTCTATGGTTCCCGAAAGTGGAGTGGAAATCCTAGTGGTCTCTGGAGAAAAGACCATGATATGGCATCAAAGGCTTTGACATATTGGAGAGAAGGGCCTTCAGATACTGCATGGAAATGGTATGGTAGAAGGTATGTCTAATAGCTCTCTGGATTTCGATTTTTGTGAACATTGTGTATATGGGAAGCAGAATCGGGTGAGTTTTCCTTTTGGTGCTAAGAGGGCGAACAAGATATTAGAACTTCTGCATAGTGATGTGTTTGGACCTGTGTCGGTTCCATCACTAGGTAAGTCTATGTACTATGTTTCATTCATAGATGACTTCTCAAGGAATACATGGATATATTTCTTGAGGAAGAAATCTGAAGTCTTTGACATATTTAAAGAATTTAAGGCTCTGGTGGAAAACCAGACAGAGAAGAAGATAAAGGTGCTAAGGACAGATAATGGTGGGGAGTTCTGCAAGAAGGAATTTGAAGAGTTCTGTAAGAAGTGTGGTATAGCATGGCAGAATACTAGTCCATACACACCTCAGCAAAACGGATTTGCTGAAAGAATGAACAGAATGCTAATGGAAAATGCAGGAAGCATGCTCAGTGGTACCGGGTTAGGACAAGATTCTTGGCAGAGGCAGTGGAGACTACATGTTACTTGGTTAAAATATCACCTTCATCAGCATTGGAGGATAAGAATCCACATGAGGTATGGACTGGTAAGAAACCCTCTCTTTCACATCTGAGGGTATTTGGATGTGATGCATATGTACATGTTCTAAAGGAGAAAATGACCAAGTTGGATAATAAATATGAAAGGTGCATCTTTATGGGGTATAAGGATGGTTTAAAGGGTTACAATATTTGGAACCCAGAAAAAAGGAAGGTTTTGTAAAGCCAAGATGTGGTGTTTAGAGAGGTGAAAGATGTTGTTAAACATGAAGTCCTACCAAAGGAACCTGAGAAGATAGAGTTTGAGCTAAATGAGGATGAATCAGACTCTACAACAGAAGAAGACTCAGAAGAGGAAGAGCCATAAACTCCAGCTGTGAGAAGATCAGTTCGAGAAAGAAGACAACCAAAAAGGTATAGTCCATTTCCTTTCTGTTCAAATTTTTCTTTAACTATAACTGATGATGATCCCAGAACTATCAGGGAGGAAGTAGATTCAAAGGATGGAAAACTTTGGAAGGAGGTCATGGTTGATGAAATGACATCCTTGCATAAAAATGAGGCATGGGATCTGGTGGAGTTGTCGACTGGAAGGAAGCCTATTGGGAGCAAATGGGTGTTTAAGAAGAAGATGAATGTAGAAGGCAAGGTAGAGAAATACAAAGCTCAGTTGGTAGCAAAAGGTTATTCCGAGGTGTCGGGAATTTATTTTGGTGATATTTTTTCTCCTGTTGCCAAAGTTACTTCTATTAGATTACTTTTATTTGTTGCTGCTGCATTTGATTTTGAGGTAGAACAGATGGATGTGAAGACAACATTTCTTCACGGGGATCTGGAAGAGGAGATCTACATGAAACAACCTGAAGGCTTTATGGTGAAGAGGAAGAAAGAAATGGTATGCATGTTAAAGAAGTATCTGTATGGGTTAAAACAGTCACCAAGGATGTGGTATCAGAAATTTGATACCTATATACGGGGACTTGGCTTCACCAGAAGCAAGGAGGATCATTGTGTTTATTTTAAATTAATTGGTGACCGTGTTATTTATTTGGTCTTGTATGTAGATGATATGTTGTTGGTTGGAAATGACAAAGAAATTATCCAAGATTTGAAGACATAACTGTTCTCCAAATTCGACATGAAGGATCTTGGTGTTGCAAACTTTATTTTGGGCATGGAAATTAAGAGAGATCGGGCAAAGAGGAAGCTCTGGTTAAACCAGAGGAAGTATGTTGAGACCATATTATAGAGGTTCAATATGCAGGATAGTAAACTGGTGAATGTTCCAATTCATGTAGGTACAAACCTGTCTGCTGAACAGTGTCCCAAGACACAAGAAGAAGAGGAGGATATGTCCCGTGTTCCATATGCAAGTGTAGTGGGTAACCCGATGTATGAAATGGTCTATACTAGACCAGAAATTTCACATGTAGTGGGAGTATTGAGTAGGTTTATGTCAAACCCAGGGAAGGAGCATTGAACAGTATTGAAGCGGGTTTTCAGATATTTGTGTGGAACTAATTATTATGGCTTGTGCTACTAGCGAAGACCAGGATTGGAAAGAGTGTTGAACATTCGTGGTTTTTTTAATGCGGACTAGGCTAGAGATCTGGACCAAAGAAGATCTACAAGTGGTTATGTGTTTAGCCTATTTGGAGGTGCAGTCAGTTGGATGAGTAAAATATAATCTATAGTGGTTCTTTCATTATATTCCTTTTAGTGTTACAACATATATATATATATATATATATATATATATATATATATATATATATATATATATATATATATATATATATATATATATATATATATATATATATGTCGAAGCATACATAATCCCCAATCCATTAACCCTGGATTAGAACATAACCGTAGTTCCCTTGACCGGATCTACAAAATACCAGGGGCCAAAAACCATCATGCCCTAAAACCATGTGCAAACCCATACAAAAAACCATGGGCGGGTCCACCCATCGAAAAATAAGGTCCAAAAATTTTTCCTGAGGCACTGCCGCCCCCCCGGTGACCCCCTCGTGCGTGACTAGTCGTGGAAAGAATATAACACATACCCAACAAAAATCCCCCAAAGGGCATAATTATTTTGACTCCAACGAATTGTAATACCTTCAAAATAATAATACAGAGGCTCTTCGAGAAGGAGGAAACCTAATTTCATGGCCTTCATAGTCATGAATTAACACATTTAATTATAAGTGCACTTGCTGAGTGCAAAAGAGAAAAAATTAAGAATTCTGAAACAAATTGCTTTCTGGTTAATGCTTGGTTTAATGAGGAGTTCAAAAAGGCAAGGAGAATGCGGAAGGAATCAGACAAGGATAACATAAATATAAAAGCTTACAAGCATATATTAAGACTCATAAAAAGGTTGATTTCATGGTTTTGAGGAGATAAGAACTAATCTTCCTTGGGAAAAATAGCCCCAAATTATTTGGGAACGATCTCCAACTAAAAATTTGTGCAAAATGAAAACAACATTATAGCTTCTAAATGGTTCAACTAAGCAAGAAAAATTTATGAGCATGATCCCAAGGTTGGTCATCCTCCCTTGGTCATCATAGACACAAAACTATTCACGGTGCAAGAGGTAGAGATGCGTATCAAGAAGTTGGGTGTTGGAAAATCAAAAGACTTAGTTGAACTCCAAGCATAGTATCTAAAGTGGGGCTTAAAAATTCTTTCACCTCACATCACAAAAATTTTCAGCAACATCATACAATAGGGTTTCCCCACAGATTGGACAACTAGTATGGAAATACCTCTTTTCAAGAGTGGTGACGTCAATAATCCCTCCAATTATAGAAACATAATGATAAACCCCTTGTTTGAAAATTTATTTGGAAGCATGTTAGAAAATAAAATCAGCAAACGAAAAAAATAAAGAGATAAACATGCTAAAGGGCAAGAAGGTTTTAGACCTAAACATTCCACAGTTGATCATTGTATAACTTTAAGGCACATCATTGAAAAATTTTGGGAAAAAAAGGAAGAAGTTTTTTGTTGCTTTGTTGATTTCAGAAAAGCCTTTGACACAGTTCCTAGGGATAAGCTTTGGCGCAGAATGGAGGAACTCGAGGTTCCCATGCATTTGAGAGAAGTTGTGCATACGCTGTATGAAGAGGTGAAAGTCAAAATTAGAACTTCAACATTCATTTCTGAAAGTTTTAGAAGCGATATCGGGGTCAAGTAAGGTTGCCCATTGTCTCCTACCATTTTTGGGTTATATATTGACAAGCTTGAAGAGTGGCTAAATTCACAAGGGGGTGACGATATCCATTTAGGAAAGTTTGTTATAAGGCTTATTTTGTATACAGATGACCTTATCCTGATTGCTAAATAGACTCTTGGTTTGCAAGAGCACTTACGTTCCCTTGAGAATTTTTGTAGAAGGGTAGGGATGCAAGTTAATATTAGAAAAATGAAAGTAGTGGTTTTCTATAACAAAAGAAAGCATAACCAACATAAGTTCTACTTTGAAGGAAACATTCTGGAAGAAGTTGCAGATTACAAATACCTCGAAATTGGCTTCAACATAAATTTAAGTTTGGATGGTTGTAGAAAGAAAATAACTTTAGGGGGTTGGAAATCATTTTATTCTCTTCAAAACAGCTGTAGAGAGGAAGAGTTGTGGGACTAGAAAACCACTCTAACTCTTTTTGGGCATCTAGTGATTCTGGTAATTCTTTACGGTTGTGAACTATGGGCCAGTAGCACAACCGAGATGCAGGGGAAACAAATTGAGAAAATTCAAAAGCGTTTGATTATGACAAAATAAAAATTAAAAGTGCAGTTCCTTATGCTATCTTGTTAAGTGAAATAGGGGCTGCTCCTATTGAAGTAATTTCTATGGTATGATTCATAACGTATTTGAAAACAATTGAGAAAATGGAAGAGGGTAGATGGCCTAAGGTTGTTTTAGTGACAGATTGTGCAAAAGAAAGAAGACTTGGATGCAGCAAAATAACAAATGGTTTAGTAAATGGGGTATTTTCTTGAGCATGTGTCCTACAAATAATAAAGAGTTAAATTTTTTTGTTATGGTTAAGTTCCACAAACATAATTGGGAGAAAAATATAGGGAGAAAGAAGAAGTATTATATTGAAGAATTTAACCCCACTCATAATCATCAGAAAAGGCGTACATAGGGGCCAATATTTCTTAGAGATCTAAAATTCTTATTGTTCAAGTAAGGACTAATTCTCATCAACTCCATTGTGAAACAGGGCATTGAAAAAGGCCAAAACAAATGTGGGAGGAAAAAGTGTATTTTTTTCTCTTCCAAAAAAGTGGAAACAAAAAAAAAAATCATTTTAGAATGCGAGGCCTTCAAAGACAACAAGGAAAATTATGCAGGTATTCTAGCAGCTAGCTCTTCAGATAATCTATTCAGCAAAGAGTGTGTCGAGAAGTTGTGAGCAGTTATTATAAAACTTCATAGGAAAAGGGCCGAATACAAGAGCTAGATGGAGAAGCAATATGTCCCATAGGCTATTTTTAGCCTCATGGATGTTAAAAATACTTTCTTTCTTTCTTTCTTTCTTCCTATCGTTTTAGGTTTTATAGAAAAAACACTTTCATTAAGATAAATTAAGAAATTACATATATCTAACATGACATGTCTATCCTGATTGGAATACAGGGATAGAGGTCATTTCAAGTTTGTCTTCAAATGTTTTTTATTTACAATTGGGTAAATTAAAAAATAGAGATTTCAATTTAATCAAAAAGAGTTGCACTGAAAAAATATCAAGATTCTCCCGATTTCTATCTATCAAAGTATTTTTGGTTCGAGGTGATGTATCGATAAATAGAGGAAATACCTGAGAAGAGTCTCAAGAGATAGAATTCCAATACTCAACTGTAGAAGAGGCTTAAATGTCGATATGCCCAAATATGCCTAGATTTTGTAGAAACGATTTGAAAAAATAATTAAAAGAAGATTTTTCCAGAAACAACACTACAACAAGATTTAGAAAGAACATCAACCTTGCCATTCTGAAACCTATAGTGTGAGAAATGGACCTCTCCATTCTGAAACCTATAAATGTGAGAAATATATAGTAAACTGAAGACTTGGATCAGGTCACTCCAACTAAAAGTATGTCAAACTTTAGGGCCCCAAGTTTTAGCAAACATCACATAAACCAAGTCAAACTCCGCAATCCTCCTTAAAACTATAGTTTCAAATTCCCCACAAGCACAAGAATGCCTTTCGGCACATAATTCCACTTTCAACATAAAGTATGTGAAACCTTACAACCCCAACTTTTAGGAAACATCACATAAAAGTTATATGCATTTTATTTCATTTGTTATGAATATTTTTCGGTGTTTGTACAGGTGTGGTAAAAAGAGATAGTGTGTGGAGCTTTGTTTGTGCGAACATCAAAAACTCCACACAAGCAAATATCAAACCATTTGTACAAATTAAAACATATAATAGTTTGAAAAGTATTTATACATATTTTAAAAGGTAAAAAAATATGATTTAATAATTAAGAGAAAAAATGAGGAATCCATTAACTGTAAATTTTTTTAGCTCTAGCCTTTGTAAAATATCTGCAACTTTTCAGTTCTGGCATTAATGGGCATAATAGTAGCATAATAGTGTAAATATAAGTGTCGAGCACTCATGGAATATCCACTCACAAAATTAGTTTTTTTTTTTTTTTAAGCTGTGACAAATACCAAAAATAAAGCACTCTCCACCACATCAATTATGTCCCATCAAAAGTATCCCAGCCAATTGAAAATTAGAACAAAAAATCCAGAAAATCAGAAAACTACTTTTAAATTTACAGTAAACTAAAACCATTTTCCTAAAACTTTGGTTCCATTTGAAGATAAATGCTAGCAAAAAAAAAACATAATATTTATGTTATAAAAGAATTTGAAATTTTTTTTTTGATAAAAACAAGTTATTAAACTAAAAAATAAATAATTTAATAAATAATTAACGTTTAAAATTAAATTTATAACCATTAAAAATCCAAGAGCATATTGATTGTCCAAAGATATATATATATATATATATATATATATATATATATATATATATATATATATATATATATATATATATATATAGCTTGAGTGGCCCTAATAGTTAAGAGCATGTGTTTCCTTCTAAAAAATCATAGGTTCAAAACAAGAGTAGGGGATGTAAAGTATGTATCCCTTTAAAGACTTAGCAATAATAATTATATTGATACAAAACTTTTTTTGAAAAGTATATTTTCACATATTATTCATCCCAACAAAAATGAAGAAACTTATGACCATACATAATTGTCTTCGAAAAAAATTAAACAAAGAATACTTATTTGGATCATGTATATCATTTGATTGTTACTTGAGTTTGTAGCCAAGAATACAAAATCAAGAATTAAGATGATGAAATATTTCACAGGTTGCTAATTCTTTAAAGTCCTAAAAGTTTTTTTGGGTTTAAGTATATGTATTAATGTGATAGAGAAGGAGTATCCATTGTTTTTGTTTTATGTTTAACTTATCTATAATCAAATTAAAATGTTACATTACATAAAGTGTGTATTAAGATAAGGAGGATTTATGAATAATACATTTGGCAAACCTATAAATCAGTACCTTAAAAAATCTATTGTATAGGTGTTCTTTATCTTAAAATATATTGTATTTCATACTATATTAGATTTTGAGGATGATGAAGTTTAAATGGAATTGAAACAATATATAAATACATATATACATTATAAAAATTCCATAAAATTCAAGATAATTAAATTGGCCATTTTAAAGGAAGTTGACATGACTTAATAAATATGATTTAACAAACAACTAACCAAAGTATAGAACAATGTATTTGATTAGATAAAATTTATTATTAAGCTTAAATATTGGGATGCATTCTTGGCCATGGTTACCCTTAATACTTATAATTCAAATAAGAAGTACAAAATTGAAGTCAATCTCAATGTAAAACTTCAATAATTTATTGTAAAAAGAGTGAATGCGAAGCCAAATTGTTTTTAATGATAGTCCATTGACTAATTATTAATTTGATCAATGTAAAAGGGGTGTTTATTGCTCACCCAGATTCTCAAATCTATAAATTCATTTCATTATCAACACATCAATTTATTCTCTTCCAAATTATCCAATGATTCACATCCCAATGTTTGGTTCACCATTTCCATTAATCCTAAACCTAACATATAAGAAGCTTGTCCAAAAACATTTGCATATTTCTCTTGGAGATTAACATGCAATGTGTTGAGATTTAGAAGAATGATATGAGGACCAATATAAAACTCCACACGATAGATCTAAAGAAAACCATTGACAATCTATTTAGGTAGGAAACCTTGTTACCCATATATCAATCTATACGTGAAAAATGCATGATTGATAGTGGGTGACTCCAGTTGTCTCACATTTAATATTACTGCTAGGTTATATATACTATAAAACCTATGAATAAATGGGTATCTAAATCCCATTATATCATATTTTTCACTCATATAAAGAAGCTATCCATGATCCTAAATGTGGAGCCAATATTTCATTAATAAAATCACAATCCAAACTCTAAATGGTCACTAGAATAACCTTGTGGGACCACAAGCCATCCAACAAAGGGTCACAATTCAATATTGTAATATAATAGCATACATCCTTAATATCAGCTTAGGGGCACAATAGGAAAGGGAGTTATTCCCCATAGGTTAAGCATACCCTATTAGGTAAAATTTCTTAAACTGAAGTAGAGTATGAAATTCAACAAACTTGATCTTTGCCTATGATTTGGTCAAGAAATGAATAATCTAGTATGTGGTGTGAACTATTAAAGATGAATAATTCAAGCTTGCATCTATTTAAATTTCATTTTCATACAATTAATGAAAACCAAGAAATTTCACCTTGACCTTGAGGCTTTTTAGCTAATTTTTTTATCAACATTCAACCTTCTGGATGAAGCTTAAATATAAATTACAATAGCATATTATTTGCTTCATTTCAAGAAAATACATGATGTATCCTAAGTAAATGACAATTGCACAAGTGTACTTCAATAGAACAATGTTTCAATCCGTCAAGGAACATTTACCAAAAATATAATAGATCTTAAAATACTTCTTATAGAATATTTATTACAACCATAAATCTACCCCCTTAGCTTCTACATGTTTCTTAAATTTCTTAACAAAATCCAAATTTTAATGATTTGTCAAATTAGTGTGCATGAAAAGCACTATAAAATATTAGCCATCGTTATATCATAAGTTAGATACCAAATATTCAAGTACATAAATTTTAGGCAGAAAGGAAATATTAATAATTGTACAGGATGAAGTTACAAGTACATATCCATGACTTAATACAAGATGGTACAACTCATTCTTTCCAAACTATTACTAGGGCATCCACCATAAATAGAAAACCTTAACCACTAACTCATCCTAGCTAGGAATCTCTTCCAACCAAATTTGGTCTCTCCACCAAAGATCATCAAGCAAGTATACACACTAACAAGTCCTCTTCAGCACCTATGGTTGCCCCATATAAGTGTCCAATAAAAGGTAAATATGTTAAATTTGTAACTATGGTCGATCTTCATAATGTATATTTGGCCACTTGATGTACTTGTATTGGTTATTGTAAAGCATATTTTAAATGCTAGAATCAAAAGAAAATTTATTTTGATTCAAAATCCCATTGCGACTTTTAAAAGAAGAAAATTTGAATTTTTGAATTGTAATTTTGCCCCAAAAGTTGTCAAGTTGGCCTCCCTCCAATTCAACTTAGCTCAGGGCAAAGGACACACCCATTCGACCTAGAAAATCACTATATAAAGTCAGATCAACCTCATTACTCCACCACCAATTCACACTTCCTCAAGAAGAAATGTTTTGGGCATCTCAATGAAGATCAAGAAGGACAAGGAGGACAAAAAAGAAGATGAATTGCATCTCTTTCTCTCTCTCTCAAGATCCCATGTATGGATAGTTTCTCTCTCTTCTAGTTCAAAGATTTTCTAGGTAGTTTTTCTATAGGGGGTGAAATTATGGGAAGTTGCAGGGGCCGAAATTCTTGGCAGTTGCAGTGGCCAAAATTCTGGGCAGTTATAGGGGCCAAAATTTTGGGCAGTTGCAAGGGTCTAAATTTTGGGATAAATGACAGCTGCAAGAAGGCTAAAATTTTGGATCATATTAGGAAAAGCGAAATTATAGATCATATTGGGAGGCTTTACTTGTATGGGTTGACCAAGTTTTACCATAGGTATAGATGTGTCTCTTGTTAAAGAGAATAATTTCTCTATTGAAAAGGTTGTTTGGTTTTTTCCCTTGGCGGGTTTTCCTAGGGTAAATTTTTTCTTCACTTTGTGCATTGTGATCTCTACTATTCTACTATTCTTATGTGGTTGAATTTATGAAGTATAATTTTTGAACAATATATTTGAATAATTTAAAACAAGATCAACATCAAAATTAATTATCAGTATTTCAAAAATATTGTGCTAGTCTATATTTCACTTTGAAAATCAACATGGTATCAAATACTATGGTGAAGGAAGGAAAAATATGACCACCCTTGAAGGAACCCTACTTTGAGATTATATTTTTGAAGTCCTTGTCGATTCACATCCATGGATTCCTCTATGAAATATGAAAACATGTTTGAAGGAGCCTCAAACTTCAGAGCTTGGAAACATAGAATTGATATTATTCTTGCAAAGAACAAAGTTTTGGATATCGTGACAGGGAAAGTTGTAGAACCAACAAATACTACATGAAAGCATAAGTTTAAGAATGATGGAATTACTATTACGAGTCTTATTTTGGGTTCCATTGGAGATCATATTATTCCTTACATTGCAAAGTTTGATACTTCCAAGAAGATGTATGATGCCCTAACCAATCTATTCACTATCAAGACTGTTTTTCAATCCATGAGTCTGTAAAAATGAACTTCATGATGTGAAAATGATGAATGATTATACCATATCTTCATATTTCATAAATATTTCTCAAATAAAGGACCAAATTCAAGTAATTGGAGAAACTATATCTGAGAGCAAACTTCTGACTACAACACTCAATGGTCTAGCTAGATCATGGGATGCATTTGTGGTGGGTATAAGCAGATGGAAGGAAGGTCCTTCATTTGAACAACTATGGACCTCTTTTTCTCAATAATAATCAAGGCTTATTTCAAGAAATAAGAAGGAAGAATCTTCTCAAACACTTGCAACTAGCTTCAAGAATAAAGAAAGAATAAGTTTGGCTCTCAACAAAAGAAGTTAGGAAAAATATCTCCTCCTCCCCAAAGAAAGAAGGACATGTCAAAGATTCAATGTTATGGTTTTTAGAAATTTCGACACTCTAATGGATGTTGTCCTTAAATGATTAACAACAAAATGAGAAAGGAAAAAAAAAATCTTCTACAGTTGATGTTGAAGATGAACACCCAAATAAGCCCAAAGGTGATAAAGACTTCTTTTATTTTTCTGCTCTAATGAATTCTATTGCAGATGATGATGACATGTGGCTAGTAGATAGTGGTCATCAAGGCATATGACAAAATATCATAGTAATATCTCTAGCATGATGGAAAAGAGATTGTCCTAAAGGGTATATATTGGAGACAATCCCAACTATGAAGTCAAGGAGTTGGAAAGGCATTCATTGATATAGAATCTCGTCACAATGTGCATCTCAGCAATGTTTTATATGTATCAGGTTTGAAAAGGAAACTAGTCAACATTTCATTTTTAGGAGATAAATAATACGTATTAGCTTTTTTGGATGGAAAAGTACTTGTATGGTCAAGGGCTCTAGCATAGATAATGTTAGGGTTGTTGGGATTTATGAAGGAATATTGTATAGAATAATGTGTCAACCAGCTCAAGCCCTAGTACATGTTGAAATTAATCAAAGTGAACAATGTCATAGAAGATATGGTCATATTCATTATAGATCATTACTTTAATTGAATCAAATAGTTTCATGTATCCCTGAATTGAAAATATAACATGAAGGTGTTTGTAAAGGTTGTGCACTTGGAAATAATATCAATAAGCCATTTCCAAGAAGTGACAATAGATCTAAAGAAATATTAGATTTGATACATTCTAATGTTTGTGGTTTGATTCTTGCGAGATCACTTGGAGGTTCATTATACTATGTGACATTTATTGACGACTTCTCTCATAAGACATGGATCTATCATCTAAAGACCAATGATGAAGTATTCACCAGGTTTCAAGAATTTAAATTTGAAGTGGAGAACTTGATAGGTAAGAAGATCGAGATTTTGAGATCTAACAATGGAAGAGAGTACACCTCAAAAGAACTTTTTTATTTATGTAAGAAAGTTGGGGTTAAGAGAGAGTTGATTGTGACCTATAATCCACAACATAATGGTGTAGTAGAACGGAAGAAAATTTCCATTGAAGAATTTATCAAGGCCTTGATACATGATCATGATTTGTTGGTGTTCCTATGGGTAGAAGCATCATTGACAATTGTATATATTCAAATATAAATCCTCATTGGGTTCTGGAAGATATGAATCCTAAAGAAGTGTTCTCTAGACGAAATCCAGAGGTTAGACATATGAGAATCTTTGGTTTCACTATCTACATTCATGTTCCTAAGGATAGAAGGAACAATCTTGAACCTTTAGGAAAGAAAGGCATATTTGTTGGTTATAATGAATCATCAAAGGCCTAAGAGTATACATTCTAAAGCAACGAAGGATTGAGTTCAATCGCGATGCCACTTTTGATGATAAAGTTGCATATGGGAATTCTAAGGAAGTCTCCATGAATTCCTATGATGAAGTAAAGCAATAGGATTCGAGTTCTACATAATATCCTAAAGATCCAGAAGGGCCTTCTGAACCAGTGGAACCAATTATCTTTCCAAGAAATTAGAAAGGAGGGATGAAATAAATATAAGATGGAGCGAAAGGAGGGATGAGGAGAAAGTAGGAGCCGACCAACAAATACCCAGGAATCAAAAAATATTAATATAGTTTATTTAATGTAAATTTATTTATATTTAAATTATTATTAATTATGTTTACTTAATTAATATTAAGGACCATTACGGACCATTAATTGATTTTAAATGATTTATTATTAGAACTGTTTTAGTAGAAAGTAATTTCTAGGTTCAGAAAGGGTTTCTTTTGCCTTATTATAATATAAGGATGATAATGAATAGTTTTTATTAATATTTATTAATATTATAATGAGGGTTGATAATTTATAAAAGAGGATAGTGTTTGAAAATTATGATTAATATATGAATTACGATTGATATAAAAATTAATGTTCTAAATTGACGATTACTAATATAAATTAGCGACGAATGTCATACCTTAATGATTAGTATTTATAAATTATGTTTAATATTAAAATATTATTATTATTATTAATTAGGAATAGTTAACTATTACTAATAATATTTTTTAATTACTACTAATAATACAGTCATATATTCTTATTCTTATTATAAAATTAGATAAATAGAATAGGTTTAATGAGCAAGTTAATTTTAGGAGATTTATTTTAGAATAGTATTAAGGGGCCAAAGGAGGGGGTTTGCAAAGTGATGGTGAAGTAGGAAACAAGGTGAGATGGAGGGGCGACATGAGGTATCTAGGGGGGTTATTAATGAATAGGGAGGAGGAGGGGGGGGGGGGGGGGGGAGAGAAAGAAGGTTCGATGCAGAAGTCAGGGGACATAAGAGTGGGGGGGGGAGAGAAAGAAGGTTCGATGCAGAAGTCAGGGGACATAAGAGGGGGGGGGGGGAATAGAGCAGAGTAGGGGAGTTCAAGGTTGACCTAGAGCAAGGGGAGGGGGTAGGGTGGGGTGAAAGAGTGTGAAAAGAGATTTCAATAGTGGGAAAATAAGGGGACCCAATTTTTTCTAACTTACAAACCACCATCCCTGTTGAGGTTTTCAGGGTATTTAATGATTTCCAGCACCTCACGTATTTTTATTTTGAAATAGTGTTTTTCATTGGCAATCACCCTGGCATATTCTAAGCAGATATGGTGAAAAGTATTATTAGAGTGATCAGCCAGAGCCGAGGTTCAGGTTCTCCCATTTATGATGTTGACACCATGCTCTTTAAGCTTGATTTAGAAAGACCTCCATGTTTCTCCAATATAACATTTTCTGCACGAGCAATGTACACACCCTTTTTTTGGAGGAGATCAGGGTTGCCTTTGACAGATTTCATTCTTTGTTTGATTGTCATTAATGGCTTAAAAGGGGTTCCTATACAATTTTTGGAGAGAACCATGGCTATATTGTCAATGAATCCTTGAATGTAAGGTAGGTATGCTTCTATCAAACACAAGTTGCATAGCCAGCACACCTCTAGAGCATTTGAACGACTTAGTAAATTCCTAATCCGCCATGAAATTCGAAGAACCAAGTACACTCTGGATCGCCTTGCAACATTAGCCTTTAAGAATCATGTGAAACTCGCTGCAATCATTCGGTGAGACCTTTGGACTGTCATCGATGTATCTGCAACACTTAAATCAAACATAGAAGGCATCACAAATTGGAATAAAAAAGAAATAAATCTAAATAAATTACAATAAAAAAGGCGGAACTCGAATCGTATGGTGAATACATCAGTAAGAGAACCCAAGACACCCTTCAAACCCCGTCATATCATTTAGCAAGCTGACCATAATGTGAGCATCATTTCGCCCTCCTCGTCCCACTCTGTAACCTCCTACCACAGCACATCTTCCATCTCCAAATTCACTCCGCAATCCAACATAACATATGATACATATGATAGGTTGAGTGCGAATCACGGCTTAGACTTTGCCACTGCACTCACTATATCCAACCTCTCACACAGTCCTGGGCCCATCTCTAATGCAGTTGCTTTCGATACTGTAACCAAGGAACCGGTTACAGTCAAAAGAAAAGATATGGCAGCAGAGGCGATAGCTACACACAGTAGCAATCGACCTCCTGCGTTACATGCAGAACGTGGCAACAGGCTACAGGGTTCCACAACTCCCATAAACATTGGAAATCAGAGAGATAGCACACCACAAATCAATGAAAGACAACAATCTTTGTTGCTTAATGATGTTGAACAACCTTGTGTGGAAATGTAGATTCTGGTAACTCCGATAGCGAAATGTATAATCAATGCTGTATTGGAAGCATCAGAACAATAGGTCATAAGCGCACCGAGGCTGCAGACATTCACTCAACATTCGAGCACCCCTATTAATAATAAAATGATTATGTATGATGTGGTCAAAAACAAAAAAAGGTCGTTAACATATCTTCTTACAATTTGAATATCGAAGAGGCAGAGGTTCTAGGCAAAGGGCTAAATTTTTCCTTAGCCCCTAATCGGATTCCAAAAGAAGAGATCATCTGAAGCATCGAATATGGAATTAAGACCTTAGAGGATGAAGACAAAGAACTAATAAGGCAGGAATTTGTCATCATCCTTAGAAGAGCAAGACCTCCTAAAATAAATTTGAAAAAAGAACAATTGAAAGCCATTAAAAACCTTAGGCACAATGATAACATTGTCATCCTTAAAGAAGACAAAGGAGGAGCGACAGTGGTAATGGAAAAAGAAGAATACATTAATAATATGAGATACCACCTCTATAATAGTGGTAGCTATAAAAAACTAAAAGAAAACCCTATTACCAAGATTATAAAAACTTTCAAGAAAGTTATTAAGGAGTCTAACCTTGATGAAAAATTGAAAAAATGCTATCGCTGGATAGCGAAATCAACCCTCGTATATATGGTGCTCGTAAAATTCACAAAGTTGGTGCCCCCCTTAGGCCTATTGTAAACACTATCGGGGCTCTTACTTATGAATTAGCCAAATTTGTGACTAGCACTTTGGCACCTCTAGTCGGAAAAACGAGCTCATACATCAAAGACTCCAAACATTACGTTGATTTCATTAAAAAAGCTAATTTGGAACCTGATGACAAGATTTTAAGCTTTGATGTGGTCCAACTCTTTACAAAAACCCCCTAGATGAAGTTGTCGAGGTTGTTAAAGAAGTCGCAAATCCCCAGACTGCAAATGTCATTGAAATATGTCTACGCTCAACTTTCTTCACATTCCAAGGAGAAATGTTTGAACAAACATCAGGATTAGCCATGGGGTCTCTGCTATCCCCCATAGTGGCTGATCTCTTCATGGAAATATTTGAAAATAGAGCCCTTGAATCTTACCCATTAAAACCTAAATTCTGGATTAGATTCGTGGATGACACCAATTTCGATTGGCCTTAAGGGGATGAAGAGCTTAAAAGGTTCCTAAACCACCTTAATAGCATATCCAAGGATATCTAGTTTACTATGGAAGATGAAGATAGCAATTGTATTCCATTCTTGGAAATTCTCCTCATCAGAAATAGAGATGGATCCATTGGGCATAAAGTGTTCAGAAAGAAGGTGCACATGGATAATTACCTCCATGCGAATTCACACCACCATCCTACCCAGAATATGGGGGTGCTCATGACTCTTTTCACACAAGATTTCAAGATTTTTGATGAAAATCACATTGAAGAAGAAATTGAATATTTAGGAAAGTATTTAATAAATATGGGATATAGAAAGACATCATCAAAGCCATACAAAGTTCCAGATCTAGAAATAAAAGAAATCCTCATGATGATCCCCTTAACACATAAGCATACCTACCTTACATTCAGGGAATCATTGACAAGCTAGTGAAGGTTCTCACCAAAAAGGATATAGGAAGCTCTTTTAAGCCACTAATGACAATCAAACAAAGAATGAAATCTATAAAAAAAAACCCTGATCTCCTCCAACAAAAGGGTGTGTACATTTCTCATGCGAAAAATATTATATTGGAGAAACAGGAAGGTATTTTAAAATAAGGCTTAAATAGCATGGTTCTAACATCAGAAATGGGAGAACTTGAACCTCAACTCTGGTTGATCACTCTAAGAAGACTTGTCACCATATCTTCCTAGAATATGTCGGGGTGATTTCCAATGTAAAACACTATTTCAAAAGAAAAATACATGTGGCACTGGAAATCATTAAACACTCTGAAAACCTCAATGGGGACGGTGGTTTGGAAGTTAGCAAAAATTGGGTCCCCTTATTTCCCCACTCTTGAAATCTCTTTTCTCACTCTTTCGTGTGTGCACCCCCACCGACGCCCCCCCCACCCCTTGCTCTAGGTCAACCTTGGGCTCCTCTACTCTGCTCTATTACCCTCCCCCTCCCTATTCATTAATAACCCCCCTAGATACCTCATGTCACCCCTCCATCTCACCTTGTTTCCTACTTCACCATCAGTTTGCAAACACCCTCCTTTGGCCCCTTAATGCTATTCTAAAATAAATCTCCTAAAATTAACCCGCTCATTAAGCCTATTCTATCTATCTAATTTTATAACAAGATTAAGAATATATGATTACATTATTAGTATTAATTAACAAATATTATTAGTAAGAGTGAACTATTCCTAATTAATATTATAATTAATAATAATAATAATAATAATAATAATATTTTAATATTAAACATAATTTATAAATATTAATCATTAAGGTATAACATTCATCATTAATTTATATTAGTAATCATAAATTTAGAACATTAATTTTAATATCAATCATAATTCATATATTAATCATAATTTTCAAACACTATCCTCTTTTATAAACTATCAACCCTCATTATAATATTAATAAAAATTAATCATTATCATCCTTATATTATAATAAGGAAAAAGAAAACCTTTCTTAACCTAGAAATTACTTTCTACTGAAATGTTTCTAATAATAAATCATTTAAAATCAATTAATGGTCCTTAATATTAATTAATTAATCATAATTAATAGTAATTTAAATATAGATAAATTTACATTAAATAAACTAATCTTTTTTTATTCCTGGATATTTGTTGGTTGGCTCCTTCTTTCTCCTCATCCCTCATTTCACTCCATCTTATATTTATTTCATCAATCCTCCTCTCTTCTTGGCAGGTTTTTTCTTGATGATGGGCCTTGGTTTAGACCCGAAATGTAGACATAAAAATGAATACTGTGGAGATTCCAAATTCCCCAACTCAAAACTCACACCACATAGACCTTCAAACTATAAAGGATCTTGTTTATGTATTATTACTTGGGATTAGAAGTATGGAAGAAACTTGACAAAGTCTTCCTTGGTCAAGGAAAGTTTGTTATTGAGATCCTTCGGAATTTTGGCATGATGGACTGTAAATCCATGGCTACTCTCATGGAGACTAACTTGAAGAAGTTAAGAAGCTCTAAATCTAGTTTGTTAGATCCATCTATGTATCGGAGGTTGATTGGATCATTGATGTATTTGGTTAACACCAAGCTGGACATTTGATTTGTTTTTAACATGTTTGTTGGCTTGAGGGGTCCTGACCCAAGTTTGGTGTGCAAGGTTTTCCAACAAATCCCTATACTACTGGCCCTTTCGGTAGTGACAGTATCACCCAAAGTAGTATGGTGTTGGCATATGTTGTCCTTGATGGCAACCTACTTGATGAAGTTGATGGTAACCTACTTGATGAAATAAAGTTGATGATGGCAATATGATGCAGAGTGTTGTCCTTGATGGCAACCTACTTGATAAAGTTGATGACAACCTTCTTGATGAGTTAAAGAGGAGATTATTGGCAATGTGATACAATGTGTTGACTTTGATGGAACCTGTTTAATGAAGTTGTTCGTGATGGAAACTGACTTCATGAGTTCTTAATAATGTAAATCTGATGTATCTACAGATCAGTTCAGAAATAGCAGAAGAAAGAAATTCAGAAAGTGCCAGAATAATGATAAATAAGTTATGCTACAAAGCATACACGGGTTTGATGAGGTGAAGGCGCGTATGCACGCGGAAAAGTACGTGCCAAGTCGTGTATTCCCTATTGCGCTCTAAATTTATATAACCAGGGGAATTTACCATGGTATCGACCCATTGTATTGAGCGCTGGATTATCTAGCGCTGGATTATCTAGTTGACCCCCTCCAGGAATACCATTGGTATGGTGTGGTTTTGGCTCATGGTATTTATAAAGGCTAAACCTATATAAGGAGAAGAAGATCATTGAGCAAGGGGGTGCATGAGGAAGGGTTGTGAATGAATAAATCTCTCTAAGGAATATCTACATGGATGAACTCTGTTCTTGATTGATAGATCTGAATCTATGATGCACCTATGAAGAAGAGGGATCTCTAGATCTGAAATATATATGTATTTCCTAGATCTGTTTATGGAATGTTTAGACCTGAGATGAGGCAAAATACTTTCTGAAGTGAAGGATGAAATCTAAGTTGTCTATCTGATCTGAAGAGCTGCACAGTCCTGAAAAGTTACAAAGGTATACGCAGGTTCGCTTCAGTAACAGCGCGTGTATACGCGGGTATGCTTAAGGAAAAGCGCGTATGGGCAGAAAGGGTTTTCTGAAGAATGCACTGAAGTACACGCGGGTTGGTCTGCATGAAAGCACATACATACGCAGGTTCGGTGAAGTAAAAGCCCGTATGGAATCTAGGGTTTGCTGAAGTATATGGTATGAAATGTCTGATCCGTTCTGCTATTTTACTGCTATCTGTCAATGATGTATTCATACAGAACTGGGTTGTTTGAATGATGAATATGCTGCTGATTATGTTAATTGAAGATCAATTTGTTGGTTGATTGGTTGATGATTCATTGAATGAATTGATGGGGTTGTAAGTTTCAGTTTGATGAATGTTGAGCTTAAATGTGTGGAGTGGGTCCAGTCTGAAAATATGATGAAAAGAGGCCTACAAGTTGTATTGCATAGAATCTGTTGGATCCAATATGAAAATTGATGAAACGTGGTCCATAATGGTGCTGAGGGTCGAAGCCTTCAGTGAGGGGGTTGGCCCCTCTCAGCAGTACCGGTGTCCAGGCAGGTAGTGTCTCCCTCTCATGAGAGGTCGGCAACGGCTGGGGCAGTGGCTCCTCTCCAGGAGAGGTTGGCAAACGAGAGCGGGGGTTGTGCTCCTCTCAGGAGAGGCCTGGGAAACGAGAGAAGGTTGTAGCCTTCTGCAGTGGGTGCCTGCGTGCTGGTATGAGTCTGCGCCAGTACATTGTTGTAAGATGTTTTCTTTATAATAAAATATTGAAGACAGAGACGACGACAGCGGTGGTTTTCTCCCGACTTGGGTTTCCACCTTAAATCCTGGTGTTCATGTGTGTTACTTATGTGTGATGGTTCATTATGTTATTACTGCACATCCTTACTGCTAACTAAACATCTGATGAACAAATGATGCATAGATCTAAGATCTCTGTGTATACGCGAGTTTTATAAAGGATATACGCGTGTATACGTGAGTTGGCTTCACTAAAGTAGCGTATGGGTTTTAGAGTATGAAAAAATAAAAATTGTTGAGGCGTTCTAAATAACGATCGTTCCCTTAGTATTTTTTCCCAAAAAATTGGCATTTGTTGGTGTTCGTAGAAGCTTGATCGCTTGAAGGAGATCCATCGAAATGGGAAGTCATGAAGGAGTATTGTATCTAAGGCCACCTCTATTCAATGGAAGTAATCTGATATTCTGGAAGATACGAACAAAAGCATATCTGCAAATTCTTGGTGCAGAAGTATGGGCAATCGTGGAAGAAGGTTATCAGTATTTGACAATTATTCCTACTGATGCAGCAGAAAGAAAGAAATATGAAATCAATGCCAAAGTTGTCCATGTTTTATTAGGAAGCATGTCTAAACCAGAATTTGCTAAAGTGATGTAGCTAAATTCAACAAAAGAAATATGGGACAAAATCATTCTAAGCTATGAAGGAGATGCAAAGGTAAAAAGTGCAAAACTCCAAACTCTCAGAATTGAATATGAAAATTTAAGAATGCATAGTGATGAGAGTATTGCCAGTTTCTTTTTATGTCTAGATGATATTGTAAATCGAATGAGAAATTTGGGTGAAACCATAACCGATACTACTCTGGTGGAAAAAGTCTTAAGATCTTTGACTTCAAAATTTGAATCTAAAGTATCAGCAATTGAAGAAAAGC
This sequence comes from Pinus albicaulis, assembly GCA_034641835.2. Lineage (NCBI taxonomy): Eukaryota > Viridiplantae > Streptophyta > Pinopsida > Pinales > Pinaceae > Pinus > Pinus albicaulis. The sequence goes on along the minus strand of CM076573.1, from coordinate 510,027,452 downwards.
AAGATCTGCAAACTCTTACTATTGTTCAATTACATGGTATCATGACTGCTTTTGAAATGAGACAAGGAGGTCCCTCTCAAATCAAAGAAGCTGCTTTTAAGGTATGTGCAAAAGATAAGGAATTTGTCAAGGAATCAAGTTATATATCAGAAGAAGAAGAAGAAAATTTTGTAAGGAGACTCCAACCAGGTACTGGAAGATTCAAAGGTAAGCTTCCCTTCAAGTGTTTTACTTGTGGAAGAGTTGGTCATAATGCTGCTAAATGTCCTTATGAAGAAAATCATGATAAAGGGAAACAATTTGAAAAGAGAAAGAGTTATTATACAAATGAAGATAATGATGAAGATGAAGAAGATTCTAGCCAAGATCTACAAGTGCTCATGGCAAGGAAGCAAAAGAAGAAGGCTACTCAAAGAAAGAAGATACCTCAGAAAACATGTGCTGCAGAAAATGAAGAAGAGGAAACAGGTATTGATTGTTGTTCTTGTGATTCACTTTCTTGTGCATGCAATGATGAAGATAGTGAAAGTAACAGTATAAGTCTAGAAGCAAATCTCAAAATCAATGATGAAAGTAATTTTTGGGATCAATTTAAAAGGAAGGAATCTATCTACAAAGATATGATCTCTAGAATGAATGAACAGAAAGAAATACTGAATGGACAGATAGACAAGTATCAAAAGTTGTATGTTTATGCAACCAATCGAAGTGGAAAACTTGAAGCTGAGATCATCTGTCTAAAAGCAGATCTCGAAACATCTAATAAGAAGAATGAAGAACCCCTATCATTTGAAAAGGAAGGACTTGAAGCAGAAATCATATCTCTCAAAGAAGATCTGGAAAAATCAAATAAGAAGAATGAAGAACTGCTACAAGCATTTGAAGAACAAGAAAATTGGTTGAAGGAAGAAATTTTAACATTGAATGATCAAATAGAAAAAGGAAAAAGGGTTGAAGAAAGTATGAAGAAGCAATGCCAGAGATTGGAGGTTGAGGTAAACATTCTCAATGGTAAATTAGAAGAAAAGGATAAACTCTTAAGGTTTCAAGATAGTACTAAGATTCTGGATAATATTCTTAGTAGTCAAAGGTCTCCTTCTGTTAAATTTGGTCTTGGTTTTCATGAAACTATTAAAGGAGAATCTAGCTCACAAGGAAGTGCTAAAGATTAAATGGATATCAATGCAAAACCTGAAGTGTTGAAAGAAACAAAAAGTCAACCAACAATCATGAACTCTCAAAAGAAATCATTCCCTCCTAACTATAGAAGCATCAATAATGTTGAATGCTTTAAATGTCATAATTATGGGCATGTTGCAGCCAATTGCAGAAGAAGATTTCTTCAGTCACAAACAAGAAGATTCTACACAGAAAGGTACTCTGGTTTCTTCAAGGGATATTATTTTTCATGTAACAAGTATGGTCATAAAGCAGTTGATTGCAATAGAAGGAAGAATAGAACAACACATTATGATCCTTATGCTTACTTTTCTGGTCATGCAAGATGTTATGCTTGTAACAAGTATGGACATGTGGAAAAAGAATGCAGGATGAACAGATCTGAGAAATTGGAGAATTTTCAGCACACTAAAAGAAACTTCAAGCAAAGCTGGAAAAGGAAGGAGGACCGGTCAGAAACGTAGGGAATATTGACCCTACTGCAGTCATCTGCTTCTAAAGCTTACTTCTCATAATGACTGCAAGATGATGTGAGATACATTATAGGGATTAGTAATGTATCATCACAGGGGGAGCAATGTATGATGATTCCCATGGTTGGTTTGGTAATTCTGGTTATGTTTATTTCTGACAGTGCATCTGATGTGAAGAAAACAGGTACAGGTGGTACAAATTCAGGGGGATATGAAGGAGTGAAATTTTCAGTGTTTCACTTTCCATACGCGGGTTTTGTGAACAAAAGTCGCGTATGCACGCGAGTTCCTTTGGAGAAAGAAGCGTATGCTTTTCTGTTAAAGAAAACAGTGATTCAGCTTAAGAACAGGAGTACATGTTCAGGGGGAGCATTAGTATGACTACTAATGATTGCATTGTTGGCAGTGTATCTGATTATACCTCAGTTCTTGCTTAAATGATGATGACTTGATACATGGTTTCTTATGATGAGATTATGGATGAGCCCTGATTGCTTTTTGCTGAAGAATATCTTTTGTTTTTCCACACATGGATAAGTTGGAAGTCTTATGATTTAGAGATAAGAATAGATCATGCAGAGCTTGTTGCTATGGTTGAGACCTTTTCCTTACACATGTTACATCATGATAAATTTTGAAGATCTTGCTTACATGGATGATTGCTTGACATATATTGTCTATTGAAGAAGTTTTTCTGGTATGATAATTCCTCTTGGGAAGAATATGATTGATGCTGCAAAGAATCTGAAGGCTTGGTTACTAATATGCTTATACTACAACTGTTGGATGACACTTGAAACACAACTACATTGGCCTACCTATCTTCTGTTATATATCCTAGGGAAGCATTCGAATATCTCAGACGGAAGCTGGGAATTGTCTCTGCCTGGTACAAGATCAGAACTGCTTAAATCAGAAGATTAAAATTGGATACGCGGGTTTCCTAAAAAACAGTCGCGTATATACGCGAGTTTATACAACAAAAACCGTGTATGGTTAGTTGCTGACAAATTTTACTTGGGGTCAGCATTCTTCAGCATAGCTGCAGTGCTGTTTGGTATCTCTGATGATGTTTCAGCTCTTATATTTCTGTTCCATTCACTGATATCGGGTAAAGATTCCTTGATGATTGGCTGTTGAAAGTGTTCAGGTTGCACAAGCTAAGGAGTAGTTTTGGTCATATGGAAAGGATGCAATGGATGCACAGTTTCAGGGGGAGCATTAGCCTTGCTGAATGTAATGCATTGTTGGCATTATGATGATTCTGAAATATGATCTCCTTCTTGAGGTCCTTTTGGTATTTGTTGTAAAGGGTCATATTTGTAATTTGATGAAAAGGTCATGTTGAGACCTATGATGTAAAATTGTAATATTCAGTCATGTAAGGACTTGTTAAAAATGGGTAAACTCACTTGGTTGGGTACTTGAGTCAAATTTGTAAACCCACTTGGTTGGGTAGTTGAGTCAAAATATGTAAACCCTCTTGGTTGGGTACTTGGGTCACATATGTAAATCCACTTGTTTGGATCATTGATGTAAGTATGAGTACTTGGTGATAGGAAAGGTCATAGAGTCATGTACTTCATTGAAAAATATGTTTGAAGATTTAGCATGAACTCAGGGGGAGCATGGTAACTTCAATGCACATCAGATCTACAGAGCTCTTCTTTCTACATGAGGAGGAAAACCTTGTTTTGGTTTTCATCTGCCCTTTTCCCTTGATGTCAAAGGGGGAGAGTAACATGGTGTTTGAATAAGGGGAGAGCATCATGGTGTTTGCATAATGGTTATATTCAATGTATCTATCTATTGTGATGATCAAACACCATCATGGTTTCCATCAAGTCCAAAGGGGGAGATTGTTGGCATATGTTGTCCTTGATGGAAACCTACTTGATGAAGTTGATGGTAACCTACTTGATGAAATAAAGTTGATGATGGCAATATGATGCAGAGTGTTGTCCTTGATGGCAACCTACTTGATAAAGTTGATGACAACCTTCTTGATGAGTTAAAGAGGAGATTGTTGGCAATGTGATACAATGTGTTCACTTTGATGGAACATGTTTAATGAAGTTGTTCATGATGGAAACTGACTTGATGAGTTTTTAATAATGTAAATCTGATGTATCTACAGATCAGTTCAGAAGTAGCAGAAGAAAGGAATTCAAAAAGTGCCAGAATAATGATAAATAAGTTATGCTACAAAGCATATGTGGGTTTGATGAGGTGAAGGCGTGTATGCACGCGGAAAAGTACGTGCCAAGTCGCGTATGCCCTATTGCGCTCTAAATGTATATAACCAGGGGAATTTACCATGGTATTGACCCATTGTATTGAGCGCTGGATTATCTAGTTGATCCCGTCCAGGAATACCATTGGTATGGTGTGGTTTTGGCTCATGGTATTGATAAAGGCTAAACCTATATAGGGAGAAGAAGATCATTGAGCAAGGGGGTGCATGAGGAAGGGTTGTGAATGAATAAATCTCTTTAAGGAATATCTGCATGGATGAACTCTGTTCTTGATTGATAGATCTGAATCTATGATGCACCTATGAAGAAGAGGGATCTCTAGATCTGAAATGTATATGTATTTCCTAGATCTGTTTATGGAATGTTTAGATCTGAGATGAGGCGAAATAATTTCTGAAGTGAAGGATGAAATCTGAGTTGCCTATCTGATCTGAAGAGCTGCACAGTCCTGAAAAGTTACAAAGGTATACGCAGGTTCGCTTCAGTAAAAGCGCGTGTATACGCGGGTATGCTTAAGGAAAAGCGCGTATGGGCAGAAAGGGTTTTCTGAAGAATGCACTGAAGTACACGCGGGTTGGTCTGCATGAAAGCATGTACATACACAGGTTCGATGAAGTAAAAGCGCGTATGGAATCTAGGGTTTGCTGAAGTATATGGTATGAAATGTCTGATCTGTTCTGCTGTTTTACTGCTATCTGTCAATGATGTATTCATACAGAACTGGGTTGTTTGAATGATGAATATGCTGCTGATTATGTTAATTGAAGATCAAGTTGTTGGTTGATTGGTTGATGATTCATTGAATGAATTGATGGGTTTGTAAGTTTCAGTTTGATGAATTTTGAGCTTAAATGTGTGGAGTGGGTCCAGTCTGAAAATATGATGAAAAGAGGCCTACAAGTTGTGTTGTATAGAAGCTGTTGGATCCAGTATGAAAATTGATGAAACGTGGTCCATAATGGTGTTGAGGGTCGAAGCCTTCAATGAGGGGGTTGTAGCTCCCTTCCAGTGGTAGCTGGTAAAAGAGTGCAGGGGATAGTGGCTCCCTTCCAGGAGAGGCTCGTAAACGAGTGCATGGCGTAGTGGCTCCCTTCCAGGAGAGGTTGGTAAACGAGAGCAGGGGGTTGTAGCTCCCTTCCAGGAGAGGCTGGTAAACAAGAGAAGGTTGTAGCCTTCTGCAGGTGGGTGCCTGCGTGCTGGTATGAGTCTGCGCCAGTACATTGTTGCAAGATGTTTTCTTTATAATAAAATATTAAAGACAGAGACGATGGCAGCGGTGGTTTTCTCCCGACTTGGATTTCCACCTTAAATCCTGGTGTTCATGTGTGTTACTTATGTGTGATGGTTCATTCTGTTATTACTGCACATCCTTACTGCTAACTAAACATCTTATGAACAAATGATGCATAGATCTAAGATCTCTGTGTATACGCGAGTTTTATAAAGGATATACGCGTGTATAAGTGAGTTGGCTTCACTAAAGTAGCGTATGGGTTTTAGAGTATGAAAAAGTAAAAATTGTTGAGTATGCCCTAAATATTGATTCACCCCCCCCCCCCCTCTCAGTATTTTTCCCAACATATGGGTGGGTGCTGGAACCAGGTTTCCGCACCCTGAGAAAGGAAGGGTAAGGAAAGCAGGGCTACGTTATGTTCAGATTACCCTGTCTCTGCGCAGGGTTAAATATGTATCCAATTGCATCCACGTGCACTAGATCTATAATTATATGTTTTTCATAACATCAACACAACGGTACATAACCCGAACATAACAGATCTAGATTTAATTCAATACACATAATTTCGCAGCATGATATAACTAGAGAAAAATAGATCCAATCATTCAATATACAGACCTTCGCAGAGCAAGGATAGAAAATGCATAACACAGTAATTGTCAGCAATTCATTCAATAGTACTCACAGATTCAGATCTAAAAATCCTACATATTCATTCATTCATCACCCTTACAATTCCCTTCCCAACCTGCGCACACAGCAGCAGGGTCCGCACACTACTAGACTAGGATCTCTGTGCACACAGCCAGCAGGAGTCCATTCCCCAAAACCCAAACAGATCACTTACACAATAGATCGCATCATTACTCATCAAATCCTACCTCTTACAATCTGAAATTCCTCTCTTTTTATAACAATCTAGCTTTAACATTCCTATGGTCCACAACCCATGGTTTTCAGACCCCTAGTTTACCCTTTAACCCCAATACAATGCTTATGGGGCTTTGACCCACCCCAAAACCCCTTTGCTATACTAAAGGGGTATAGCTTTTTAGGAGACCCCATTCCAACGGTCCCCCAACACAATCTTGTGACTTGTCCCGAGTCACGGCACTGTTGTGACGCCCTGATTCGTAGCCCAGTATGGTTTGATTCGACCTCCATTGACAAAACCAAGGAGGAGGTCACCGCGCAGGGTAGCTAACTGGACTACTCCGCCATTCATAACCTTGTGAACTATGTAGGGACCAAGCTAGTGCTGCCAGAATTTTCCAGGATGTTTTGGAAATTGACTGTCATATAGCAAGACAAGATCACCTGCAACAAATGTCTTCTGGTGAATGTGTCGATCATGCCAGGCTTTATCTCTGGCTTTTTGTACCTGCTGTTGAAACTAAGCAATAAATAAATCTTCTTCCAATGCTACCAGTTGTGCCAGGCATTCTTCTATGATGTCGGATTCTACCATATTTGTAAATGATGCAATGCGTAGGCTAGGAACAACGTATTCTATGGGCATGGTGGCCTCTTTGCCATAGACCATTCAGAAAGGTGTCCTACCAGTCATCTTTTTACAGGTCGTCCGGTAAGCCCATAGGACCGAGGGGATGCGAATATCCCAGTCACTACAATTGGCATTACAGACCTTCGTTAGTGCCTGTTCCAAAATTTTGTTGAAAGCTTCCACCATCTCGTTAGCTTGGGGATGGTATGGTGTACTCTTGGCATGGTGGATCCGAAATTCATCGTTCAAAGCTTGAATCGTTTGGTTAACAAAATGCGTACCACTATCGCTCATTAGGATTTTTGGGTAGCCAAACCTGGTCAGAATCTACTCAAGGATGAAGTGTGCAGCAGTATCAGTGATACAATCCTTCACGGCCCGTGCCTTAGCCCATCGTGTGACGTAGTCAGTGGCAGTGATAATGTAGCACACGCCGGTTTTCTTGCCTGGTGGATTAATGGGTCCTATAAAGTCAATGGCCCATTTATTGAAAGCCTGTAGGGCCATTTGGGGCTGTAAAGGCATATCATCGCGTCGTGAGGGGCGGCCAGTTCGTTGGCAGGTATCACACATTCGAAAATAGGTGTAAGAATCCTGATGCAGGGTAGGCCACCACAAGCCAGCCCTTAAAATCTTTTGCACTGTAGCCCTGCCTGCGTAGTGGCTGCCAGCAATTCCCTCATGAGCCTCTGCGAGGATGGCGGGTCGTTCATGTTCTAATACATATCTGCGAAGTACTTCATCTATGCCTAGCTTGTATAGCTATCCTATGATGATAGTAAAGTCTTCTGCTTGGGTAACCAACTCCTTTTTTGGTTGCACTGAATACGCAGCAGGGGCCATACCCGTAGTAAAGAACTCAAGGATATCAAAAAAGTGGCCATCCACCATTTTAATGTAAATAGCTGTGCATCAAGTAAGCCTTCGTCTAAGTTAGTGGGTTCTTCCCCTATATCAATAAGAGATAGATGATCGGGGCCTACATTCAACTTTCCAGGCTTCACGATGATCTCAAAATCATATTCTTGAAAGATCAACAACCAGCGGAAAATATTCCCCCCCAACACAGGCTTGTTGACCAGGTACTTCAAAGCCGAATGGTCTGTAAACATCTTAAAGTGTCCCCCCAGCAGATAATGTCGATATTATTGTAGCACATACACCATATCCAGTCCTTCGCGTTCAGTGGTAGAGTAATTCAATTCGGCACCTGAGATTTTTCGACTGACAAAGGCAATCGGATGATCAATATCCCCTTCGCCAGGCTGCGTAAGGACCACACCCAAGGCAATTCATGACGCATCAACATATACATGGAATTATTTTGACCAGTCAGGGAATATCAGTATGGGCGCAGAAATCATCTTCTCCTTGAGCAGTTCAAAGATCTTCTAACATTCATCATTCCAAAAAAAAGAGACATCTTTCTTTAGCAGTTGTTCCATAGGTGCTGTGATCAGGGCGTATCCTTGAATGAATTTCCTATAATAACCTGTGTGACCAAGAATGGAGCGTAGTTGTTTCTTCGTTGTATGGGCTGCCAGGTTGATAATTACAGCTATCTTCGCAAGATCAACCATTAAACCCTATCGACAGACTATATGACCCAGCAAGACTCCGAACGTTATGCAGAAGATTCACTTCTTGACATTTAGGGAGATCTGGTGCTTTCGACACGCATCCAACATTAATCGCAGGTTCAAGACATGATATTTTACTAAGCCAAACATCGTCCAGTCATCGAAGTAAACCTCCAGAAACTTATGGATAAATTCTTTGAATACGACCACTACGACCCTTGAAAAGATAGCAGGTGCGTTCTTAAGACCGAAGGGCATGACCGTGTACTAGAAGGAGCACCATTTGGTGGAAAAGGTGGTCTTACTATGATCCTCTGGTGCAATTATGATCCGATGGTATCCGGAGAATCCATATGTGAAGGAATAGGCCTCCTGGCCACACACGCTATCCAAGATTTCATCGGAGAAGGGAGTAGGGAAGGGGTCGTGAATGCAGGCATCGTTTAGTTTTTGGAGGTCCACATAGATACATATTTCTCTTTTTGTTTTTTTCTCCTGAATGACCATCGGGCTGATCCAATTTGACTATTCAACTGGTTCAATGATACCTGCCGTCAGCATTTTGTCCAGCTCTTCTTTGACCTTTGGTTTATACTTAGGATTCAACCGGTAGGGCCACTGCTTGATGGGTCGTGCCTCCGGCTTTAGAGTGATGTGCATAATGTTGAGGTCCCCCGTAATTCCCTTGAGCTCAGAAAACTTTGTAGGGAATAAGTCTTGGTACTCTGTGAGTAGCTCGACGACTTTTCCCACAGTGCCCTCATCCAATAGTCCCCAATTTTTTCCAGTTTAGGGTGTTCTTCTATCCCAATATTAACCTCGCATAGCCAAATAGGTTGCGTTACATCGACATTTAAGAGCGATGGTCCGATAACGGTACGTTCCCCTTCAGATTCCGGAACAGAGAGATTCCACGGGTTATCCTCCTCTTCATTAATCGCCAAGCTCCGGCAGTTGACTATGTCTTGCATCTGGGCCTCCCATGTCAGAACAGTTGGTGGGGTGTGAGGGTGAGGCTTCTTAAAGATGAATGCATCAATGTCTTGTAGGGTTTTTTCAAGAATTTTTGTTCCCCTGATGAGTCCAAATGTTCCGAGGAAGTCCTCTTTTAATATTTCCCAATGGCGGGTCCACTGATGTAATTCGACATCTAAGTACCAAGTAGTGGGGATGGGGCCCAAGGCATGTATAAATAGATGGATCCACTCATCTGGGGTTTGGTCAGCCCACTTGGTTGTCCATATACAAAGATGCGCATGGGGATCTCCGGGCCCCAGGAATATCTTCGTGCACACATCAAAAAGGGGTGTGAATCGCAACACCATCCTATCCCAACACATCTCCCAATCCGGGAATGCTTTCTTGTGGGTATCCGACCATCGGGTAGGTGTGCTGTGTAGCACTTGATTGAGCGCCCAGAGTCATTGATCCTTGGGCATCCTAGCTTCTAATGTTCTTATGAAGTCTTGGATAGTACTAGAACCATCAAAGTGGGGAAGGTCCCTTACCTCCGAAGTGATGCAGTAGAGCATCCTTGCAATCCGAGGGCACCGTAGGGTTGAAACACCATGTAGCTGGGTCTGCCACTTCTCAAGTTCTTCATCTGGATCAGAAAATTACTCCCTATTCTTCTCCCAGTCGAACACTCCACCTGTTGCATGATTATCCTGATCCTCGTCCTATGTTGTCATCATGTAGATGTGATCGAGCTCCTTATCTTCATATGCTGGTTTGGTATATCGTGCACCCTTAGCGGGATCCAGTGGTACTATTACACGTGTCCCATTCTTCTCAAACACCATGTTGCATTTTTTTAGATTAATGACACCTCCTACGTCAATAGCCCAGTCTATCCCCAGGAGCACAGGATAGGGGTCCATATCTTCCACAATTTCTATGACCTCAAAGTTAGCCAGGACCTTTACTCCTGCGACATCAACCATAACCCTTGGTAATCGTCCCAGAGGGATGATCTTTTGTTGATTCACCATTCACAACTAGATGGTGGACTAGTCTATTTTAGGTTCTCCCATTCATTGCCAGGTTTGTTTTGGCAAGACATTCGCATCAAATCCAAGATCGAGAATAACCCGATCTATCTCATAGTCACCAATCTGTGCAGTTAAGCACATCTCTCTCCTGGTGCGCCTTTTATAGCTGTGTAATTTGTGTACTTCCTTAACCGCAGTCATCCTGCTGGGCTGAGCTGCACAGTCCTGCAGTAATACTTGAAGACTTTCTCCCACCTGTGGGCTGCATAGGAGCTTCAAGCATGCCCTAAAAAAGGTTTCAACTTCATCTTCTGGCAGCTGCACAGGGGCTCCCAGTGATTCCTGCTTCCTAGGAGCTGGTTCCTTTCGAACAGCAAGCTCATATCTTGCTTTCTGGGTGACCATGCTACGCGTTATGCTCCTTAGCTCCATTTTGACTCTCTGTATACTTTGTGTGGGAGTAGACTGTTTTTCCTTCATCTTTGTTAGCAAAATCAGGCAGTCTTCGAGTTCATGGTCCAACTGTCAGCAATATTTACAGGTCTGCCTAGTGGGATTTGAGCAGTCCCGGGCGAAGTGCCCTACCTCTCCACAATTGTAGTAGATCAATTGGCCCCATCCTCATCCAGCACTTCCTCCCCGCCCCCCCTGCCCCATGCAGGGGAGCCACCAAAGCTCGCGAGGGATATCGAAGAGGCAGGATCAGATTTTACCCTATAAAGGGTTCCCCGATCTACCAGTAAGTCATATGTGCGGAAATTCTGCTCATCATGTCCTATAGATCGGCAGAACCTGCACCATTTTTGCTTCAATTCACCTTTATTTATCCGCGGACACTGGGTTGTATCATGCATTCCCGCCACTTGGCAATCCTCGCACCAAAGTTTCGTGGCTACTCCCTTCCCTCGTTCCATCCATAAGCTCTGTATTTCCATGTGCATGGCCCCCAGATGCTCCTGAATTTGTTGTACGCCTTCCCTTGTGTCATTCTTAGGTGCCACTTCAAGTTTCATGGCAGCTTCCAAGGCTTTTTCTTGTGATTCAAAAGTCTGATGGCCCATGGGCATACGCAAGTGAGGTAGGAGCATAGCGATAAACCATTCTGTGTGTTGTTCGTCATCGTACTTGAACTCCCCTTCCCATATTTCTTTCTTTAACCACTGATCAGCCTCCTAGACCGACTTAGATACCCCCTATTTGAAGTCTTTTACTTCTGATACCAGTTGGGAATAGGATTTCAGTTTCCGGAATTGTTGTTTTAGGGCATCCTTAATATTTTGAAGTGTTGCACTCCCGTTTTGAGATATGTACAGAATATACCAATCCAGCGCCCTTTCCTCAAAATCCAAGGATAGCTGCACTCTTTTTACAATATCACTTACCACCCCTTGCATCATCCATACCAAATCGACCACAAACCAGAATCGTTCTAGGTCCTCATCGACTGCTCCTTTAAAGGTGGGTAATTTTAAGTGTGTTGCCATGGGCTCCTCCGGTTTACCTTCCTAAGGCCCTATCTTCAGGGCGGCTGATGAATTTTGTGTAGGTCTCGATGGACTATGTGCAGGGTGATCTCCCTCTTGTCTGTTTCGATAGTTCTCACTATTCCACATTGTACCTTGGCTCATTTAGCCCTACGCTAGATCTCTGATGCCACTACTCGATCTCATTCTCAGATCTCTTCACGTCCCGGCAACGGAACCATTTGTTGGCTTGAGGGGTCCTGACCCAGGTTCGATGTGCAAGGTTTTCCAAAAAACCCCTATACTACTGGCCCTTTCGGCAGTGACCTGCTTGCGCAGGTCACAGTCTCACCCAAAGTAGTATGGGTGGGTGCTGGAACCAGGTTTCTGCACCCTGAGAAAGGAAGGGTAAGGCAAGCAGGGCTGCGTTCTGTTCAGATTACCCCGTCTCTACGCAGGGTTAAATATGTATCCAATTGCATCCACGTGCACTATATCTATAATTATATGATTTTCATAACATCAACACAACAGTACATAACCCGAACAAAACAGATCTAGATTTAATTCAATACATAGACTTTCACAACATGATATAACTAGAGTAGAATAGATCCAATCATTCAATATACAGACCTTCGCAGCGCAAGGACAGAAAATGCATAACATAGTAACTATCAGCAATTCATTCGATAGTACTCACAGATTTAGATCTAATAATCCTGCATATTCATTCATTCATCACCCTTACAATTCCCTTCCCAACCTGCGCACACATCAGCAGGGTCCACACACAGTTGGACTAGGATCTTTGCGCACACAACCAGCAGGATTCCATTCCCCAAAACCCAACTAGATCTCTTACACAACAGATCGCATCAATAGCTCATCAAATCCTACCTCTTACAATCCGAAATGCCTCTCTATTTATAACAATCTAGCTTTAACATTCCTATGGTCTGCAACCCATGGTTTTCGAACCCCTAGTTTACCCTTTAACCCCAATACAATGCTTTTGTGGCTTTGACCCACCCCAAAACCCCTGCGCTATACTAAATATAACAAAAATAACCAAAATGGTCCAGTTTCGTAGCTTGTTAGGAGACCCCGTTCCAACAATGTTGATCCAGCTCCAGGTGGAACCGATACATGAGCATTGGATTGCAGCAAAGCATATTACGAGATATCTACGTGATACTGCGAACTATGGTTTGAGATATGTTGCAAACAAGGATGTACAACTTCAGGGATATACAAATGTTGACTAGGGAGGAAGTGTTGATGACATAAAAGCACTTTATGGGTATGCTTCAACTTGGGCTCCACTATGATATATTTGATAAGAAAGAAGCAAAAATTTGTCACACTCATCACTGTAGAAGCATAATATGTTGTAGAAAATGAAGCGTGTACATAGGCAGTGTGGCTTTGGAAGTTGTTTGCAAGATTATTTAGCCAAGAGTTGGAACTGATAGTCATACACTACGATAATAAAATTTGTGTTAAGTTTTTAAATAATCTTGTGTTCCATGACAGGCCGAAGCATACTGAGATAAGTCACCACTACATATAGACATGGTACATAGGAGAGTGATAAGGCTCAAGTACATCTCCACCGATGAGCAGACAATTGATGTTCTGACGAAGTCATTTCCCAGAGAGAAGTTTGTGTACTTCATAGACAAGTTAGGGCTTGTGGAGATTACCCATACCAACATGGATGGACATTCTCCCAAAGGGGAGAATGGTTCGAGAGGCCCAAAGTGTTCGCTAGGTAGGGTTGAGTGAGTGTCTCTCGGAGGAGACCCTATTAATCACCATGAAGGGTTGAGTAAGTTCTATACCTAATCACACACCAGGAAATGGCGCAGTGAGGAATTTCATTATTTCTACTCGATCACACACTAGTAAGGGTGTAGTGAGGTCTTCGGCCTGATCACACACCAAGGAAGGGTCTAGTGATGTCGCGTTTAGTCAATTTAATGTCTTAAATTGCTATCATAAATTATCGACTGAGGTTAGTAATCTGATGAATTGTGGTGCACTATATATGCTTAGATGACCTTCTTTCTTACTTCTTTGTGTATGTTATATATTGTTTTGGGGGGTTTTTTAATTTTATGCCTAAAGTTAAGAACCGAAATTGATCTAAGGAATGAAATCTAAGCTTCTAAATGGAATCTTTAAATGCTAGGGAACAACTAAATCTAAATGAAATTTAATGATGAAAACTTAATCTTAAATAAGGAAGAAAAGGAAATGTTAATTAACTAATCTATTTTGCATAAAAATAAATCAAACTTTGAATGGTTAAAATCTGAGCTATGTTAGACTATTTTGGGCTGACAAAACATCTATGAAAAATATCTAATTAAATTGATTCTTCATTTAATCAAAACACTATTTTAAATCTGATTGAATTCTATTGATCTTCAAATTATGTTCTATCTATCAACATGAAAAAATGAAACCATATTTTACCTTATCCATTGAAAGCATTAATTCTATAAAAAAATATCATTTAATCTACATCTAAAATAATAAAAATACAATTCTAATCTAACTATGTACTAGTTTTAAATCTAAGAATGATTGAACGATAAATTTAATCTAATTCTATTCTAAATTCCATGGAACGAAAGCATAAAGTCTATTGCTATGAAATTAAATTACTCTGTTGATTGAAATAAAATTTAACTAAGGAAAGAAAGAAATGATAGAGTGTCTATTTCGTAAAACATGTTTAATCTTAAAGCCTATGGTTGTTGTATAACCAAATGCATGAATATATTCAATTGGAAGATGACAGAGTCACATTCATGAGATGATTCAGGCGAGCATAAGATCTAACAGTCAACTGTAAATGTAAACAACTAATTAAGAAAAAAAAAAAAAAAACTAATTGACAGGAAATTAAACTACAAAACAATGAGAAATTAAGCTATGAATCGACGAGAATCTAACATTGAAATAACGATAAATTTAAACTATGAATTGATGAGAAATTAACTATGAATCAATAGGAAATTAAACTATCAAATTGATAGTAAACTAAACTACAAAACAACTATAAAAACATCCTTTCTGTGTAGGGGCCTTCTGCAACAGAACGAGTGTGAAATCTACTTAGACTATCTGCTCATCGGTGATCTAGAACTGGTCTTCTTTATTAGCAAAAACAGAGTTTGAAAGTGTAACACAGTATTATCACCAAAATTAAACTTATTCCTGGTTTCAGCAAACTGATATTTATACATGTTTTTGAATTAACTGTCTGAGAAAATTCCGCCTTATGGATAGCAAAATAAAACTAATATTAGAAATCTATTTAGAATTAAAGTCTTCATGGTTTTCTCTTGATTTGCTACGTAAGAGCAAATCGAGAGTCGTCATCCACTGATCTCGTTCCTTCTCGTGACTAAGATTTGACCATGATTGTAGGCATGATTCCTTCTCGAATTCAAACATGTAAGTAGGATACGATCAATATGTGTACAATTTCAAAGCTACCCATATGACTCATTTCCTCATTTTCTTCTCAAAACCTGTCAAACAATAATGGTGGCTACAAAAAGAAAGGTTAGCTACATAATTGCACGAATCCTGTAGCTAATTACAAAAATTCATCTAAATAATAAGAAATATTATAATATAAAGTAGAGATCATCTAAATTCCTTCTCAGATGTGGAATGTGTCAATTGTCACTGATTTAGTTTATGAATTTTTGAAAAAGGAAGAAGAAATGGTGGAAAAGGATGTCAAATTAGGAAGAGTTTCGAGGTTCAACATACCCCCACTAAGAGACCATTTCATGTCCTCATGCAATTTCCAAAATTATGAGCCTTCACCTTCTACTGAATTTGTTCTGATATTTATGCCAGTACATCCAACTTCCTCGTCTTTCTTTTCCTTGAAGTGATTTCCATTCTTGGTTTCTTCATGAGAAGTTTTTACTTCAAGCTGATGAATTTCCTGTTCAGAAAGCTATTATTTTCTTCATTTTCTTGTTCTTTTTATACCATAGCCCCAAATGTAAGATAATATTGTCACTGATGACATTTTCCAAGTGATTTTGTTCATTTAGAGATTCATTTTCTTGTTTGATGTGCATGTTCAGTATCTCTAGTTCATATATTTCTTGCTTCAAGGTGTTCACTATAAGTTCTTGTGGACTGATAGGTTGCTCTTAAACACTTGGATTTCTTATGCATGTCTCTTCTCCAAGGAATCAATGTAGTCATAAATATCCTGTTGTGCCGGGTCAATTTCTGGGGTCCTTCTGCTTGGACTGTGTATAAGACTATGTATAGGAGAGTGTATAGGACTGTGTGTAGGAGAGGCAGTAATGGGTGATGGTACTTGGGGCTCTTCATCTAAATTAACAAACTCTGCTTCCTGTGGGGATGTCTTCTTCAAGGGTTTACAAATTCTAGAGCATCTCCTTGGCTGTGAAGGGCTTAATATTTTTGAGTTTATAACTTTTCCCTTTTCTTTTGCATTACCTCTATTTTTGACCCTACTCTGTTTCTTTTTCTTCAGTAATTCTGCAATGGTGAGTTATTATTCTTGTTGTTGTGTTTGAGGTGAGGACTTGTCTTTAATGCAGGTATCAACCTTTCTCCTCCTACTTCTTTTGGTTTTTTCATCCTGTTGTACGGTACAACAACCCTCCCCATTTCAAAATTTTTGAATAAATTTTACTTTAGAAATAGGTCCCCTTTCCTTTTAGATAGAAATAAAAGACTTTGAAGAAATCCGATTATTTTAAATAAAATAATAAAAAGATTCGTTGTTTAAAAGTCATACATCGCATATCGCATATCACAAATGCATGTGACATTGAATATCTTCGATCCGATTAAACTTAAGTCTTATATCGCATCGGCACAAAGAATATAAGTATTCATGTTAAAAAGTCCGATGCGATTGCAATCACAAATCTGTAAAGTCTTATGGTTTCACATCTATTTTAAAAAACTCTGATGCGATAGAACTTATCGCAAATCGCATTTCAAAAATTATACCCTTCATTCAATCTATTTCATAAAAGCCGATGCGATGCGATTCATCGCAATCGCATTTCGGAGGAACAACATCATGTCTACTTATTCTGCAAAACTCCGATGCGATGGACCCCACCATCATCACAATCGCAAATCAGCAGAAATCATGTACAACTTAATTCCTTTGGAAATTTCCGATGCGATATACTATCAATGCTATCACAAATCGGCAAAAAATATGAGATGTCATTTGATTCCCTTTCAAAACCTTCGATACGATGGATAGTTAGTCTTTGTTTATCATTGTTTGCGCCGCACATATATTATTTATTAATCACAATCAGAAAATTTAAAAGGAAAGTTTTATGTTAACATTTCAATATCGTCGATCTCCGATTGTATGATCATCATTTATTATAAAATAAAATGAATTATGGTGATCGATTCCAATATGAATGCGTGAATGTGACTCTCATGGAGGGCATTTAAGTTTAATATGAGGTTAATCAATTAGAGATCATTGATAAAATATTTTCACACAGTTGTTCTTTTAACTTCGTTTCTTCTCACGTCTGAAAGGTTTTTCTCATTTGCAGAGCCATAGAACATCCAACCCTCTAAGAAACGATACCAAACGAGAAAATGTCTAAGAAATTCAAGAAAGCAAGAATTGTTGTTGTCGCAAAGACTACTTCTACTGCCACAGTGCCAAAAGAAAACCAGCCAAAATCAAGCTGGTTACATATACGGCATGCCAGGGTCTTGGGAAGCTTTCCTGGGAAGAAGTGTATAACTTTATTGAAGTAGAAAAACCCATTGTTACAGAGGTAAAGGCAACAGTACCAGATGAAGAAGACTCAGATTCTGATTCTGAGACTCCTCTCAAAGAACTTGCAAATTCTTTTCTTCACAGAATTGTAGCTCGGGAAAATATATTCCCGTATTATGATGTAACACGATGGGTGATAGATAATATCACCATCACAAATAGAACATTTGTTTCAGCTGTGGGAAAAAAATTTGGGTCTTTCAGAGCATAAGATATAAAAGTGATGTACCATCTGCCAGACCCTCAAAAAATATATAACAAAGCCTTCATTAAAGATTTCGCTGCAGGCAATGAAACTCAATCGGAACCAATAAGGGAACGGAGATGAGATCCAGAAAAACACAAAAATGAAGCATCAGGTATGTACTCCGTGGAATCTCTTGCATCCCCATATTGCTATGTTGCTGCAATGATGTGTAGGCTTTTCAGAAATAATAATTCTGCAAGGGTTTCAATTCAAATGGTACCCCTGATTCATTCTGCTCTGAATTCTGAGATTATGGATTGGTCAGTTATCCTTTCTAACAAGATAGCTAATAGAATTCTGGAATATTGAAAGGATAAAGATACTAGAAATACAACCCATTTTCATTTATGTGCCTATATCTTAGATGTATGTGTTTCAATTCAGAATTTCCTATTTTAGGTTGAAAATGGACCCTTCAAAACCTTGTCTCGATACATATTTACCATAAGTATTTGTGGAATGTACATTTTAGAAATCATTTATATAGGATTTGTCACGGATTTATGTTACCTGTCTATCAGACCATTTTTAACCAATTTCCTCCCCAACTCTCTGAAAGGCAAAGAATGATATATCCCTAATTGGAAATTGGTTTGGAGAAGAAAGTTTTATGTATATCAGAGTTTTTGGAAGCATTGTTGAACTCCATATCTTACCTCTATATGTCCCTAATAAACTATTAGCCCAAGAAATTTATTACTAGTTGACAGAAAGAGGGATGTCAAGATGTTTAAAGAATGCCAAGAAATTGATGTGGCCTACCTTTCCCTTTCATTGTGGAAATTATATTCTTAATGATTTCAAACATGCTGAGAAGGAAGTCATTAAAATAAGAGATCTTAAGCTTGCAACTGTTCCAGGCAGACAGTATGATCCGAATAAAGTAGTTTTCGATTTCACAACTTTGGTTCAAATTTCTAGATTTGAACATGAACCTGATGACTTCGATTATTTATTTGTTTCTATTAAGAAATTTTCCAAATTTTATGACTTGGCTAAATCCAAGTTTCAAACAAAGGATATGAATAAATTTATGCAGTTCAGAAGTCAGAGATTGCTGAAAGCTCCCCTTGACTAGATAAGGATTCCTTTGCAAGAAGTTGAAAGAATAGAAACATAACAAAATAAAAAGGAAGACACAGCCAGCAAGACAAAAAAAGAAGTGTCTACTAGCAAAGCTGATATGCATACTAAGAAGGAAAGTACAGCTGGCAAACTTGATGTTCAGACGGAAAAGGAGAATACAGTTACCAAAATTGATATGCAATATGAAGAAAGAAATATAGGTAATTAGCTATATGAGCAACTTGAAAGAGAAACAACCACGGAAAAATTGGTAAATTCTGCTGAAATTATTATTACTCCCCAATTTCTAAGACAATATGAACAATTTGAACAACAAATTGGAGGACAAAATAATCCTCAAGTTGATAGTTTGAATAATCGGGATATGGAGATTATCCCTAAACATCCATCAGAATAAATTATGTTGAAAGTTGAAGAAATCCCTCCTTTGGATATCTTTTATAGTCCTAAGCATAGGGCTATTATCAGGAAAAAAAGGAAAATAAGGAGGACATATCAAGAACCACTTTCATCCCCACAGGTTGAATTCATGAATATTGTCTGGAAGAATACTGAGGTAAATCCTTCAGAGGATCTTACCAAATTATCACAATATGCAGGTGCCTACAGTGCAGCCACTATAGATAAAGCTGCTGAAGTCAATCAAATGATAAAACAAAAAGACTTACAAATAGAAATGCTAGAAGAAAAGACAACAAATGATCAGCAAAAGATAATGCAGTTGGAGCAGCAGTTAGCAGAAGAAAAACTCAGAGCCAAACAACTGGAAGAACAACTAAGTGTGGAAAAGAAAAAGCTTGATCAACAAGATTTGAATAAGCAACAACAGTTGTCCCAAGAGGTGTCCAAGTTACAAACCTTGCTGCAAAATGAGAAAACTGCCAAAGAACAGCAAGAGAAAATATTTCAAGCAAGATTGGATAAATTTAAGGATTATCCTAAAATTGACCAATTTAGAGCTGAAGCTATAGAAACAAATAAGCTATTGTCTCAGCAGTTAGATGATCTCTGTCAAAATATTGCACAAGCAGAGCCTTTATGTGAAATAACATCTTCCCTTATTGATGAATCAGTCAACACCAGAATTGAATTTGAGAATGCAAATGATAATATATTAGATTTTATTTCATGGCAGGACTCAGAACAAGGAAAGAAAGCAAATCTTCCTAGGATCGAATAAAGGCATAAAGAAATTTTGTTTGCTGAATGGGATACACAGTTAATTAAAGAAGAACGTGCTACATCAAGGGCTAGAGACATAATGAACAATCAACACAATTAGTAAATCATAGCTTATATGCTACTAATTTGATTTCAAATTGTACTCTAGGTAAATTGTCAAGGATGAAAGAGACTGATGCCAGATGAAAGCAGGAAATAATCAACAGGAATCAAAAGATCAGCAAAATACAGGAAATTACATGGGATGTCCTATGGAAATATTTGATAAAACCACAAAGTCAGAAGATGGCAATCAAATTCATTTCTAATGCCATAAATTACATCATTCAAGATCTATCCGATGTCACATACACTAGTCAGTTGCATTCAAGGCTGAGTCATCCAACGGAAGTTAAAGATATGCTTAAAATTTTCCACCTCAGCACATTGAATACAGAAGAAATTCAGTGAATCTGTTTTATTTGATATCGCAAGTCTTTTCCAGGATCTCCGATGAAAGTTTCTAGCATAAGTTATAGATAATCTTTTTTGTTAATTTCCTATTTAAACCCCTTTCATTCATTTAGAAAGGGGTCCTGAATTTGTAATATTTTGGCTTTGGATAATACATTTCTGTACTCCATTGACTATCTTATTTTTTATAAAGGATCACATTCTGTGATTTCATGGTGAATTTTCTTTGAGAGTTGCATTTCTGTACCTTGAAGATCGTTCTAATTTAAAACGCAGGATCTGGATATCAAATTGCATCAAGGAAATATCTTAATGAATGTGGTATTTCTATATATTTACTGTTATTTTATTTATGTAATGAAGTATCCTCTTTGAAATTTGCTATCATTTATATATGCTTGCTTCTCAAATATTTCTTTATCATATCATTTCTGAAGATATAGAAATATTCATTTATCATAGTATGTGAAAATGATATGTAGAATTATGAATGCGTTGTGTTATTCTAACTCTGTTTAATTTCTTAAACAGAGTTATCATTATATGATACTGCATCTTTCTATTAAACAATAATACATTTTCATGGTTATTTGTTTAATTGAAACAATCTTTAAGTTGTATTCATATTTAATACCCAGGTTATTTTTAGAATTATTTGCAAGTTATAGATTAAGTTAGATATGTTAATTCAATTAGTTAGTTCCATTTATCCACTTACACAAACAATCCATCACCAATCCATTTATTATTAGGAAGTTGGTCCTATAAATCCAGTCGGAGCCACCATACCAAATGGAAAAGGAGTTGTCCTAAGGTCCGGACCGGGTGGTTTTCCCCCAATGTTTGAAGCAACGATTTTTGAGGCTTCAACATTTTTGGCGCTAGAAGGAGGGCCTAAGCTATGAATGGCAAGTAAATCCAAATCTACAAGCCATTCCAAGCACAATTCACCCTCATCACCTTCTCCAATTTCCTCTACATCTCAAATCTCTAGGGAAGAAATTGAGAAGAACATCAATATACCCACTACCAAATCTTTAGATCTGTCAGATGATCAACCTCCTGAGTCCCCTGAAATACAAAATTTAGTTCATAAACTTCAAGGGTTCTCATTATCGTTAGAAGAGTCTGAATTATCCAAAAGTAGTGTTACTTCACAATTTGTTTCTTCGAGACCTCTCACTAGGTCACAAAGCGAAAAACTTGGTATTCCTCAAAAGGAATTTCATTTACCTAGTCGAGTTAAAACCAGAATAGCACCGTCAGAATCAGGTAGTGATATTATTTCTTCATCACAAACTCACTCATCTGCTTCCCAGACTCAAACCCAGAAGAGTATAGTTATTCCAATAACCTCTACTCAAACACCAGTTGTCTCTTCAAGTCCCTCAACCGTTATCCCAAAAATGGCACAAAGACCATGGAATAATCCAGGGGCTGTTGAAATGTCTGCACCTTTGCATGATTTTCCAGACCATCCTGAGAAGTGGCTGCCAAAATTTAGTCCTGACCTTGGTATACAAGCAGAAGAACACATTAGTAACTTTATGTTATCTGTAAATTTAAATGCAATACAACATGAAGATGTTGTGGTTAGGTTATTCCCTTATACTTTAAAAGGAGCAGCAGGATCCTAGTATTTTTCATTACCATCGGGATCTATTACAAGTTGGGATATTTTCCAAGAAAATTTCTTAACCAAATTTGGAGATGACATATCAATAGCGACTTTAATTAATGATCTCTCCAATTTGAGAGCAGAACCCAAAGAACCCATTAAAGATTTTAATTCCCGATTCAACAAACTTCTGAATAAAATTCCTACAACCTAAAAACCTAGTGAGAAAGTCCGAAGTGAATGGTATATAACAACTTTACCTTTGAATATAGCAATTTTTGTAGATAGAGCTGCTAAACCTACTTTGGCTGAAAACATGAAAGAAGCAATTGCGGTTGAAAGACAGATTATTGCTTTGGATAAGAAGAATGCTATTGAAGACAAAAAATTTAGCTTTAAGGATGATTCAAAGAAGAAAACACCTAGGGATCCTTATGACATGGAAGGCTTACAGAAAGTTCTGAAGACCTTTTCCAACGAAATGATCGAAAAAAAAAAAAAAAAAAAGTGGCAGAAACTTCTACCAAAAGGCCATTCAGAAATTTCAAAAGGAATAAAAAACTGAATCTAAACCACCCAATTCAATATCCAATGCAGATTCCGATCTAGAAGAATATGAAGAAGAAGAAATAGCTTAATTACATGGGATGTGGGATTTTATTCTTCCTAATTCGGACAGTGAAAAAGAACAAAAAGCCATGCCAGTAAGTACAAGAAGTAAATCTACAGCAGAGCCTATCCAAACAGTTCCCAAGAAGAAAAGTTCAACTTCGACCACTAAAGACAAATCCTCTGTAAAGAAAACTTCCTCTTTTCCTACTCAAAATCAGCCATCATCTTCTAATCCTCCTACAACAACATCTAAAACTCTGGTGATATTAGATCCCATGGATTATAACATTATTGAGACATGAAGAAAACCAGAGCGAATATCTCTCTACATGAACTCAACAAAGTTAGATATCAACAAAATTTGTTATTGAAAGAATTAAATGCAACACCTGTTTCTCCTCTACCAAGTGGTGTAGTTGCCAAAGCAGCCAAAGGATCAGGTAAGCCACCAGATAAAGTATATGCTACTGATACTGTTCTTATTGGAGAAATATCAAATTCACAAACACCTCCTTTTCTTTTGACTTATGAAATCTATAACAAGAATTTGCATAACTGCTTAATAGATTCAGGAGCATCATCTAACATAATGCCTACTTCAGTCTACTCAAAATTAAACATCGAACCTCGGAAATCTGCAGTTCATATTGTTCAATTAGATCGGACTAAAGTGCAAGTTGTGGGAGAAATTAATTCAGTCATCATTAGGCTAGCCTCTGATCCCAGGATAGTCTAGAGAATTGATATACTGGTTGCAGATATTCCTGAGTTTTATGGATTAATATTAAGCAGGGTTTGTTCTGCAAAGCTTAATGGTTATATCGCCACTCATTATTCTCACATGTGGCTTCCTCACAAATGAAAACCAAATCAAATCAAAGTTGAGCGAGAAAAACACATGATGCATACTGTGACAGAATTTGAAAAAGAAAATGAACCTATAGCTTTTAATAACAACATTCTCGGAGGTTATTCTGCTGAATCATTCCTTGGAAATTTCACAGCACCGCAATCACCTTTTTCTGTAAAGACTTTTGTTTCACAAATTGAAAATTTTTCACAAACTGATTCTTCATGAATTGTTAATGTTTATGATCAATCTGTAGATAAACCTGTAAATAAGTCTTTATTTTGGTCTTTGTATTTCGATGGATCAAAATCTAGTGATGGCGTAGGAGCAGGATGCATTTTAGTTGATCCAGATGGGGAGAAAACTATGCCTTCATGTAGGTTAGAATTTGAGTGCACAAATAACACTGCAGAATGTGAAGTCTTAATCCAAGGACTTTATAAAGCAATAGGGTTGAATGTTAAGTACCTGAAAGTGTATGGTGATTCCGAAATTGTTATAAGACAAATAAGAAACACTATCCATTGTCTTTCAGATCACCTTAAACATTATAAATCCCTTGTTCAAGATCTTACCACTCATTTTTTAGCATTCAACATATTTTCTGTCCCTAGAACTCAAAATACATCAGCTGATTTGTTAGCTAATGTTGCATCCAAGCTCCTCCCAGCTGAAGATTACAGTCCAGATAGGTTTTCCGTTGAATTAATCTTTCGACCATCTATTCTCGATAATATCACAAATCGGAGAGTATTCTATCATGATGAAGATATCTTGAATTTCTTGACTTAAGAGAAATCTTATGATGAACAAATAATTGATGAAAATGATCATGATCTTCAAAATACCTCAAAAAGTAATGAAAATCCTATTCCCAAATCTATAGTTAAACTTGAGGATCTATATGATATCAAAGATAGATTTAAAAAGGTTACTAATGCTAAACTTCAAAGTTCTACTTTAAATTTTGAATTAGTAAATCTGGGTACTGAGTCTAAACCACAAAATGTTAATTTAGTACTCGAGTTAACATCAGAGGAAAGGAAAACTTTCATCAGACTTCTGAATAAGTACAAAAATGTCTTTTCTTGGAATTATGAAGATTTGAAAACTTATGATACCTTTGTTATACAACATACTATTCCAATGCTTTCCAATTTAAATCCAGTACAACAGAAGTTAAGAAAAATTCATCCCAATTTGGAAGGAAAAATCAAGTCAGAATTAAACAAAATTTTGAAGGCAAACATTATTTTTCCTCTAAGACATTCTAGTTGGGTTTCAAACATGGTTCCTGTAAGGAAGAAGAATGGAGATATCAAAATCTGTATTGATTTTAGAAATCTGAATAAGGCATGTCAAAAGGATAACTTCCCATTACTAACAATGGAACAAATACTTCGAAAGGTAGCTGGTTCTAAACTCATGTCTTTTATTGATGGTTTTTTAGGCTATAACCAAATATTGGTACATCCAGATGATAGGCTGAAAACTACTTTCAGAACCAAATGGGGAACTTATGCCTACCAAAATATGCCTTTCGTTTTGATAAATGCAGGAGCTACTTTCCAGAGAGCCATGGATATAGCATTTAAGGGTCTGATTAATAGATCAGTTGCTATCTATCTTGATGACATAACAATATTTTCAAAGAAAATATCTAATCATCTGCATGATTTGAAACAGATATTTGAAATATGCAGAAGATTTGGTATTTCTTTAAATCCAAAGAATTCCTTCTTTGCTCTCAATGAAGGAAAACTCTTAGGATTTGTTGTGTCAAAATATGGTATATATATTGACCCTGACAGAGTAAGAGAAATTTCTGATATTTATTTACCACATAACAAGAAATTCATGCAATCATTTCTAGGGCAAATCAATTTTGTAAAAATATTCATTCCTGATTTTTCTCAAATAGTTTTACCTTTGCAGAATATGATTAAGAAAAATTCGGTTTTCAAATGGTTACATAAAGAAAAATAAGCCTTTGATACAATAAAAAAGGCAATCATTAATGCACCTGCATTGAATACTCCTGATTTTTCTAAAAAAATTATTCTGTATACCTTGGCTACTGAAACATCATATGCTGTTGTTTTAACACAGCTCAATGATCAACAAATAGAAGAACCAATTTCTTTCTTTAGCTCAACTCTACAAGGAGATGAGCTTAATTATTCTGATGTTGAAAAACAACCCTTTGATGTGTTTAAATCAATCAAACATTTTAGACCTTTTCTCCTAAAGACACATACAACAATTATTGTCCCATTCTCTGCAGTGAGACAATTGTTAATTCAAAAGGAAGTAGGAGAAAAGAGAGCTAATTAGGTAACAGCTTTAAAAGAGTATAATATTGATATTAAACCAACCAAAATTGTTAGAGGACAAGGTTTTTGCAGATTGTTAGCAGGAGCTTCCAACATACCAGAAAATCAAGATCAAGATAATGTTGTTCAAGTAAATCAGATAAGTGTTATTGATTTTGAATCTCAGTATGTTGATTTGATCTTTTATTTGAAATATGGGTATGTTCCTTCTAATCTTAGATATAATAAAAAGTGTGCTTTAAGATTAAAATCTAAACACTATGAAATCATTGATGATGTGTTATTCAGAAGAAATTATGATTCAATTCTATTAAAAAGTCTTGAAAAGACTGAAGCAAAAAAAGGTATTGCAGGAATTACATGATGGACCAGCAGGTGGACATTTTGGAGGTGATACCACAACTCAAAAAATAATCCATGCTGGATATTATTGGCCTACCCTTTTCAAAGATGCACATGATTATGTAAGGAAGTGCGAGACTTGTCAAACTGCTAGTGGAAGACAAAGGAAGCCAGCTTTTCCTTTACAACCAGTAAACATTGAGCAACCATTTGAGCAATGGGGGCTTGATATTATTGGAGAAATAGTACCACACTCTTCCAAAGAACACATAATCATCCTTACAGCAATGGATTACTTTAAACAATGGGTAGAAGCAATTCCTTTAAAGGTAGCCAATTTTGATGCAATCATTGAATTCATTGATCAATTCATCATTACCAGGTTTGGTGTACCTAACGCTCTTGTTTTTGACAATGCATCTTATTTTTCTAGAAATAGTATAATGGAATTTGCAATCAAGAGAGGTTTCAAATTTAAATATTCAGAAAATTATTATCCACAAGGTAATGGTTTAGCTGAATCTACTAATAAAATTCTCATCAAAATTATTAAAAATACCATTGAGCAGAATCAAAATAATTGGCATAAATCTTTAATTTTTGCACTATGGGCTGATTGTATTACTCATAAAGCTTCAATAGGTACCTCACATTTTAATCTAGTTTATGGAAAAGAAGTTTTGATACCATCAAATCTAGTTCTTCCATCATTAGCCCTAGTTCAATTTATTGAAGAGAATCCTTCATCATCTATTCAATTGAGATTTGATCAAATTCTTAAGTTAGAAGAAGATAGAGAGAAAACAAAAAGCATTCATGCTAACACCAACAGCTTGTAAAATCTTCTTTTGATTCAAGTTCCGCCGGATCCAAAACTTTGCAAATTGGTGATCTTGTTCTGAAATGGGACAAAGCACATGAAGATAAGGGTAAGCATACCAAATTTCAAAAAATGTGGCTTGGACCATTTCAGATTGCCAAAAAGATAAGCTCATCAATGTTCATATTGCAAGACTTATCAGTAAAGAGAGAATCTCTTCCTATGAATGGGCTTATCTTGAAAAAATTATTTTCTTAAGGAGGTAACCCCTTCTTACCTATACATATTCCTTTCTGCAATTTTGTTTATTTTGTAAATAAGGTTGTTAATAGTCTTTAATTAGCTTTTTACTATTTAAAAATATCATCGAGAAAATATTATAAATACTTATTTTATGTATATAATAATTTTAAGGAAATGATTACAATTTTTGGGTAGTTAAAATAAAATATTAAACTTTGAAAATTTGTTTTAAAACATTTGCAAAATCTTTTTAAACCTTGAGAAAATTGTAAATCATTATAATTTTATTGAGCAAAGAAAGGTTATCCATAAAAAGTAAAGACTTTTTCAAGTTTTAGCATTCAAAACTCTAAAAATTGTCATCCATTGATTCTTAAGGAGAAAAATTAGTTCACCCCATCCATTAAGGTTGTGATTTTTTAGAATGTAATTCTAAGAAATTATATGTAAAAAATTAAGAGATAAGAGGTCTCATCATGAGCCTGTTTACCATGATCATAAGAAGTAATAAAACTGACATTACCAACACTGCATACCAAAATAGGGTAATGGCTTATAATAATAAGACAAGGGGTCTCATCACGAGCCGGCTTGTTCAGTTTAATTACAACTAGTGAATGGTATTGTTATTAACTGGCTAACAAACCAGAACAATGGCTTTTAAATTAAAAATAAATAAATAAAAGAGAAAAAACATGAGATAATATGTCGTATGAATTTATCTTTTAAAGAGTCATGATCTTAGTTGGATGGGACAATGAATGGTTGATGGTTAAAAGGTAACCTTGTCGAGACTATAAACGTTTGCGGGCAGCAGAGGCAATGCCTATGAAAATAGAGTATATTACAAAAGCTAAAATTGGAAAGGCCCCTTACTTTATTATTATCAACCAATCAAGGCTTGAGAAAACCCAAAAATGTTTTTATTTTTGAGAGATTAGAAAGAAATTGTAAGTGATTTTTATTCTTTTTCAGAGTTAGATTTTATTTAAATTTCTCTAAGATAGTTTTCATTATCTTTAAAACTTTTTACTTACTTAAAATATAGTGTTCATTTTATTTTTTTCAGAGATAACTGTTTCTTCCAGTGAATCGCCAATTTTTTTACTATACAACAACCGTCCCCCTTTCAAAAAATTTGAATAATTTTTACGTTAGAAATAGGTCCCCTTTCCTTTTAGATAGAAATACAATATTTTGAAGAAATCCGATTATTTTAAATAAAACAATAAAAAGATTCATTGTTTAAAATTCATACACATATCACAAATGCATGTGACCTTGAATATCTCCGATCCGATTAAACTTAAGTCTTATATCGCATCGGCACAAAGAATAGAATTATTCATGTTAAAAATTCTGATGCGATCACAATCGCAAATCGGTAAAGTCTTATGGTTTCGCATCTGTTTTAAAAAACTCTGATGCGATATAACTTATCGCAAATCACATTTCAAAAAGGATACCCTTCATTTGGTCTATTTCATAAACGTCGATGTGATGCGATTCATCGCAATTGCATTTCGGAGGAACAACATCACGTCTACTTATTCTGCAAAACTCCAATGCAATGGACCCCACCATCATCGCAATCACAAATCGGTGGAAATCATGTACAACTTAATTCCTTTGGAAATGTCCGATGCGATATACTATCAATGCAATCGAAAATCGGCGGAAAATATGAGATGTCATTTGATTCCCTTTCAAAACCTCCAATGCGATGGATAATTAGTCTTTGTTTATCGCTTTTTGTGCTGCACATATATTATTTATTAATCTCAATCAGAAAATTTAAAAGGAAATTTTTACGTTAACTTTTCAATATCGCCGATCTCCGATTATACGATCATCATTAATTATAAAATCAAACGAATTATGGTGATTGATTCCAATATGAATGCGTGAATGTGACTCTCATGGATGGCATTTAATTTTAATACAGGGTTAATCAATTAGAGATCATTGATAAAATGTTTTCACACAGTTGTTTTTTTAACTTCGTTTCTTCTCACGTTTGAAAGGGTTTTCTCATTTGCAGAGCCATAGAACATCCAACCCTCTCATTCGCCGAGCGACTGAAACGATACCAGATGAGAAAATCTCTAAGAAATTCAAGAAAGAAAGAGTTGCTACTGCCGCAAAGACTACTGCTACTGCCACAGTGCCAAAAGAAAAACAAGCAAAAATCAAGCTAGTTTCAGATACGACATGCCAGGGTCTGAGGAAGATTTCCTTGGAAGAAGTGTATAACTTAATTGAAACATAAAAACCCACTGTTATAGAGGTAAAGGCGACAGTACTAGATGAAGAAGATTCAGATTCTGATTCTGAGACTCCTCTCAAAGCACTTGCAAATCCTTTTCTTCACATAATTGCAGCTCGGGCAAATATATTCCCCTATTATGATGTAATACTATGGGTGATAGATAATATCACCATCATAAGCAGAAAAGTTTTTTCAGCTATGGGAACAACGTTTGGGTCTTTCAAAGCAGAAGATATAAAAGCGATGCACCATCTTCCTGACCCTCAAAAAATCTATAACAAAGCCTTCATTAAAGATTTCATCGTAGGCAATGAAACTCAATCGAAACCAATAAGAGAATGGAGACGAGCTCCAGAAAAACACAAAAGTGAAGCATCAGGTATGTACTCCGTGGAATCTCTTGCACCCCCATATTGCTATGCTACTGCAATGATGTGTAGGCTTTTCAGAAAGATAATTCTGCAAGGTTTTCAATTCAAATGGTACCCCTGATTCATTCTGATCTGAATTCTGAGATTATGGATTGGTCAGTTATCCTTTCTGACAAGATAGCTAATAGAATTCTGGAAAATTGAAAGGATAAAGATACTGGAAATACAACCCCTTTTCATTTATGTTCCCATATCTTAGATGCTATGTGTTTAAATTTAGAATTTCCTATTCTAGGTTGGAAATGGACCCCTCAAAACCCTATCCCGATACATATTTACCATAAGTATTTGTGGAAGGTCCATTTTAAAAATCATGTATATAGGATTTTTCACGGCTTTATGTTACCTGTCTATCATACCATTTTTAACCAATTTCCTCCCCGACTCTCTGAAAAGGCAAAGAATGATATATCCCTAATTGGCAATTGGTTTGGAGAAGAAAGGCTTACCTATATCAGAGTTTTTGAAAGAATTGTTGAACCCCATATCTTACCTCTATATGTCCCTGATAAACTGTTAGCCCAAGAAATTTCTTACCAGTTGACAGAAAGAATGATGTCAAGATGTTTAAAGAATGCCAAGAAATTTATATGGCCTACCTTTCACTTTCATTGTGGAAATTATACTCTTAATGATTTCAAACATGCTGAGAAGGAATTCATTAAAATAAGAGATCTTAAGCTTGCAACTGTTCTAGGCAGACAGTATGATCCGAATAAAGTAGCTTTCGATTTCACAACTTTGGTTCAAATTGCTAGATTTGAACATGAACCTGATGACTTCGATGATTTATTTGTTTCTATTGAGAAATTTTCCCCAAGTTTATGACTTGGCTAAATCCAAGTTTCAGATAGAGGATATGAATAAATTTATGTAGTTCAAAAGTCAGAGATTGCTGAAAGCTCCCCTTGACCAGCTAAGGATTCCTTTGCAAGAAGTTGAAAGTATAGTTCAAACAGAAAAAAAGAAAAAGGAAGACACAGCCAGCAAGACAAAAAAATAAGTGTCTACCAGCAAAGCTGATATGCATACTAAGAAGGAAAGTACAGCTGGCAAACTTGATGTTCAAACAGAAAAGGAGAATATAGTTACCAAAATTGATATGCAATCTGAAGAAAGAAATATAGGTAATAAACTAGATGAACAACTTGAAAGAGAAACAACCACGGAAAAATTGGTAAATTCTGCTGAAATTATTGTTACTCCCCAATTGCTAAGACAATATGAACAATTGAACAACAAATTGCAGGACAAAATAATCCTCAAGTTGATAGTTTGAATAATCAGGATATGGAGATTATCCCTGAACTTCCATTAGAAGAAATTGTGTTGAAAGTTGAAGAAATCCCTCCTCTGGATATCTTTTATAGTTCTAAGCATAAGGCTGTTATCAAGAAACAAAGGAAAAGAAGGAGGATAAATCAAGAACCACTTTCATCCCCACAAGTTGAATTCATGAATATTGTCTGGAAGAATACTGAGGTAAATCCTTCAGAGGATCTTACCAAATTATCACAATATGCAGGTGCCTACAGTGCAACCACTATAGATAAAGTTGCCGAAGTCAATAAAATGATCAAACAAAAAGACTTACAGATAGAAATGCTAGAATAAAAGACAACAAATGATCAACAAAAGATAATGCAGTTGGAGCATCATTTAGCAGAAGAAAAACTCAGAGCCAAACAGCTGGAAGAACAACTGAGTGTTGAAAAGAAGAAGCTTGATCAACAAGATTTGAATAAGCAACAACAGTTGTCCCAAGAGGTGTCCAAGTTACAAACCTTGCTGCGAAATGAGAAAACTGCCAAAGAACAACAAGAGAAAATATTTCAAGAAAGATTGGATAAATTTAAGGATTATCCTAAAATTGACCAATTTAGAACTGAAGCTCTGGAAATAAATAAGCTATTGTCTCAGCGGTTAGATGATCTATGTCAAAAGATTGCACAAGCAGAGCCTTTATGTGAAATAACATCTTCCCTTATTGATGAGTTAGTTAGTACCATAATTTAATTTGAGAATGCAGATGAGAAGATATCAGAGTTTATTTCATGGAAAGACTCAGAACAAAAAAAGAAAGAAAATCTTCGCAGGATCGAAGAAAGGCATAAAGAAATTTTGTTTGCTAAATGGGATACACAGTTAATTAAAGAAGAACGTGCTACATCAAGGGCTAGAGCCATAATGAACAATCTAACACAATTAGTAAAAGATATCTTATATGCTACTAATTTGATTTCAGATTGTAATCCAGGTAAATTGCCAAGGATGAAAGAGATTGGTGCCAGATGGAAGCATGAAATAGTCAACAGGAATCAAAAGATCAGAAAAATACAGGAAATTACATGGGATGTCCTATGTAAATATTTGATCAAACCACAAAGTCAGCAGATGGCAATCAAATGCCTTTCTAATGCCATAAATTACATCATTCCAGAGCTATCCGATGCCACATACACTCGAGGCTGATTCATCCAACGGAAGTTAAAGATATGCTTAAAATCTGCCACCTCAGCACATTGAATACAAAAGAAATTTAGTGAATCTGTTTTATTTGATATTGCAAGTCTTTTCCAGGATCTCCGATAATCTATTTTGTTAATTTCCTATTTAAACCCCTTTCATGCATTTAGAAAGGGGTCCTGAATTTGTAATATTTTGGCTTTGGATAATAAATTTCTGTACTCCATTGACTATCTTATTTTTTGTAAAGGATCACATTCTGTGATTTCATGGTGAATTTTCTTTGAGAGTTGCATTTCTGTACCTTGAAGATCGTTCTAATTTAAAAATCAGGATCTGGATATCGAATTGCATCAAGGAAATATCTTAATGAATCTGTTATTTCTATTGATTTACTGTTATTTTCTTTATGTAATGAAGTATCCTCTTTGAAATTTACTATCATTTATATATGCTTGCTTCTCAAATATTTCTTTATCATATCATTTCTGAAGATATAGAAATATTCATTTATCATAGTATGTGCAAATGATATATAGAATTATGAATGCGATGTGTTATTATAACTCTGTTTAATTTCTTAAACAGAGTTATCATTATATGATACTGCATCTTTCTATTAAACAATAATACATTTTCATGGTTATTTATTTAATTGAAACAATCTTTAAGTTGTATTCATATTTAATACCCGGGTTAGTTTTAGAATTATTTGCAAGTTATAGATTAAGTTAGATATGTTAATTCAATTAGTTAGTTCCATTTATCCACTTACACAAACACTCCATCACCAATCCATTTATTATTAGGAAACTGGTCCTATAAATCGTCCAAAGTGAGCCACCACCACCAAAATCGGCAAAGAAGTTGTCCCAAGGTCCAGGACTCGGGGTGGTTTTCTCCCCAAATGTTTGAAGCAACGATTTTCAAGGCTTCAAGACATCCTTAGGTTGTTCTGGGGCTTCTTCTTGAAAATTATTTCTGATTAGGAAACTTTCCCAGGAGTCTCTTATACTCTTTAAATTAAATTCAATGAGTATCTTTATCAGACCATGATTATGTATGGTATTGTCTATAAATTGGACTCTTTTCTGCACATTTACTGGAATTTTCTTTAAGCTGTTCAGTAGGAAGTATGGGAGGTTTATTTCTCCATCCTCTAGGAAATTCATTAACAATCTGGCATGGTAGACAAACATACAACCAAATCTACCCTCACAAGTAAATATTTTGTATAATTAAAAACATGTTCCTCCATTTTTTTTTAGTGTCGTAATGGGAATACCCTTCTTAAAAACAATAGTGTCCATACCTAGATTCTTCAGAAAATTCTTCCATTCTTTGCCATTAATTTCCCTGTTCTTGAACCTCTCGGTGGTCAAGCCATGCTTACGTATCCTCTCCTTTTTGTCGATCCTGCTTACGCATCCTGACAAAGCCAAGACATATCAAATAGCTATTCCTTAGTTGTTTTCAAAAGTTCCGTGGCTTCAACTATGAAGGCCTTTGTCATCGAAAATTTTATGTCCCCAATTTCTATCTCTGTCCTGTTAAAGACTCTTGCAAAGGACTTGGTGACCTCCTTGTGGAACCTATCGAACTTCTTTATGAACTAGAGCCATCGTACCTTCTGTAGCATTTCCTTCATCAGTGGATAACCTTCCATGAATCTTTCTCCCATAGGCTCGGTTCTCACTGTTAGACCCATGTCTCGGTCGTAAGGATTTTCACCTTCAAAACTATTCCTCTTTGACCAAGTGGATTGAGGGTTTGGCTTTGAGTTAAGAGTGTTGAAAGGAGTTTGTAGAGATATGTAGGTAAAATAGATATTCGGGCAAGGGTTTAGGAACATGAATAAGTGGGTTAGGGAATGAGATATGACCATGTTGAGGCCTCCGAATTCCGCTGCCAAAACATGGGGGGAAACCACCTAGTCTGAACCTTAAAGCAGCTCCTTTTCCATTTGGTATAGTGGCTCCGACTAGGGATAATGGGACCAGTTTCCCAATAAGGATGATTTTGGGGTGTGTTTTTTATTATACAACATATAATGGAAAATGATTCAAATCTATCACATGCATCTATCTAAACTATCTATTCTATTATACACTCAGGGTGTTTCTTCATTTATGCGATCTAAAGAGACAACCTTCAACTATTAGTAATGTAGATTATTTAACAGTTGAAAGAGATGAAAAAATTATGTAAGATGATTCTTCTAACAAAATAGTTTGATTAGAAGAATTGTGAAAAATATATCTCATTCATATGTGTGATTATATATTCAATAATAAATCATAGACAAATATTAGAATAGAAGTGCATGTAACATTCATCTATAATAATGTTTCAAATATATAATGAAATAAAAAGATGACTGTCAATCTATAAAGCAATACTTAATACATGTGAATAAAAGTACCATATGTACAAAGTTTTACTCATGTAAACTGATAGTAATTGATCTGCTCCTATTCAATTTCAAGCAATTTAAAGAGTACAGTAGTGCAACATCAGTTAAACAACTTTAATTGTCAAAAGATAATAGATTGTGTTCCATTCATTCATCAAAGAATTCAAAAACTTACAATAGTGCATTCTTTGCAAATGTTTTTGACAAATTTCTGGACCGTTCTCTAAATGCATGAGAGGGGTTTAAATACTAAACTAAATATGTTCTAAAATATATTATTACAAAAAAATAGAGGAGGTTTCAAACAACCATCCTCATAAGACTAACTTTAACTACAATCAAGGAAAATAAAGTAACAATATGACTTAAGAGTTCTGATCTTTCTTTTGGATTTCCCCCAAAGTTGAAAAATATATAGCATGATCTTGAGGTGAGCTGGTTGTGAAATATGTGATTTGACCTGTCCTTTGAATATTGCATTTGACAGTGCTGGCTGCAATCTTCTTGATTAATCTGTTAAAGACTGCAGGGTCTGGTATTGATGATAAGTTTTGATCAAATAATTCCAATAATTTTCTTGATCAAACTTATTTACTTTTTTAATTGTTTTATCTTGCGTTTATACCTTTTGTTTACTTGATCAATTATCCTTTCTGTTTTTGGATTCATTTTCAGAATGATACGAATTGTGAGATTGATGCTCTGATTGTGCTGAATCATCCTCAGACATGTATTTTTTTTCATTATCCAAGCTAATACTTGGAGTAGGTATGTTGACATCTTCAATAGTTAACAAGTCAAGAGGAATTCTCTCCAGTCTCTTATTTTTGTATGTTTGGAAGGCTTCTAAATCATCTTGGTTGAGTTGACTGGATGCAAATTAATTATATTTGAAAACTTTTCCATGCCTTGAAAGATATCATCAAATCTGTCTATTTCTTTCACAAAAGGCTTCATTTTCATCTCAGTGATGTAGTTTTTAATTACATCATTTGGATCATATGTCTGTTTTGGCATTACTGCCAAATTCAATAGATTAATATTTGAAACTTCCTTATAGGCATGACCAATATCAAAAAGTGCAAAAGTACCGCATTATAAAGGAAAATTAGTCCAAACGGCCTTCTTACCACATTTAAGTTTTTTAGAAATACCATTAACAAGTTGGTAGGCTATCTATCTTGCAAGTAACTTGTCAAGAACATAATATGGTAGGATGTGGGGAGAATCATAACTCCCAAATACTCATACATATGTGAAACTCTCCTCTACAAACCATCTAGAAACAAAAATAATGTTTGTACTAGCCTCTTTAGAAACCCTAGGGGCATTCTCATAAAATATCATCTGGTGCATAGGCAACATGACTTTATGGAAAATTTTGTAAAAATGTAAATGGAAGTTTGAATCCCAAAGGGCTATGTGGTAAATGTGGATTGGGGTAGGGTCTTGGGTCGTCCATTTCCATCCCATGGTAGGAAAACTAGAAAAAAATCAAATCGCGCCCATGACATAGCCACTCATATAAAAGGGGGGTATTTCCCTAGATGAAA
The DNA here is from genome assembly GCA_034641835.2 of Pinus albicaulis. NCBI lineage: Eukaryota > Viridiplantae > Streptophyta > Pinopsida > Pinales > Pinaceae > Pinus > Pinus albicaulis. The sequence goes on along the minus strand of CM076573.1, from coordinate 509,991,019 downwards.
CACTTATTTTATTCCTATACTCCATGATGTGTCTAGCTAAATTATTAGATAGGATATTTTCCCAATTCAGAATTAAAGAATTGACGATTGCGTCAATTAATGGGACCCAATCTATAGAAAACCTAGTGGTATCAAGTTTTGAAAACAATCTACACAACATATGGGCATCATAACAATAAGGGGAAGGAATTTGGGAAATTGGGTACGTACCGAGTTTATCTCGCTTAAGTTTTCCTTGGTCTTCTTTCCATTCCTTTATCACTTTCATCAGATTTGAATTTTTTGTTCTAAAGCCTTCGACAAAAGCTTTGTCAGATTTTTGTTGTGGGGACGGTAGATGGTACATTTCCTGTAAATATTCTGCCCTGAATGACCCAATATTCTCGCCTTCTGAATCTTTGAATGTTATATCTTCTATGTTTGAGTGGTCAATTACCCACTTAACCATGACTGTGTAAGGGTTAATTTTTGGCCTTGCGACTACCTTGTGGATCAATGAACATGCAATGTCGTCGGAAGTAACTAATGTGCCTGTTGTAGCGATTTTGGTTATTACCATTGGATTTTCGTCTTCAAATAACTGATACATTGCTTACCATGATGAAATGTTGCAATCCTTGTTACATGTGGTGTCTGAAAATAGGGGAGACATATCTAAGTCTTCGGTAGATGAAATTTGAGCAATATCTTTTCCTTTCTTGTTCATTTTAATTTTCCTCACTTTGTTAAATGATCTCCTAATTTCAAGAAAACAAAGCAAAAATTAAAAGTATAGAGAACAGGGAAGAAAAATGGATTTGAAATAATTGCGGCATTCAATCAATTCAACACATGTTCGAAGTAGATAAAAACCTTACTTCTATTAAATTTTATTAATCACCAATCATCTTTATAAATCAAAGCTCTTACACCTTCACATGAAATGTATATCGATCAATGTAAAGACATGTATCTCGTATTTCATTTTGATATGACATAAGTTATTTCTCATTCTTGAGTAATTAAATGCCATTCTTCGCATATCACAACTTATAACTTTTTAATTTATGATGTTACCCATAAATTCTATGAAATGCGATATGCGCAAATCGCACATCACAACTTTTATGCAGTAAATGGATTTTCTTTCAGTTAAGTTCTGCGAACTGCGCATTCAAGAAATCAAGTGGATGCGCTTTATGGGACTTCGGAGCTTTATGTTTATTGCTTTATTTGGCTCGTCGAGTCTGCATAATCTCAACTTATACCAAATTTCTTTATAAATTTGATCGGTTAAATGAGGTGCAAAGCGATTTTAGTTTATAACGACGATTAAAGCATTTGCAATTAGATTTTTAATATAACTTTGGAAAAAGCTTAGCGCTTTCAACAGCCCATGTGATTTAGTGTGTTTCAAGTCTTTTAAGTTTGTAAGTTATGCGGTATGCGATGTGCACTACGGAATAAAGCGGAAAAGTACAAAGAAACTTTATTTCCTAAATATTTTTGACTTAAAGCTAAAAATAAACGAAAATGAATTTCTTAATTATTTCTAAAGGGTCCCCATTTATTAAGTGTTGTATAGCACAAAATTTGGTGATTCCTTTGGGATAACCAGCTATCTCTGACTAAATTTTTGAAATTGCTAAAACTTTTTTGAAATAAAAATATTTACAGGAATAAATTTCAAACAAATAATATCTTACTAAGAAATGAAAAGTATCTTAATTACAATTCATAAGAATCCCTCTTTTAAAGATATAAGTATGAGAATCTATATTAGTCTTTACCGAGTTCAAAAACATAAAGAAGGTGGCTCTTACAAATCATCTTTATAAATATTTACTCTTTTATCACATGTAGAGCCTCTGATCCAATAGGAAATTTAAGCTCTTGGCAGGGTTACCTTTTACCCAGCAATGATTCATTGTCCCATCCAGTGTTTCTTACAATTTCTAAAAATAAATTCTAACTTTATATAATTGATCTTTTTTGTAACTTTTCTTTTTGTATCATATTTTTATTCACTTAAAAAGCCATTTTCTTGGCTTGGTTACCAAATAATGACAATGCCATTCACTAGTTGTAACTAAACTGATCAAGCTAGCTCTTGATGAGACCATTTTTCCTTTTGATATAATCTCAAGTCATTACCCTGTTTTGGTAGGAAGTATTGGTAATGTTAGTTCAATTATTTCCCTATCAACATGGTAAACAAGCTCATGATGAGACTTATTATCTTTTTAAGTTTTTCTACTTATAATCTTTTTGAATTTATTTCAAAAATTAATAAGTTTTCCTGGATGGGGTGAATCATTGGTCATTTTGAATATTCTGGATGATAATGTTGAGTTTTAGACTTATTATTTGTAAAAGAGTCTTTATTATGTTAAGGATTCTTTTCTTGACTGATGACAGAATAATCATACTATATAAGGATGAGAGTTCATCAGAGAATAAATAACTTCAATGAAATTGCATCTTTCAGTAAAAATAAAATCTTTTTGTCTTTCAAATCTTTCGGTTGTTTCCTTAACACTTCATATTTTTATAAGCGATAAATCCAAAAGGATCATTTGAGATTTTATTTAAAAAGCCAAAAAATTATACTAAGCAACTTTTATTTTTCTAAGGAAAAGAAAAAAGACACTAGTATACAGGGAATAGAAGGGGTTACCTCCTATGAAAAGTATTTTTTCAAAATCTGCCAATTGACAGAAAAAGAATCTATTTTGCCTGATAGATCTTGCAATAAGAATGTTGATGGGCCTATTTCTTCAATTATTTGAAATGGACCTAGCCATAGCTTTTCAAACTTCATGTGTTTACCTTTTTCCTCATGCGATTTGTTCCATTTCAATTCCAGATCATCAATTTGAAATTTTTTTGGAGTAACAAAAATTGAATCAAATGAGTTTTTTACTATTTGTTGATGATGTGCATGAGTATGCTTATCTTTTTCTCTTTATTCTTCTAACTTAATAATTTGACATTGTCTAAGTTGTAAAGAAGAAGAAGGAGATTCATCAATAAATTGTGCTAAGGAAAGAGAGGGAATAACTACATTGGTAGGAAGCACAACTTCTTTTCCATAGACAAGATTGAATGGAGAAGTGACAATAGAAGATTTCTGAGTTATTCGGTCTGCCCAAAGAGAAAATATTAATGACTTATGTCAATTTCATTGGTTTTGATCAATAGTTCATTGATTATTCTAATAAAGTTCTTGTTCGTGGACTCTGCTAAACCATTTCCTTGTGGGTAATAATTCGCAAAATACTTAAGTTTAAAACCTCTTTTGATTACAAATTCCATCATATTAGTTCTTGAGAAGTAAGATGCGTTATCAAACATTAAAGCAGTAGGTAAGCCAAAATTAGTTATGATATATTGGTCGATGAAATAAATGATATTCTAATATTTGGATACATTTAATGGAATTTCTTCCACCCTTTTAGTAAAGTAATCTGTAATTGTGAGAATATATCTATGTTGTTTGGAAGAGTTAGGAACAATCTCACTATTTATATCTAATCCCCATTGTTCAAATGGTTGTTCGATATTAATTGGCTATAATGGGAAGGCTGGCTTCCTTTGTATTCTAGATGCACTTTGACACACTTTGCATCTTCTTGCATATTCATGAGCATATTTGAAAAGTGTAGGCCAATAGTAACCCGCATGCACGATTTTGTGTGTTGTTGTATTTCCTCCAAAATTTCCTCCAGCTAGTCCATCATGGAGTTCCTGCAAGACTTTCTCTGCTTCAGATTTTTCTAAGCATCTTAGTAGTACAAATTCAAAATTTCTCCTAAACAATACATTATTGATTAATTCATATTTCTTAGCCCTTAATCTCAAAGCCCATTTCATTTTTTAATTGAGTTGGGTCGGAGCATATCCATTCTTAAAATAGAATATGAGATCAACATATTGCGATTGTGCATCATTGAGGCTTACCTCTGATATTCGCACATTGTTACATGAATCTTCTTCTAATAATAGATGGGATGCTCCTATAAGAATTTTTCAAAAACCTTGACCTCTAACAATTTTAGAGGGTCTTATTTCTACATCATATTCTTGTAAAGCGGTAACCCAGTTAGCCCTTTTCTCTCCCAATTATATTTGCATTAATAACTGTCTCACTGCAGAGAATGAAACTATGATTTTGGTTTGAGTTTTTAGGAGAAATGGCCTGAAATGCTTTATAGCCTTAAAGACAACAAATGCTTTCTTTCCCGTGCCTTGAAAATTGGAACTGAAAAATGATATTGGTGCTTCAATTTGTTGGTCATTAAGTTGTGTTAAAACAACAACGTATGATGTATCTGATGAAAAAGTATATAAAGTAAAAGGATTAAGAAAATTGGGGGTGGTTAGGAATGGAGCACTGACAATGGATTTTTTATTCAAATCAAATGCTTCTCTTTCATTATGTCCCCATTTAAAGACTGAATTTTTCTTAATCATGTTTTGTAATGTTAAAACTATTTGTGAAAAGTTAGGGACAAACATTTTAACAAAATTAATTTTCCCAAGAAACGATTGCATTAATTTCTTGTTATGAGGGAAAGGAATTCTTTTAATATCTTCAATTCTTTTAGGATCAATATAAATACCTCTTTTTGACACAATTAATCCTAAAAAAATTCTTTCATCTAATACAAAAAATTATTTCTTTTGGTTTAATGAGATGTCATACCTTTTACATCGCTTAAAGACTTGCTTTAGGTCATTCACATGATTGGTTACTTGTTTAGAAAAGACTGTAATGTCATCTAAATAAATAACCAATGATTTATTTATGAGCCCCCTAAAAGTTGTGTCCATAGCTCTCTGAAAAGTGGCACCTACATTAATTAATCCAAATGGCATATTTTGATAGGCGTAAGTTCCCCACTTAGTCCTGAATGTAGTCTTTAATCTGTCATCTGGATGTACGATAATTTTGTTATATCCCGAGAATCCATCTAGAAATTACATAAGTTCAGAACCAGCTACTGTCTGCAGTACTTGTCTCATGGTTGGTAATGGAAAGTTGTCCTTTTGACATGCTTTGTTTAAATTCCTAAAATAAATGCAAATTCTAATATCACCATTCTTCTTCCTGGCATGTACCAAATTTGATACCCATTTAGAATTCCTGACTAGAAAGATGATTTTTGCCTTGAGGAGTTTTTTCAGTTCTGTTTTGACTTGATTTTCCGGATTTGGATGAATCTTCCTCAATTTCTGATGTATAGGTTTTTCTTCTAAGATCATAGGAATTGTATGTTGAATAACAGAAGTGTCATATATTTTAAGATCAACATAATCCCAAGAAAAGACACTTTTGTACGTTCTAAATAACCTAATAAATGATAATATTTCTTCGGAAGATAGACTTAGACCTAGATTGACATTTTGAGGTTTTTCGTCAGCTCCTAGATTTACTAACTCAAATCTTAAGGTAGAGCTTTGAGTTTTTGAGTTAGTAACTCTTTTAAACCTATCTTTCAGATCATATAGGTCTTCTAACTTGACAATAGACTTAGGAATAGGATTTTCATCTTGTTCTTCCTTAATCTGAATGCCATGTTCATTTTCATCCAAAATTTGACTATTATAAGATCCTTCAGATGTTAATAAATATATGATATCTGAATCATCATTGAATACTCTCCAATTGGTAATATTATCAGGAACAAATGGTATAAAAATTAATTCAATGGGAAATCTATCGGGACTAAACCCTTGAGATGGAATTAACTTTGATGTTACATTGGCCAGTAGATCTGCACTAGCATTCTGCATTCTAGGTACAAAAGAACTATTAAAGGATAAGAAATGAATGGTTAATTCTTGGACTAATGATTGATAATGCTTTAAATGTCCAACATTACAATGAATGGCATCTCTTACCTATCTAACAATGATTCCTGAATCTCTTAGGACTTTCAGATATTTGATATTACAATCAATGACTTTGTACAAACCTTGGACTAATATTTTGTATTCAGCTATATTACTTGTACAATTGAATTCTAGTATGCAGGCTAACATGGTTTTTTCTCCTTCTGGGTTTATTAAATTATAGCCAGTGCCTACACCATCTTCAGATTTAGAACCGTCAAAATAAAGGGTTTAAAATAAAGAATTAACTATTGTTTTATCTACAAAATTTATACATTTCGAACTATCTGTCTGGGAAATATTCTCAATCTAAGAAACAACTATATTATCAAAGAAAGGTGATGATTGAGCATTGAAATTTCCAAAAAATGATTCTGCTGAGTAGTTTCCAATAATGTTATTATTGAATGCTACTAGCTCATTTACTCCTGCAAGATCAGTGGATGTATGTTTCATGAACTTTTCATGGTCTACCTGAATTTTATTTGGCTTTCCATTATATGGTAGCCACATATGCGACCAGTCTGTTGCAAAATACCCATGAATTTTTTCAGACTAGACTCAGCTTAAAACTAAGCTGTAAAACTCAGGAATATCAGCCACTAGTATATCAATTATTTGAGTAACCTTGGGATTTTATGACAATCTGATGGAGACAAAAATTATTTCTCCTACAACCTGTACTTTAGTTTTATCAGGTTGTACTATATTAACAGGGAAACTCTAAGGAGTTATGTTGAACATATCACAGACTAATTTTGGCATTATATTAGAGGAAGCCCCTGAGTCTATTAAAAAATTATGAACTTTTTTATTATAGATCTCATAGGTTAAGAGAAATGGAGGAGTATGAGAGATGGATCGATCACCTATCATAATCAAGACTATAAAATCTATTTTAGTTGAAGAAGAAGGTGGCTTACCCATTTCATTAGTAGCTTATACTATTACTGGAGCAGGTAAGGTTGAAGCAGGAATCGCATTTAAGTCTCTAAGTATGATTTTATGTTGTTGCTTTAATTTAGTAAGCTTGTGAATTGAAATATTGGCCCTGGTTTTCTTCATATTTTCAACTACATTATACTCAATAGTGTCTGAGACTACCATTGTCTTATATGTAGGTGGAGTACCTGAAGTAACGGGACTTTTTTGTGTAGCCCTTGAAGTAGAATTTTTTCTTACTGATTTATCCTTAGCAGGAGTTGAAATCTTTTGTTGTTGATTTGGTTGTGTTGCTTCAGTAGTATTTTTTCTCCTTGTACTCACAGGGAAAGCTTCATGTTGTTCTTCATTTGATAGGATGAAATCCCACATTCCATTTAGTTCAAATTATTCTTCCTATGTATCTTGGTCAGATTCAACATTAGATATGATATTTGGAGGTTGAGTATTAGAGGACTGACCTTTCTTGAAGTTTCTAAAATTCTTTTTTGAGCTCGAATTTTCAGCGACTTATTTCTTGATATCTTCCATCTCGTTTGTCATTGTATTCAAAACTTTTTGAAGACCTTCTACATCAAAAGGGTGTTTTGGCACCTTCTTTTTAGAATCATCCTTGAAATATACCTTCTTTGATTTTCGATCTTCTTGAAAATTCTTTTTCTCAAGAGAGGTTGTGTTTCTCTACAAATAGATATTCCTTCATGTTTTCTGCAAGTGTCGGCAGTTTTTCTGTATCAACAAAAATAGCTATATTGGATGGAAGAGATGAAATATACCACTCAATTTGAACTTCTGCACTAGGAACTGGTGTAGCAGGAATTTTATTGAGTAATTTATTAAATCTTGAATTAAAATTTTTATCTTCTCACTTGTTTTAGCTTTAGATTTGATAAATCATTAATGAGCGTAGTAGTGGTCCTGTCATCCCCAAACTTAGCTAGAAATTGTTCTTCGAACATATTCCAGCTAGTTATAGAGCAGGAAGGTAGTGAAAAATACAAGGGTCCTGCGGATATTATTAGAGTATACAGAAATAATCTTACAACACAATCCTCTTCAACTACTTTTAAATTGATGGCTAACATAAAATTACGAATGTGTTCTTTTGTCGGAAGACTATCATCAGGATTAAATTTAGGTAACCACCTTTCAGGATATTTTGGAAGAGCATGAAGAGGAGCGGGCATATTTACAGCCCCTGGATTGTTCCATGGATGGCCTGCCATTGGAGCTTGGGTGAATGTGATGGATTGAGTTTTAGTTGAAGAAGAGGCAGGCTGGGTGCTAGGACTAGTTGAAGGGATAGTATTTTGAGTAATGGAACTAGTTAAAGTAACACTGATTGTTGGAATGGAAGTTGTAGAAGTGAGAGGAGGTAATGATGATGAATGGGATAAGATCTTGCTAGCTATTGACTCTTATTGAGTCCTCTTTATTCTCTTTTGAGTACTATCAATGTGAAATTCAAAAGGAATAATTATTGTCTTTTGACTTTCTGATCGAGTTAATATTCTTCGAGGTTGTAAAGAAGACAAAATACTGATATCTGATACTTGAGAAGATTTAGGATTTTCAGTAGAAATGGATACTCTCTCTAATTTTTTTATAAAAGACTGAACTTCTGGGGAATTTTGATGGGAATCAGGAGATAGTATGGGTTGAGTATCACTAGGAGACTTAGGAGAAGGATGATCAACTTCAAATTTTAAAGATGGGATCTAGATAACTTTCTGGAAGTTGATGGGGATCTAGAGGGAGAGAGACTCCTAGATTGACCTTTAGATTGATCAGACCTTTTTTCCATTCACAAGGCCCTCCTTCTAGCGCTAGAATGTTGAGGCCTCGGAATTCCGCTGCCAAAACATGGGGGAATACCACTCGGTCTGGATCTTAAAGAAACTCCTTCTCTGTTTGGTATAGTGGCTCCGAATGGGGATAATGGGACCAGATTCCCAATAAGGATGATTTTTGGGTGTGTTTTTTATTATACAACATGAAATGGAAAATGATTCTAATCTATCACATGCATCTATCTAAACTATCTATTTTATTATATACCCGGGGTGTTTCTTCCTTTATGCGATCTAAAGAGATATCCTTCAACTATTAGTAATGTAGATGATTTAATATTTGAAAGAGATGAAAATTATGTAAGATGATTCTTCTAACAAAATAGTTTTATTAAAATAATTGTGAAAAATATATTGCATTCATATGTGTGACTATACATTCAATAAGAAATCACAGACAAATATTAGAACAGAAGTGCATGTAACATTCATATATAATAATGTTTCAAATATATAATGCAATAAAAAGATGACTGGCAATCTATAAAGCAAGACTTAATACAAGTGAATAGAAGTACCATATGTACAAAGTTCTACTCATGTAAACGGACAATAATTGATCTACTCCTCTTCACTTTCAAGCAATTTAAAGAGTACAGTAGTGCAACATCAGTTAAACAACGTTAATTGTCAAAAGATAACAAATTGCGTTCCATCCATTCATCAAAGCATTCCCAAAATTACAATAGTGCATTCTTTGTAAATTTTTTTGACAAATATGTGGACCCTTCTCTAAATGCATGAGAGGGGTTTAAATACTAAACTAAATATGTTCATAAATAGATTATTACAAAAAAATAGAGGAGGTTTCGAACAACCATCCTCGTAAGACTAACTTTAACTACAATCTAAGAAAATAAAGTAACAATATGACTTAAGAGTTCTGACCTTTCTTTTGGATTCCCCACCGAAGTTGATAAATATCAAGCATGATCTTGAGCTGAGCTAGCTGCGAAATCTGTGATCTGACCTGTCATTTGAATATCGCATTTGAGAGTGTTGGTTGCGGTCTTCTTTTTTAATCTGTTAAAGATTGTAGGGTCTGGTATTGATGATAAGGTTTGATCAGAAAATTCCAATAATTTTCTTGATCAAACTTATTTACTTTTTTAATTGTTTCATCCTGCGTTTTTTCCTTTTGTTTACTTGATCAATTATCTTTTCTGGGCTTTCCTTTCTGTTTTCGGATTCATTTTCAGAATGATCTGAATTGTGAGATTGATGCTTTGATTGTGCTGACTCATCCTTAGACATGTCTTATGCTTCATTATCTAAGATAATATTTGGAGTAGGTCCGTTGAAATATTCAATAGTCAACAAGTTAAGAGGAATTCTCTCCAGTCTCTTATTTTTGTATGTTTGGAAGGCTTCCAAATCATCTTGGTTGAGTTGACTGGATGCAAACTTAATTATATTTGAAAAATTTTCCATGCCTTGAAAGAGATCATCAAATCTGTCTATTTCTTTCAAAAAAGGCTTCATTTTGAGCTCAGTGATGTAGTTTTTAATTACATCATTTGGATCATATGGCCTTTTTGGCATTACTACCAAATTCAATATATTGATCTTTGAAACTTACTTATAGGCATGACCGATATCAAAAAGTGTAAAAGTACCACAATGTAAAAGAAAATTAGGCCAAACAACCTTCTTAGTATCTTTAAGCTGTTTATAAATACCATTAACAAGTTGGTAGGCTATGATCTCTCTTTCAAGTAACTTATCAAGAACATAATATGGTAGGAAGTGGGGAGAAGAATAACTCCCAAATATTCGGCCATATATGAAACTCTCCTCTGCAAACCGTCTAGCAACGGAAATAATGTTTGTACTAGCCTCTTTAGAAACCCTAGGGGCTTTCTCATTAAATAAAATCTGGTGCATAGGAAACATGAATCTATGGAAAATTTTGTAAAAATGCAAATGGAAGTCTGAATGCCAAATGGCTCTGTGGTAAATGTGGATTGAGGTAGGGTCTTGGTTCGTCCATTTCCATCCCATGGTAGGAAAAATAGAAGAAAATAAAATTGCGTCCATGACATAGGCACTCATTTAAAAGGGGGGTATTTCTCTAGATGAAACACTTCTTTTATTCCTATACTCCATGATGTGTCTAGCTAAATTGTTAGATAGGATATTTTCCCAATTCAGAATTAAATAATTGACGATTGCGTCAATTAATGGAACCCAATCTACATAAAACCTAGTGGTATCAGGTTTTGAAATCAATCTACACAACATACCAACAGCATAACAATAAGGGGAAGGAATTTGGGCAATTGGGCACGTATTGAGTTTATCTCACTTAAGTTTCCCTTGGTCTTATTTCCATTCTTTTATGACTTTCATCATATCTGGATTTTTTGTTCTAAAGCCTTGGACAAAAGCTTTGTCATATTTATGTTGCGGGGAGGGTAGATGGTACAATGCCTTTAAATATTTTGCCCTGAATGACACAATATTCTCACATTTTGAATCTTTGAATGTTCTATATTCTATGTTTGAGTGGTCAATTACCCACTTAACCATGTTTTTGTAAGGGAGAATTTTTGGCCTTGCGGCTACCTTGTGGATGAATGAACATGAAACATTGAAATAAGGCGTGTCAGAAGTAACTGACGTGCCTGTTGTAGTGATTTTGGTTATTACCCTTGGATTTTCAACTTCAAATAACTGATACATTTCCTCCCATGATGAAATGTCACAATCCTTGTTGTCGCGTGGTGTTTGAAAATAGGGGAGACATATCTAAGTCTTCGATAGACGATGTTTGAGAAATCTCTTTTCCTTTCTTGTTCATTTGAATTTTCCTCACTTCGTTAAATGATCTCCTGATTTCAAGCAAACGGAGCGAACATTAAAAGTATAGAGAACAGGGAAGAAAAACAGATTTGAAACAATTGCGGCATTCAATCACTTTAAAACATGTTCAAAGTAGATAAAAACCTTACTTCTATTAAATGTTATTAATCACCAATAATCTTTATAAATCAAAGCTCTTACACCTTCACGTGAAATGTCTATCGATTAACATAAATATGTGTATCTCGTATTTTGGTTTGATATGACATAAGTTATTTCACATGCTTAAGTAATTAAATGCCATTCTTCGCATATCGCAACTTATAACTTTTTCATTTAGGATGTTACCCATAAATTCTACGAAATGTGATCTATGAAAATAGCACATCGCAACTTTTATGTGTTAAATGGATTTGCTTTCAGTTAAGTCATGCGAACTGCAAAGTGCACATTCAAGAAATCAAGCGGATGCGCTTTATGGGACATCAAAGCTTTATGTTTATTTCTTTATTTGGCTCGTCGGGTCCGCATAATCTCAACTTATACCAAATTTCTTTATAAGTTTGATCGGATAAATGAGGTGCGATGCATTTTTAGTTTATAACGGCAATTAAAGCATTTGTAATAAGATTTTTAATATAACTTTGGAAAATCTTAGTGCTTTTTGCAACCTGCGTGGATTAGTGGGTTTCAAGTCTTTTAAGTTTATAAGTTATGCGGTTTGGGATGTGCACTAAGGAATAAAGTGGAAAAGTACAAAGACACATTATTTCCTAAAGTTTTGACTTAAAGCTAAAAATAATTGAAAATGAATTTCTTAATTATTTCTAAAGGGTCCCCATTTATTTTAATAAATGGGGGGTGTTGTATAGCACAACAGACTGTTAATCATTAATAAATTAAATCGGTCTTGATCATTATGTGATATCCTATGGATGAAGTGGTCGAATTATGGAATTGTGGTGTGAAACTGATTTCAATTAGTTTTAATGATGACAAATTGAGGTGGCAACATATGATCATCTAAATTATATACACTAATGTTTTTGGACCTTATTATTTAAACAAATTTTGTAACATACCTTGGAACTAACCTTTGTTTATCTTATTTTTGTGTTGATTCCTCAGGTGTCTTTTTAGCATGGTCTTCAATGGAGTCTTCAATTGCTTCTGTTGTATGTTTTGCTTCAATAGGTTATAAACATGTAACAAAGTTGTAGAATGTGATGACAATTGCAGATTATTTTAAGAGTTGCAAAAATGTAACAATTTTGTAGCTACTCCTTTTTTTCTTCAGAAAAAGAAAGGGAACAAATAATTTGGGAATTTTTTAGAATGAGAGAAAATATAAGATGTCAAAGATGACTCTGATTTTCATCTTGCATTTTATGTATAAGTATGCCAATCATTGATTGGTTTTCATACTTATATAATTATTATTTTTCTCTTTTCCTCTTTTATTTTTTTTAATTATATATATATATATATGAAAATTAAAAAGAAGACTAATTTTGGAAAGAAGAATGATTCTTCTTCACCAATTTCATATCAGTATTGTCTTGATAAGTTTTGATAAATTCCTCTGTAATTGGTTTACGATAGACCTTTAGTCGATTTCCATTCACAAGAAGAGGTACCATTTCTTCATAAATTTTCCTTATCCTGACTGTCCCATTGTCAGACTTTTTAGATCTCATAAGGCCCAAGCCAATGAGTCTAAAATTTTCCTTGGAAGTCTTTGAACTTTGAGTCAAACAAAAGTGCCCAATCTCCTGCTTGAAATTTTCTTCCTTTTATGTACGTATCATGCCATCTGGACCTTTGTTACTGAACTAGGTTGGTTCTTTGAACTGCGGCTTTCCTGATCTCATCAAGCTCATTAAGTTGTTCCATTATGTTATTTTGGGCTTCTGATAAATCAAGTCCCAATCTGACTGTTGTCTTGAAGGTTTTGATCTGGAATTATATTGGAAACAAGACATGCTTCCCATAAACAAATTCATAGGGAGTATGTCATGTTGTATTCCTCCATGTAGTCTGGTAGGCCCATAAGGCTTCAGGAAGCCTATCTATCCAATCCTTCCTATGTATATGTACAGTCTTTGTAAGGATTTATTTGATCACTTTATTGGTGGACTCCACTTTTCCATTTTCCTGTGGATGATATGGAGTAGACATTCTATGTTTGATCTTATATTCCTCCACAATCCTCTACACCATCCTGGATGTAAACTAAGATCCCTAATCTATCACAATTTCCCTTGGGACACCAAAATGAGTGAAAATATCCTCAAAGAGAAATGAAACTAAATAACTTTCATGCATCTACCCTTTTAGTGACATAATCAATGCAAACCAGAATGTACCTATTTTGTTTTGATGGTGGATTGATTGGTCCAACAAAATCCAGAGCCCATTTCTCAAAGGGTTCGATGAGTACCTGAGGTTGTAAGGGAATTTCATCTGTAGGAACAAGTTTCCCCATTCTCTGAAAATTGTCACACCTTTTGACATACTCCTTGGCATATTTAAATATGGATGGCCAACAATATCCTAAATGAAGGGTTTTATAGGCAGTCCTCTTATCAGCAAAGTGTCCACCACAAGGTTCATCGTGTCACGCCTTCAAAATTTCAGGTATTTCATCTTCTCGGACACATCTTCTAGGGATGAGATCTAGACCTGTTTTATACAATTCATCATTAAGCCATGAGTATAATGCACTTGTTTGAATTATTTTTCTCTTTTCTCTAGGAAACAAGTATGCTATAAATTTTCCAATAGCTAAATAGTTAGCAATGTTTGCAAACCATCGATATTTCGTAAATATTACAAAGAGATATTCATCAAGAAAATTATCCTCTACTGGAGTATCATTATTGGTGTTTTGAATTCTAGACAAGAAATCAGCAACTGCGTTTTTTTTTCCAGGTCGGTCTAGAATGGTGATGTTAAATTCTTGCAAGAGTAATAACCATCTTATGATTCTACCATTATCGATAGATTTATTCATTAAATACCTAATTGCAGAATGATCTGTTTGAATAAAGGTTTCATAGCTGGTGATGTAGTTTCTAAACTTGTTAATAGCATGGACAACAACTAGAAGCTCTTTTTCAGTTACAGTGTAATAAAACTCAACAGGAGTCAAATTTTTACTTGTGTAATAGATGGCATAAAGAATCAAATATTTTTGTCCTAATAAAGCTCACAGAACTATATCTGAAGCATATGTTGAAATATGAAAAAGTATTTTCCAATTTAGTCCTCTTAAGATGGGTGCTTCAGATATTTTTTCTTTTGAAGTTTCAAATTCCAATTGGCAATCAAGATTCCAACTAAATTCACAATATTTGGTAAGAAATTTGAAGAGTGGGGATGGAATTTTCATGAAGTTTTCTATAAATATTCTATAGTACCCTGTAAAATCTAGAAAACTTCTAACATCCTTTTGGAAATTTGGAATTAAAAATTTGGAGATTTCTTCAACTTTGGATGAGTCTATTTTAATTCCATCCCCTGACATGTGATGTCCTAAAACAATTCCTTTAGTAAATTAGGGGAATTTTGAGGTCTAAAATAGGCCTCCTAAGAAAAATGTACAACCAAAATCAACTTTATAATAACCAATAGGATTCAAGATGATGATGTCAACCATGGGGGATGATTCACCATTTTTTAAGGGTAAAAAGATTAAAAAATAATAAAATAATAAAACTACTTTCTCAACTCGTTTTTTAAACTTATCACCCAAATTTTTTACTCAAATTTTGAGCTAGAATACTCATTGGATGCAAAATTTAATTTTGCATCCAAGGAGTACCCATGTTGCATACCTTTGATGGACCCTGCTACACGAAAAATGAGAAATACATGAAAAATGTGATTGCAATCACGTTTTTCATGTATTTCTCATTTGTTGTGTAGTAGGGTCCATCAAAAGTATGCAACATAGGTACTCCTTGGATGAAGAATTAATTTTTTCATCCAACGAGTACTCCTACTCGAAATTTGAGTAAAAACTTTGGGAGATAAGTTGAAAATACGAGTTGAAAAATTAGTTTTTCCTTTTTTCCCTCTAAAATTTGATGATGTAATCAAATCTTATTTTAATATTTCCACTATTATTTTATAATTTCCTGAGGAGACTAGTTTTAGACCTAAAAATTCCTCTAATGCATCATAAAGAATTTTTCATGAATTAGTGAAAGATTTTCTTCTTTACATATTTTAAGAACCTTTTTCCAAATTTTCAAGAGCCTCTTCAAAAGAATTGCCATAAACTATAAAATCATCCATATAAACTTCCACACAATCATGTATTATATTAGAGAAAATTCCTAATAATTCCCTTTGGAATGTTGTTGGTGCATTGCACAATCCAAAAGGAAGTACTCGATAGGCATAGACTCCCCATGGATAGGTCAATGTGGTTTTGTTTTGGTCTTCAGGTGCTACTTGAATTTGATTGTAACCACTAAAACCATCCAAGAATGAGAAATAATTCTTCACTACTAATGTATCCAATACTTGATCTATGAAAGGCAATGGGAAATGATATTTTAGAGTAGCCTTATTCAATTCTCGATAATCAATGCATGCCCTCCATTTATCATTATTTTTAGATACAATCAACAACGGAGAAACTCACTGACTGTCTAAAATTGGATAAATGAAGTTTACATTCAACAATTTTTGCAATTCTTCTTTCAAAATTTCCCTAAGATTTGGATTCATCCTTCTTTGAGGATGTCTAATAGGCCTAGAGTTATCCTCAATTTAGATATGATGTATGCAAGTCTTAGGATTAAATCCCTTCATGTCAGTGTACTCCCATGCATATGCAGAAGAATGTCTTTGCAATGTTTTGATTAACTCTTCTTGTTGGAATTTCTCCAATTTTTTGTTTATGTTTAAGGATTCTCCTACAAATATTTCAACTATAGAGTTACCAAATTCTTCCATAGAATATAAAGATATCTTTCTGGATGACAAGTATTCAATATTGCATTGTTATTGAAAATTATGCTCACCTTCACATTGTGAAGATGTTTCAAAATTTTCTATTGAATTTAAAATTTGACTTTCTTCACTAATATGCAAAATAGTAAAGAGAGGTTGTATATACGATTTTCATTATCCACTCATTCTTCATTTTCTATTTCTGTGATTATTTTTGCTGGAGGATATAGAGTGAATTTCTTTGTTGAATTACCATCAAAAATAAACATATCACTGGATCTATAACTAATGAAAGCATCAACTGTAGCTAACCAAAGTCTTCCTAAATTTAATGGATGTCCGCCTAGGTTTTTCTTCGGAGTTAAGATCATGAAGTAAACTGGATATCCCCAAGAGTCTAAGGACACATGTATGTCTTCTAATATATCATCTGGCTTGATTATTGATCTTTCTGCTAATTTCAGTAATGTTGGTGTATACTGAAGGTTTGGAAGCCTAAGTTGTTCCATGGTTTGTTTGCTCATGATGTTTATGGTTGCTCCTAAGTCAATTAATGTATTTGGAATCTCAATACCATTGATATGTGTTTTTACAACTGGACTTCCTGGGTCCAAATATTTTTGTATGGCTATTTTTCCCATCATAATGTCGGCAATTTTTCCTACTAACTGAATCCTTTTTATTTCTTTTTTTTTCTCCCTGATCTTTTTTATGCTCTACTCTCTTATTGTTTTATCTAGGATAGGAATCTCTTTAATGGCCCGTAACAAATGGATTTTGATATAGACATTTTTCAATTCATCTAGAAAATCATTGTTAGGCAACAATTTTTTTTTTCTATCCCTCTATCGATTTGAAATCTTTCAAGAAAAGGAGGCTTAGAAATAGATACTGAAGGTTACTCTATGATAGGAGTTGAGTTTATTGGATTTTCTTGTTTTTTTATTTTCAGAATTTTGATTCTCTTGAAGGGATGTCCCTTCTCTATAATTTTAATACTGTTGTAGATAAATTTCTTCATCAAAATCATCTTTTTCTTGAATAACAACAGAAGGCTTTTTCATTTCTAATATCCTACAAGATCTAAGTTGGATATTGTTAAGATCTAGTGGAGTAATCATATAAGATGGAAAAAAATTTCCTTCTATGTTATAAGCATTTTGAGAATTTTTATTATTTGGGATTGGTAATGGCTGGGTAGGTAGTTGATTTGGTCTTTTTGGAAATGGTAATGAAAGTTGTGGGTTATTATTTTGGAATTGGGGTTGTTTATTTTGTTGTGTAAAATGTTGGGGAGGATAGTTTGGATAGGATTGTGGATACCGGTGATACTGAGAGTATCTGCCATAATGATTTTGCATCCTTTGTGTCCAAGGTTGAGGCTGGAACCAGGGTTTCTGCCATGATGAATTCCAATTGTTTGGTGGGGGTTGATTATGCATTTGATTATTAAAACCTTGAGTTTCTGTCCCCTTCCATGGTCTTCTAGAGACAAAACAAAGAGGTTCTACTAGAGATGGAGCTACTTCTTCTTGGAAAACAACCTTAAGACCTGGTATAGAGGGACATATTTTTGTTTTATGGTTTTCTGCAAAAATAACACAGGTATCTATGACTTTTACATCAAGAAGACATTCTCTTAAAGCATGTTTCTTCCTACATTTATGACAGAAAATAGTTAAGGCATCAATTTCAACTTTCTGCTTGTTTTGTAATTTCAGGGTGTCTATTTGTTCATTAAGACTCCCTAAGATATCTATTTTAAATTCATCAAGCATATTTTCAATTTCTTCCCTACTTACTATTCCAGTTGTAGATTTATTCACCCTAGAGAGAATAGGATCTCTTGTGTTTTTCCCAGTAGTTTATTTTCCTCTCGAGAGATGAATTTATAATTCAACAATTTTAGGTAATGGTATTTGAGAGATGTCTCCCTTTCCCATCATGTTAAGAATATCTATCCATTCATCTCTAATGGCTTTCAACAAGAGATATTTTAAAGTATCTTGATCTAAATTTTCCACTTTAGCTCTTTTTATATTGTAATTGAATCTCTCAATTAAGTCTTCCATGTTTTCATCCTCTTTTTGAATCATTTTAAATAATTAATCCTTCCTATTAATATGTGTGCGATAATCCAAATATATTTGTAAAAATGCACTTTTCATCTCATCGCATGTCCTAATAGATTGTGTTATCAAACCCATGAACCATTTTAAAGTTGCACCCTTGAGTGTTGCAGGAAACATCTTCAATTTTTTAGAGTCTTGTAAATAGTCATAGGATCTACATAAAGCCTCAAATTCAAATAAAAATGTTTCAAGATCTTCACTCCTTAATCCATGGAAATTGGGAAGGATGGAAGGTGAAATATTTTTCATTGTGGCATTTGTATCCTCATCAACTATGGGAAATCCAACAGATTTATGGTCTCCTCTTCCTCTACCTCTCCCTCCACCTTGTCCTCCACCTTGTCCTCTGTTATCACTCAGGTTTTCCTTGAAGTTGTGGAAAAGGAAAGTATACCCGAGGTAACCACTAACCAACCTTCAGATGCAGAATCTAGCCAATTTGCATCCAGAGAGGGCTCTCTCTTTATAATTTATCTTTGTTTTTAGAAAGTTTTAGGCTAGTTATAAATCCAAGAGTTTGTTTGAAATGTGACCAGCTAAATCAAGGGTGATTTTGAATATTTTCAGCACAGCTTGGGACGTTAGACGGCTTCACCGGATTAATCTTCATTATTGGTGATGGCGCTTACAGGCAAATAGCCAAACACAAAACAATTTTTAAACTAAAGGTGGATATGAATGGGGTTTTAATAATGGGAAAGGTACCCAAGAATATTTTCAACATGTCTAAAAGAAATAGAAAATGAAATGATTACAAGCAAAGTATGAAGAATAATTTTTATTATATAATCAATATTAAATTAGCTAAGAAGACACCAAGAATTCCAGTCAAGTGAAGTAACTTGGAGGGAAAACATTTAGAATAATCGTTAATTGAACGTAGTACATCATGCAAATTCTGATTTATTCTTTTATGTCAATTATTCAGAAATGGACACGATGATAATATAAACAGATATAAAACTTAAGACGTAAGATAGAAAGACTTATTGAACTGCAGTCCGACACATGAATCCTGCAACAAGTCCTGAGCTTCAAATTGTCATCCATTAAGCCACAAATAAATTTCTCCAAAACACTTTTATTCCAAAAACATCAATGTCATAGCAAAGTAGTAGAATCCACCTTCAACACTCCATTCGAGGGTTTATTTACACAAAAAATGATTTAAAATATCTCACAAAAACCTAGGAAATAATCTAGGGTGACTAATGAATAAGTTACAACAAAAAGGGAGACAGATGGTCTCGTAGATAGGATAAAAGGCAACTGCTAGTGTGTTGTTTCCTCCTTTTATGCATGTGCTGGAGGCAGGTCCTACAATCTAGCTCGAGGCTGTCCTCTTTGGTAATTCTTTTCTGACTGCCTTGCTTGTCTGATATTCTTCTATTCTTACTGATACACTTTCAACTGCTAAACTGATACTCTTTAACCTTGGTTCATCTATTTATCCTTTATCAAGATATATCTCAGTAAAATATGCAAAGATTTTACCCAAGGATAAATTTCACAAAAGCTCCAACATGTCATCCCACCATTGAACTTCTGGGACTTTGGTTCTTTGTAGTTTCCTCAATGTTTCATCAGCTTCAGTGTACTTGAAAAAATTAGGCTGATACGGAAACAGATGTTTTATTTCATGTTCAATGTAAAATAAACTCTCCAATTTTTCATAAAGGCTTTTCCCTGTTGGTAATGTTCCTGCTGCTGTACTGGTCGAAGAACTGGCTTGATCATCAACCTATTTATTTACTTTTGCTATAAAACTTTCCAAATCCATTAATTTATTTTCTTCAGTAACCGGATTAGGAAAACCTTTATTTAACATTATATCAAATCTTTCTCTGAAGGCAAAAATTTCTTGCTGCATGTCTGAACACCTTCTTTCAAGATTTTGCATAAGAGTCCTTTTGGTAAAAACTCTTTTGATTTCCAAGATGGTTCCTGTTCTGTCCTGAATTCCCATTTCTGCAAGTTGCTGCTTATTCTGTGTATTCAAAAAATTGATAAGCCTATTGGCTTCTTCTGGCATCTCTCCTAACTCTTCCCTTGCTTTCTCAATTTCTTCCAGAGCCCAACTGACTAAATCTTGCTGTTCATATATTATTTGAATAAACGGCCAAACCTTCTTTATTAATTGAATAATGTTATACCAAAGAATTTCTTTTAATTCACTTAAAGGTCTTTCCATTACCAGATCTTTTTCCAATGCTTTAACTGATTTTTCTAGTTTTTTAATTTCTCTTGTCTTCTCAACAATACTTATTTTTGATTGATCATATTTATTTTCCAGAGTAGAAAGATGAAATCTTAAGTTTTGGAGTTCTGTCACTTGCAGTTTTAATTCATTCATTTTTCATCTCTTCATCGTAACTTTATCAAGATGTAAAATCACTTTAATAATTATAATGGGAACGCTGGTATTGTTGCTTCGAACCAACCAGTGTGGTTCATCATCAGGACTAGGTGAGAGATCAGATCAAATCAATAAGCTTAAATAGATGTAGAGATGTTTAAACTAGCCGTTTTTTTAACAGCTAGTTTGACTTTTTAATAATTTAAAATGTTTTTAATAAGTAACGGCTAGTTCCTCCTACTCTTTTAAACCAATTAATAAATTTATTCATTTAGTTAATAAATTATTAAACTTATTAGTTTTAAATATTTAGTAAACATATTGGTTATAAATTTTTATTTATTTTAATGAGAGGTTAAAAAATAAGAAAAGAAAAATAAAAATAAATAAATAAATGAATAAAAATAAATAAATAAATATAAATAAATATAAATAAAAATAAAAATAAAAATAAATATAAATATAAAATAAAAATAATAAAATGTAAATGTAAATAAAATATAAATCGAAAATTGAATATAGCAAAATAAAAATAAATAAATAGAATAAAATAAAAATAAAAAGAGAAAATTAATAAATAAAATAAAATATCAAACTTTTAAAAAATAAATAAACTAAATAAATAAAAATAAAATAAAATAAAAATAACTAGCTAAATAAATAAATCAAATCAAAACAAAATCAAATCAAATAAAAATAAAATAAACTCAAATAAAATAAAATAAAAATAAAAATATCTAATATCTAATAAAAGAAAAATAAAAATAAAAATAAAATAAATAAATAAACAAATGCAAATAATTAAAAACAAATTTAAAAATATATATATATATATATATATATAAATAAATAAAATATAAATAAATAAATAAATAAAAATAATAATACAAAAAATAAAATAAAATTAAAAAATAAAAATAATAAAAAATAAATAAAATCAAGGACATAAGGCAGGAATCCAACACCTGCTAATGTTCCAACCATCATCTCTGTTGAGATTAAGGGGTCTTTTTTCTATTTCTAAGGCCTCTCTTAACTTACGATGATGAAAATGGTCAATCCTAGCAAGAACCTTATCGAAGTATTCACTCGCGTTAGCTCTACTTGTTGGGCTCCGTGATTGGATGATATCTAGGTGAGCCTGTATTGTAGTTATTGAGCAGCGGACTTTATCCTTTAACGCTTGCTCAAGTTCTTTCTCTGTCTCAGCAAGTCGTGCATTCATTTTTAAAAGTAAGTCCATCACCTCTTCCTCCCAATTTTCTTTCATTACTTCTTCAGTCTGAGGGTGCCTCGAAGCTGGTAGTTTTAATTGCTTCCTCAATGCAGCAATGTCATCATCCTTCTTTTTGTTCAGTGCTTCAATGCCTTTTATATCTTTGGGATTATGACCCAAACTGATGATTATTTCCTCCAAAGATTTTATTCTATTATCTTTTGCTTGAGAAGAAGCTTTCTCAATCTGCAATTGGGTGTTTGTATTATTCAAAGAATCCTGTAATTCATGAGCTGCCATAGCTTTGCCAGTGAGGGTAGAATATATCATTTCTCCGGTTTGCTTGCGTAACTCTATCTGGTCCAATGGATGAATATCTTTTGCTAGGACCTCAAAATTGGTCCTGATGTAATCAGCTGTTGTCTGTAGCTTTGGCACTTTAGATTTGAAATGGCTCATTAACATTTTCCCTTGCTGAATGTCAAAAGCTGACATTAATCTTTCTTGATTTTGTGGAGCCATTTTAAGATATTGATTATACACCTGCATCCTCAATGGATCATTCTTTTCTTTTATACTGATAAATGTATTTTTTATGTCTCCTGCATCTGTCTTTGGCTTTTTGAATGAAGACACTTCAGTACTTAACTGTCTTTGTATTTCCTTTCCTTGATGACCTGTATATGCTTCACTAACTGAACCAGTAAGTTGACTATCCTCTCTTTCTTCAGTATCAATGATTTCTTCATATGATTCAACTTCTGGAAGTGGGTTGAGTTTCTGCCTTTTAGCCTGATTTTGTTTTGAAGATTCCTTGGGAGGAGTTGTAATTTCAACCTCCCTTTTCTTGCCCTTTTCAATATTCAGTGGAGTTTGCAAATTTGGCATTTCAACTGGATTGTTTGGAGGAGGAACCTGTTCTTGTCCTGGTGCCTTAGATGTTTGAGGTTTTTCTGTCATGATGAAAGTCTCAATGACTTCTGCTTCTGGTTCTTTCTCTTTGCCTTTGGATTCAACTGCAATTGAAGGAATGTTTTCCTGTAAATTCTGCTAAATAATACCAACTGAAGAAGTACCAATCTATGGTCTTTGTACCTATGTAAAAGAATCCAAGTCAAGCATTTTTGTAAGATCTTTCATAATATTATTTATATCAGCCTGCTCACTATCTTGCTCTATCAAAGTTCCTTCTACCCACTCATCTGTATTAGCATACTTTTCAATTTCAGGGATTCTTCGATGCATGTAGGGTGCTGATTTATTTTTCATCCTTTTGTCAAAAATAAAGTTGAATGGGTCATAGGGTACCCAATGGAAACTTTTCTGCAATCTGTAATGTTCCTCTAATATCTTTTGAGCTTCTTCCCCTCCATCCCTAGAATTGCAGATAAATGGACCTAGTTGGCTCTTTATCCTGAGTTGAGTCTTTTTCTTGGCATTACAGAAGTGAATTATATCTGAATTGTTCATTTTTCTGAAATACTCAAGTGCAAAAAGTCTCATTGGAACATATCTGGGTAACTTGAAAGGGCTCAATTCACATCCATAAATTCTAATTTCAGTATGATTCTGATAGAAGTACCAGTCACCTATCTTATACTGTTTTGAAAGCTGAAGGATTTTTCTGATTTCATTGCTAAGTCTTGGAGGGGCAACTCCTGTCAACAAGGTAGTTGCAGGATGTATGAAAAGGTCAATGAACTCATTATAAGAATAGGGAGAATCTATGGAACAATGAGTAATGGCTGACCAAAAGATAACAGATCTTGGATTCCCTTGGGCATCAAGTTTTCTGACATGGAAAGGGAAAGTTTCAGACTGGTAATAAAGCATGAGATGGTAAATGACCGTAGAATATTTGAGTACTTTCTCGTTCTCCAATCTCATGAATTGGTCATGTATTTTATCTGCAATGAAAGAGGCAAAGTCATACCTGACAGCAGGAGGCTGTCCAGGGGTGAACATAGATAATAATACCAGGGTTAAATGATCAACATACTCACTGGTATTAAAACCCATTATGAAAGATATCATACTCAAAATATTTTTCCCTTCTTCAGTAAAATATACATTAGCATAAGGGGGAGGGCCTTTGGGCTGGTGCTCTGGCCACATGAAAACTTGGCAAATGCGGGTTAACTCCTCATGAGATAATTTAGTGGATTTCTCCAATATTTCTTCCATTAGCAAAGGAGTAAGGGCTTCATCGGACTGAAAATGTAACATATCATTGATGGATTGAGCAGTGATGGGAAAAATGATGTTCTGGCTTGGGGACAATATTGCTCTCTGATTTGGATCATAATTGGCATGACAATAGTGGATAATTTCTAGAAAGATACGGACTGAGGGGAAAAGGTACCTAGGAAGACCAGACTCTCATAACCCAATAATATCTGAGCCTTTCAAATAATTGTCTCTGCAGCGACAATGAATTCGAAGGGGGTTTTCACTGAAATTTAGGTCTTTAATCTGAAAATCTTTATCCACTAACGGCAAATAATCCAAATCTCTATGGGGGGCATTCAATGGAGCTACATTCAAGGCGACAGGAACTTCCATTTTGGTTCTTGTGTATTCAAAGTGGAAATTTGGGGGTATTTTCACGGAAAGGGCACAATTTCAGTTTTGAGGACGAAATTTACAGCTTTCTGTGGACGCAATTGAAATTCTGAGGAAAGGGAACACTCAAAACACTCTGTAACAGTTCTTTGGTATAGAATTTTAAACGAACGGCATGATTTCACAGAGTTTGACACAGGAAATGATGTAAATACCTGTTTTCAGAAAATGGCGACGTTCAACAGGTACAGGCAGATGGCTGATAGACGCTTGGATGCTGGTTTGACAGTAGCCTTCAGTAATTTCAGTTAAACGACAGTTTAACAGTGGACTTTCAAATTTTTCAGTAGAGGACGCAGTCGCTTTCACCAGACAGAATGATGAAAAATGCGCGAAATTTGTTTTATTTGGAAAGTCCAAGGAATTTTTTATTATTTTTGAGAATGACGTCATCAATGTACGAGAGGACATGTCACCAGGGTCAGGCGATAAGCGGTAAATTCCGCACCGCTTTTGGGAGTTGGCGGTATTTGGTGAAATGGGAGCGATTCCATTCAGAGTTTAACACGTGGTGATGGCACTGTTTTGAAACCACTGTGATTTCGCGAGTTAATTATCGGATGGGGGGTAGTCAGCGGAATGAACGATCGCCGTTGATTTTCGCTGGAATGATCCAACGGACGACGGGACGGGGAGATGGTATGGGAGTTAACGTGCGGGCCCGACATGATTAATTATAAGTTAATCATTCCGGGAGGGTTTTCATTGGAGGTTTGAATGATTAATTAACCCAGATGATTAATTAACTTTGGTGGTTTAATAAGGGTAGGGGTACGGAGACTCGGGGTTTTTTCGAAGTTTTGGTTTACATTAAAACTTCGGGTTTTATTTTATTTTTCCGTTTAAAACACACAACGTATGTTTAAAACCTTTTCAATATTTTTATTATATGGTAATAAATAAATGCAATTTATTAACCATAGGGGCGGGACTAGTTATAAAGATATGTTTTAGCCAAAGGGTTTATAATTTGGGTATTTGTTTTAATCATGTAGGATTTAATCAACTTTGGCTAAAAACTTATAGTAAGAGGGTTTCGGGGATATTATTTAAAAGGGAATTATATTAATAGGATAAGGTATTTTCACTTAGGGATTTAATAAATAAAATGAGATGTTAATATGACAAAGGGACAAGGAAAACTCAAAATACTTTACAAATTTAGGAAAGTGAATATTTCTGAAGCAAATTGCATTATATCAACTTCAACACTTAGATTTAGGATAGCAAGTAATTTTGAGGGTTTATTATGGAATTTTTCATGATTTTCCTAAGTAAAATGGGATTTTACTTAGGAAAAGATTAAAAGTGAATAAGTGCAATGATGGATAACTTCAAGTACTAAGGGCTTTTCAATTATTAGGCCGAGGGTCCAGTCCCTCCAAAAGTCAAGGAAATGCCTTGAGCCCCTTTAATCTTTAAACTCCTTAGTACTTTAAGGGAAATTAGTAAAAACCTTTAGGGAAAAAGTGAGATGAGAAGTTAATGATTTTGACTTTGCTTTCCTCTGAAATTCTGCCAATGTAGTGTTCTCTGTATTTGGTGATGAAAATAAAGGTTTAAACACATTTAGCACCATCATTCATCACATGAAACTTTGCAACATCATCTACCTACCCTACCTACTTTACACTACCATTTTCTCTCCTTTATTAGGGTGCACTTGGACTGGCAAACCCTTTTCAATATTCTTTTTCTTTTACATGAAAATCTATCTAATTCTAACCTTATTACATCCAAGGGCTCAGATTAAACTGTTGAGCACCTTTTATTAACTCTACCTATCTACTTATCTACCAAGATTAAATCACAACAAGAATAATTTCTTCATTTCACAAGAAATTAAAAATGAATGAGCCTGAAATAAATACTTAATTTCTCATAAATTGTGTAAAAGTTTGATGTGTTTACAAATTTGTTTTCATTATGAAAATAAAATAGTAGTGGCATTTGGATTTGCACACTTTCCTTGGTCTATTTTTATTTGGGGTTCATTTCTTTCACTTTTTTGACCATTTTATTTTTCTTACCCTTTGATTTTTCTTTTAGGGTATACCCTCTTTAAATTTTTTAATTTTTTTTTATTTTTTGATTTTTCAAGAATATGGAACACCTTTGGCCAATATAAAAAGGTCAAGGACATTGTATAATTCAACTAAAGAACAAGGAAAAAAATACACTTTGTCAGTATAGAGCTCAAGGAACTCCACCTTCTTCCTCCTCCTATTTCAAGGCACATCCATTCATAAAATCTCCTTCTCATTCCTCTCATTGAGATTCTCTAGGATACCAAAATTTAACTTTAGAGTTATTTTTCTTCCTTAAGCTTTCTTCTATCAATGGGATATTAAAGAAAGTTTCTTCTTCTTTCCTCACTTTAAGGACTTTCAATTTGAGCTAGCATATATTCTCAGAGAGGAAAAGGTTACTCTTCTTGGGAGATCTAGGATCTTTCCTCTCTAACACCAAGAGATGAATTTGAGAATATTCAGAGTTGATTTTCTGACTCAAGACTCTCAGGAGTCTAGTTCTTCTATACTTCTCAAGGCGAGTTTGATGCAGTGGTCTCCGTGCCTCGGTGGGATATGTTTGGAATAAAACTTCTACCTCTAACTGTGAATCTACCCCTAAAGTCTATTTCTGTGCGAATATCAATTTTTTTTTTAGATGTAAGAAATAAGGCTTCCTGGTTACACTTCCCTGGAAACAGCGCCAAAATATTTAGTCAATTTAATGTCTTAAATTGCTATATTAAATTATCGACCGAGGTTAGTAATCTGATGAAGTGTGGTGCACTATATATGCTTAGATGACCTTCTTTCTTACTTCATTATGCGTGTTATATATTGTTTTGGGGTTTTTTTGTATTTTATGCATAAAGTTAAGAATCAAAATTGATCTAAGGAATGAAATCTAAGCTCCTAAATGAAATATTTAAATGCTAGGGAATAACTAAATCTAAATGAGATTTAATGATGAAAAATTAATCTTAAAGAAGGAAGAAAAGGAAATGTTAATTAACTAATATATTTTGCATAAAAATAAATCAAACTTTGAATGGTTAAAATTTGAGCTATGTTAGACTATTTTAGGCCGACAAAACATCTAAGGAAAATATCTAATTAGATTGATTCTTCATTTAAACAAAACACTATTTTAAATTTGATTGAATTCTATTGATCTTGAAATGATGTTCTATCTGTCAACGTGACAAAATGAAACCATATTCTACCTTATCCATTGAAAGTGTTAGTATGAATCCTTTGTCGAACTGTACGAAAAAGGACCACTTTAGCTACGCATAACTAATAGCACTAACAACAGAGTGGTCACAAGTATCTCATCATCTCAGCTAGTTGATCAATAACGGTGTCAAAAACCCACATATCTACATACATACTGCTAAAAGAAGGGTTTGCCCATATATCCATGACAAGATTATAATAATTTTTAACATTTTTTTGTATTAAGGGCACTGGGAGGAAAACAAGGTGTATCCAATTCTCCTCAGTGGGATGGGTTCTTGGAAGTCCTCAGCACTTCAGATCTAAGATTTCTCTCTCTTGTTGGTGTAGAAAACCCACACAAAGAATGGAACTCAAAAGGAGCTCACACAGCAAATGGCAGAAAATGGTGACCAAGTGTATAGATCCAGAGTGATCTAATAGGCAACAAAAGGTGAAGAATGGTAGGAAAAACCCTCCTATTTATAACAAAATATTGGGTCATTCTAGATCTTGGTGCATGATTAAAATAATGTTAACCAAATTTAGATCCACCTTTTATGGAATATTTTATTATATTTGTTGGAGGGAAAAAGTATTTGACTTGGGTCAAATCCCTTTATTTGTCAAAAATAAATAAATAAATGATTTATTTATCTTTTAAAGGAAGTGGTTGGAAGATAATCAAATAAATAATGATTTATTTAATTATTTGTGGGTGATTTGGTCATATTTAACAAGGAATATTATCTAAATAAGATTTAAATAATTATTCCTAGAAAATAATAAGATAAACAAAGGTTTATCTAATTAATTTCTTTGTTTTTGGGTTAAACATGACTGAGAATAATAATTAAATTATGGTTTAATTAATTATTCCATGATAAAACTGTTTCAAACAGAACAGCCATTTCCTTTCTATTTATGTCAGATCTAGGGCTGAACTGAACAAATGTGGTTTATGCTGTTATTTAATATATGCTATACCACTATGGTAAAATTGGTCTTACATGGTGTACTTGGGTCCATCTAATGATAATAGGTTAGATGACCAAAAAATGGTGTAACAAAAAGCATTAATTCTATAAAAACAGATCATTTAATCTACTTCTAAAATAATCAAAATACAATTCTAATCTAACTCTGTCCTGGTTTTAAATCTAAGAATGATTGAAAGATAAATTTAATCTAATTCTATTCTACATTCCATGGAACGAAAGCATAAATTCTATTGCTTTTGAATTAAATTATTGTATTGATTGAAATCAAATTTAACTAAGGCAAGCAAGAAATGATAGAGTGTCTATTGCGTAAAACATGTTTAATATTAATGCCTATGGTTTTTGTAAAACCAAATGCATGAATTTATTCAATTGGAAGATGACAGAGTCACATTCATGAGATGATGCAAGCGGGCATAAGATCTAATAGTCAACTGTAAATGTAAACAAATAATTCAGAAAACATTTAAAAATTAATTTACATGAAATTAAACTACAAAACATTGAGCAGTTAAACTATGAATCGACGAGAATCTAACTATGAAATAATGAAAAATTTAAACTATGAATTGACAATAAATTAACTATGAATCAATAGGAAATTAAACTATAAAATTGGCAGTAAGCTAAAATACAAAACAACTATAAACACCTCCTTTCCGTGCAAGGGCCCTCTGCAAAAGAATGAGTGTGAAATATAATTAGACTATCCACGCATATATGATTTGGAACTGGTCTTATTTATTAGAAAAAACAAAGTTTGAAAGAGTAACACAGTATTATCGCCAAAATTAAACTTATTCCCAGTTTCAACAGACTGGTATTTATACAGTTTTTTGAATTAACTGTATGAGACAATTCTTCATATCGATAGAAAAATAGAAATAATATTGGAAGTCTATTTATAAGCAAAGTCTTCATGACTTTCTCTCGATTTGCTACGTCAAAGAAAATCGAGAGTCTTCGTTCGTTGATCTTGTTCCTTCTCGTGATTGAGCTTTGACTGTAAGTGTAGGCATGATTCATTCTTGAATTCGAATAGGTAAGTAGGACGCAATCCATATGTGGACCATTTCAAAGCTACCCATATGGCTCGCTTCTTCATTTGCTTCTCAAAACCTGTCAAACAACAATGGTGGCTGCATAAACAAAGGCTAGCTACTGAATTTCACGAATTATGTAGACAATTACATAAATTCATCTAAATAATAAGAAACATTATAATATAAAGTATATATCATCTAAATGCCTTCTCATATGTGGAATATGTCAATTATCACTGATATAGTTTATGAATTTGTGAAAAGGGAAGAATAAATGGTGGAAAAGGATGTCAAATTAGGAACAGTTTTGAGGTTCAACGAGTCCTTTAACATATGAATCTAATCACACGCTAGGTAGGGTGTAGTGATTTCCTTCAACAACTAGACTCAATCACTAACCAAGGAGGGTTGAGTGAGGTCTTGGACCAAAGTGTTCATCAAGAAGGATGAGTGAGTTCTTGCTAGTTGAGGTCTCAGCATGTTGGCCTAGGAAGAGACCTTAGGATTTGAGGATCGATCACTTTTGGAGGAGTGAGTTCTTATGTGCTAATGACAATGCCATGGTTTTGATACCACCCCAAATATGACCACTAGTGGATGTTTATAGTAGATGATGATGATGATGATTTTATATAACCTTTTCTTTAGAGAAATTTGTAAACTTGAAAACATCTATGACATCCATTATGAATGTATCCCTAGTTAAGAGGGAGTGTTAAATTAGTAACTATGGTGAGTCTTCATAATTTATATTTGGCCACTTGATGTACTTGTATTGGTTATTTTACATCATATTTTAAATGCTAGAGTCAAAAGGAAAATTATTTATAAAAGAAGAAAATTTGAATTTTTAAATTGTATTTTTTGGCTCCAAAATTTGTCCAGTCATCCTCCCTCCAGGACAAATTAGACTAGGGAAAAGGAAACACCCATTTGACTAGGGAAAAGGAAACACCCATTTTTAAAAGAAGAAAATTTGAATTTTTAAATTGTATTTTTTGGCTCCAAAAGTTTTCAAGTCGTCTTCCCTCCAAGTCAAATTAGACTAGGGAAAAGAAAACACCCATTTGATCCAGAAGATCATTATATAAAGGAATTTTGAACTCATTCCTTCACCACCAATTCACACTTCCTCAAGAAGAAATTTAATGGGCATCTCAATGAAGATCAAGAAGGGTGAGGACAAAAAAGAAGATGAATTGCATTTCTTTTTCTCTCTCTCTCAAGCTCGCACATGTGGATAATTTCTCTCTTTTGGTTTGCAAATTTTCTGGGAAGTTCTGTATCAAGGGGAAAAAAATTTAGGAATTTTTTGGGGCCCAAATTCTGGGGTAACTAGCAGTTATAGGAATGTCAAAATTTTGGATCAAATTGAGAAGCTTGACCTAGAGGAGTTGACCAGGTTTGACCATATATCTAGGTGTTTCTCTTGTTGAATAAAATAATTTATCTATTGAAAAGGCTGTTGGGTTTTTACCCTTGGTGGGTTTTCCCAAAGTAAGTCATGTCTTCTCTCGATGCATTTTCATCTCTACTATTCTATTGTTCTTCTATGGTTGAATTTATAAAGTATAATTTTTGAATGATATATTAGAATACTTTAAAAGAAGATCAACATCAAAAGTAATTATCAATATTTCATAAATGTGCTAGTCTATATTTCACTTTGAAAATCAACAAAACATAGTCTCCCTCTACCATTTCCACATCAAGGACTCCAAATAATATCAAGTTTTCCAAATGCCATAAAATCCTAGTCGTCTTATTTCAAAAGAACTACAAGAAAAAATGTTCCATTTTCTCTTTTAGGGTTTTTCATAAACCCTACCTTCCTTTTTTTCTCAAGGAAAACCCGAACCCTAGTCTTATTCTTGAATCACCTCAATAATTCTACCACTAAAGGAAAAAGAGAAAACTTATAATGAGGAAGAGTGCATATAAAATAATCTAGTTCACTCTAGATTTCACATCTATGATACAAGTATGTGATTAATATTATTTGATGTAAATAATCTATGCTCACTTTATTTAAATGAAAGGTAAGGGAAGCAAACAATATTAAAGTGCACCGTGTCTACAATAAGTAGCCTAACTAAGCATTAGATATATTCACATGTGATTCACTCCAAATATTAGTGGCACATGTCAAGCTCCAGGATATACACACCCCCCAAGAAAAGGTGATAAGGTGGGTTCTCCATAAGAAGAATCCAATTCTCCTCATCCAAAAACATATAATTCTCTAATGTTCTATGTAAAGCCATGTGTACCTTTGGGTCCACACCACCTACATGATTACTCAAACCAAACACATGCGTCCATGTATGTTATGCAACCTACTCACAAAATAGAAGAAAAGATAGATCAAGGAATTAAAAATTAGCCTCTTCAAGGGGGAAACCTCCTTTACATTACATAAATGAGAAATTCTTGTATGATACAAATGGAAATACCTCCTTTATATATATAGGAGTATAAGGGGTCAAAATATAATCAGAGCCTACATAAAAATAAAAATGTAAGGGAACAACAATAACAATAGTGGGTTTCCATGGGGCACAACAATAACAATA
Source organism: Pinus albicaulis (assembly GCA_034641835.2). NCBI lineage: Eukaryota > Viridiplantae > Streptophyta > Pinopsida > Pinales > Pinaceae > Pinus > Pinus albicaulis. The sequence continues at coordinate 509,958,422 of CM076573.1, read as the reverse complement.
AGGGGGCTACATTAACAATAACAATAAGGGGGATCCACTAGTATTATAGGGACCTAACATGCCCCTCTCCTTGTGTTGGGAAAAACACTAAGAGGGGGTGGGGGTGAATCAATATTTTAAAACTCACTTAAACCTTTATTTTCTTATTCCAATTTTTGTACACTATTGTTATGAGGTAAACCTATATATGTACGTGACTATGATGAAGACAAGTAGCGTATAACCAGTTAACTACATTTTTAAAAAATTCATCATCTGTTTAATTTGAACCAGTGCATCATTACTTCTTTAAACATTAATTAAACAATAACCATGTGGATTAAAAATAGAATAAATCATCACACAAAAGAAACACATGAACACCGGGATTTTTAGGTGGGAACACAATGTGGGAGAAAACCACTATTGTTGTCGTATCTATATTTATATTTTATTACAAAGAGAAAAATTACAATCTTGTACTAGTGCAAACTCATACCATCAGGCAGGAACCCACCTGCAAAAGGCTGCAACCTTCTCTCGTTCTCCATCACCACTAGAAGGGAGGTCCAACTCCCCGTTGAAGCCCCAAAAATCGGGTCTACAACAAGGGGGATACCCACCCGGTCCGGACCTTGGTTAGCAGCTCCTTTTCCGTTTGGTGTAGTGGGTCTGACTGGGGATAATGGGACCAGTTTCCCAATATGTGTGTGTGTGTTTGAGTTTTGATATTTCTTTTCTAAAATTCCTCAGTAAAATTCTTTTAATCTATTTCTAATCTATTCATATGCAAACTGTATTCTAAAAAATATCTAATTCTAAACTAACCCGGGGATTGTAATCTTTCAATATATGCGATCTAAAAGGATTTCAGATAACAATTGATAATAAAGATCATTCAATTATTATGAGAAAAGAATTCAATAAAGATAAACTATTTCACATAAAAAGTTAGATGAAACATTTGTGGAAAACATATCGCATATTAAGCTATTCATATATCAAGCACAAATAAATAATTATCACCGTACAAAAATGCCAAATGATAACTCAAATATTCAAACATTAACATATAAACAACTAAACATAAATATCACTTTTAACACAGAAACAAAAATAGTTAAGAGATAAAAGTACCATTTATAACTGGTTCTACTCATGAGCTAGAAGCAATAATGATTTATCTCTTTCTTAATCCAACATCTATCAAGAGTATAGAAATGCAACATCAGTAACAGATATTAGACACAGATATCAATAGATATCGTTCCATTCATTTATCAAAACCTCCTCTGAGGGTGCAGAAGTGCATGTTCTGAGGATAAGTTTTTGACAAATTTCAGGACCCTTCTCTAAATGCATGAGAAGGGTTTAAATACTAATAACTAAAATCTAAAAATAGTTTATTACAAAAATTTAGGATTCAGTTTAAATGACCGTCCTTTTTCTAGGCAAAAATATAGTAAAACTAAAACTAAATCTAAAAATAAAGACTATCAACTATCTACTTATGAATTTGATCTTTGATCTTGCAAGCATCCAGCATTGTTTTGAGAAGAGGTGGTTGGCCGACTTTAGATTTCAACTGCCTCGAAAAGACAGAATCGGCAAGTGTAGGAGAAATCTTCTCAGCAGAATTAATGATGCAATTAAGCGCACTGCATTGACTGTGTGGTTTCACTAGATATGTCCAGTAAGAATCCCAGTTTAATCTTGTCAGTCCTTGAATTGATTTTGCCTTTTCATCAGCCTTTTGCCTCCATTCTGTTTGCAATTGTTGTGCTTGTGGAAGGTGTCCCAGAATAATTTCTGAAATCAAATTAACTTTGTGCAAATTTTCATTTACACAATCAGTAATATTTCCTGCTGCTGTAGCTGCTTCCTCTGCTGCTTTTTCTGCTTCTCTGAGCTGTACATCCCAATTGTTGAAGAGCAGTTCTTTATGACTATCATTGATGATCGGTGCTCCTGCTCTTCTTCCTTCCTCTGTCTTTTTCCATGCCATATAATTAGTAACTCTTTCATTAGTTAAATCATAATCATGTCGTAATTATACGACATGATTAGTGATTTTATCACTTTCTTGACAAAAAGAGTTGTATTGCGAGATTTTCTGGCATAATATGTCTTGTTGTTGCAGTAGTTGTTTGTTCAAAGAAACAGACTCTGAAATAAACTCTGGAAGTTTAGGGTCATCTTTGTGCTCCTCTTGGATAATCTGTATTTGTTTCTCTTTATCTGCCAAACTTTTCTGATATCCAATTTGCATCTGTTGAAGCTCTTGCTGTAACTCTTCAAGTTTTATCTGTGCTTCACTGTTAGCATGGGCTTGTTGCAATTGTTGTTGCAAAACTTGTATCTGATCTTCTTTTTCATTTAATAATAGCCTTACCTCGGATGCTTTGTCAATAGTTGCGGAGGCATAAGCTCCTGTAATCTGAGATAACTTGGTAAGATTATCAGTTGGATCCGTAGTAGGATCCTTCCATAAGACATCTAATTGTTCTGCCTCAGTAGAGATTGAGCTCTCTAACTTTCTCTTTTTCCTCTGCTTCCTCACTACTGCTATATACTGCGGGCTGTAGAATACATCTAGAGGAGGAATGTCCTCTATATTGAGTACAATTTCAGAAGAGGGAGTGATAGGTATATGCTCAGTTGCTGTGACGTTGCCACTTATTCCCGTGCTCAAAACTTTTGTTGTCTGTACAGGGGTCTGTATATTCTGTCCTTCCACATTAAGCAATTGATTAAAAGTTTCCCATTCTTTGTCCAATTCAGTCCTGACTGTCGGTTGCTGTACATTGAGAGGTGGAAGATTCAACTGTGGAGTGGTAAAAGTCTGTTGTTGTGAAAGATCTTTAGATTGAGCTGTATCCTTTACTGAGCTTTCATCATTATCAATATTTTTAGAACGCTCAGAAGTCTCTTTGTCAGACTTCGACTTAGACTTTTCTGTATTTGAGCTGCCACTAAGACTGACACTAGGAGTTGGTTCCCTTGCGGGTTCCAAGCGTAAATTTTCCAAAGGGATAGTAGTTAGTCTTCTCTCTCTGTAAACTTTAAATTCCTGAAAATCTTCTGGGGATAACTGTGTTTGAGCTAAATGCAAAACTTCTTTAAATGAACATTTTGTTTGAAACATATCATCAAAAGGATCTTCTTCTCCAAAAAACACTCTTACTTTGATTGTAGTGGCGAAATTTTTAACAACATCCATTGGATCAAATAACCTTCTCAAAAACTTGAACAGTTGTAAGCATGCAATATTGCTTACCTCTTTGAATGCGTGACCAACATCAAACAATGAAAATGCTCCACAGGCTACGGGAAATTGTGGCCAAATGCCCTTCTTCTTTTCCTTTAATTCCTTTGTCAAACCTCCTTCACCACAGGTTTGATAAGCAATCTCCCGAGCTACAAGTTTATCCGGAACATACAGGGGTAAAACATGGGGGGAAACAGAACTTCCAAAAGCCCTCACATAAGTAAACAACTCTTCTCCAAACCATCTTGCGACAGGGAGAATGTCGACTTCTGCTTCCGGGGATAACCTTGGAGCATCCTTATTATACAATATTCTGTACGTAGGATAAATCCTCTGAGAAACAGTTCGTTTGGACCGGTAATTGAAAATAGCAGTGGCTAAATTATCAAACAAGATTTTGGCCCAGTCTACAATTGTAGCGTTAACAATAGCATTCAACAAAGGGAGCCATTCAGGCAAGACCATATTTATGTCAGGCTTTCCAAAAAGCCTGCATAACATAGTGTTGAAGCCTAGAAGATCTCTGCTTCAAACATTAGGGAAAACCACCCGGTCGGGACCTTAAGACAGCTCCTTTTCCGTTTGGGATGGTGGCTCCGACTGGATTTAAAGGACCAGTTTCCTTATAACTAAATGGATTGAATTGGATGGATGAAAATGGGACTAAATTAACAAAAATAAAACTATCTAATCTAAGCTAAATACTGATAAAGAAATCCTAATACTAACCCGGGTAATTATATGTGAATACAACTTAAGATTGTTTCAATCTAATAATAACCATGAAAATGTATTATTGATTAAATTGAAATGTGCAGAAACGAATAAAGATAACTCTGTTTAAGAAATTAAACAGAGTTATATTAACATATTGCATTCATCATTATATACCATTCATATATGCTTATAAATGATAACATTCCAATTATACTCGGAAATGATAATATAAAAAGGAAATGTTATGAAAACCAAATATATAAATGATAGCAAATTCTTCAAATGAATACCATATAACAGAGAAAATCAACAGTGAACAGATAGAAATACCTCATTCATCTTGAAGATTGTCAAATGAAATGTGATACTCTGATCTAGTAACTCCGATGTAAAATTAAATCCAAAGGTACAGAAATGCAACACTTCAAAGATAATTTCAGCACAAAAATCACCAGATGTGATCCTTCATCAAATATAATAAGGAGTGGAGTACAAAAATGTTAGCTCCAAGTCCAAAAAATATTACAACTTCCGATCCTTCTCTAAATGCATGAGAGGGATTTAAATAAGAAATTACATAACAAAATCCTAATACTACTGCTACAATCTATCAAATTAAAACTGAAAGGCTATCTTGAATGAAACTGTTTCATTGTTTTTCTCTCTCGCTTGATGAAGCCAAGTTGCAAATGCTCAACATATCTTGGAGTCTTGGCGGATGACTCATCTCAGAATGCAACTGTCCAGCATAGGTGGCATCAGAAAATTCTGGAATTAAACAATCGACAGCGTTTGATAGGCATTTAATAGCCGTCTTTTAATTGTTTGGTTTGATCAAATGAGTCCACATACTATCCCAGGATATTGTTTGAAGTTTGCTGATTTGTTGACTTTTCTTTTCCATTTCTTCTCTCCACCTGTTTTCAGTTTCTTTCACCTTTGGCAAACTGCCAGGAACACAGTCTGTAATGAGATTGATTGAGTATAGGTTGTCATTTATGAGTTGCGTGATATTATTCATCATACTTCTGGCTCTTGATATTTCTCTCTCATCTTTCATTATTTGATGTTCCCATTCTGTAAACAAGATTTCTTTGTGTTTTTCCTCTATTCTAGGAAGATTGGCTTCTTTTCCCTTTTCTGTGTCTTGCCAATTGAGAAATTCGGAAATATTTTCATCGGCATCATCTATTTCTTGTTTAATAGTAATGACATTTTGGATCAAAGATGAAGTAATATCACAAAAAGGTTCTGCCTGTGACAGTTTTGAGCAAAATTCAATTAATTGCTGAGACAATAGTTTATTAGCCTCAAGGGCTTCTGATTTGAATTCATTTAACTTTGGGTAATCTTTAAACTTATCCAAAGTTGCTTGAAATTCCTTTTCTTGAATCATTTTTGCATTTTTCTCATTCTGTAACAGACATTGTAACTTAGAAATTTCTTCATTTAGCTGTTTTTGTTTGCCTAAGAGCTGTTCATCAACTTTCTTCTTTTCTTTAGCAAGCTGTTTTTCCAATTCCTTGGACCTGAGTGTCTGATCTTGTAGTTTTCGTTGCAATTGGCTAATCTGTTGCTGATTTTCTTTAGCTTGCTCTTCCAGTGAAGCTATGTGGAGATCTTTCTGAGTTATCAGCTGAGAAACTTCTACAACTTTATCCACTGTTGCAGCACTATAAGCTCCTGTATACTGGGACAATTTTGTGAGGTCTTCAAATGGATTCACTTCATTGTTCTTATAAACAATATTCATAAATTCCTCTGATGGAGTAGAAAATATGTCCTGTTCTGTCTTTCTTCTCTTTCTTTGTCTTTTAACAACAACCTTATGTTTAGGGCTGTAAAATACATCCAAAGGAGGGATCTCCTCAACTTTTAATACAATATGCCCTGTAGGATGTTCAGGAATGATTTCCACATCCTGCTCTATTTGTTCTTTATCTTTATCCTGCAATCCAAGCTGTTGAGCAAATTGATCATATTGTGTTAATAACTGAGAAGAAACATCAAGATCAGTAGAAACCATAATCTCCTTAGTTGTTTCTTTTCCTTTTTCTGTATCTATGTTCTGCTTCGTGCTTTTGCCATCCGATCCACCCTTTTGATTATGCACATCATCATTGATACTTGTGCATTTCTCTGTCATTTGAGTAGTGGACTTCTGACCAGTATTTGGACCGGATTTATCATCGGTATTTCCCTTTTGGACATCAGGTTTGTCAATAGTGACCACTTTTTGGGTATGTACAGTTGGCTGGTTAATAGCCGATTGTGTAATGATTTTTCCGGTAGATGTTTCTACTGGTGTTTGGCTGGATGTACCTTCTGCCTCTGACCTTTGTGTTTGAATTCTTAGTTGGTCCAGAGGAACTCTCAACAATCTCTGGCTTCTAAATAACAAAAATTTATTCATTTCCTCCTTTTGGAATTTAGACTTGGCCAAGTCAAAAATTCGAGGAAAATTATCTAATGAAACAAACAAATCATCAAACAAATCTGGCTCATGCTCAAAACGAGCAATTGAAACTGAAGCAGTGACATCAAATGCTATCTTTTTTGGATCATATTGTCTTCCAGGAATGGTTGCAAATTTACAACCTTTTATCTTGGAGACTTCTTTTTCTGCATGCTTGAAATCATTTAGAGTAAACTGACCACAATTGAGTGGGAATTGAGGCCACATTCTCTTCTTACTGTTATTCAAAGACCTAGATATTCCTTCAACTGTCAATTGATAGGAAATTTCTTGAGCAAGAAGTTTGTCTGGAACAATAAGAGGAAGAACATGTGGTTCCACAATACTACCAAAAATCCTGATGTATGTAAATTTTTCCTCCCCAAACCAATCTCCAATTACAGATAATTCGGCCTTAGCTTTATCAGAAAATCTAGGAGGAAAGCGATTAAAAATGGTTTGGAAAACAGGGATGAGGAAACCATGACAGATTCTATATACATTATCTTGGAAATGAACCTTCCAAAGTAGTTTATGATAAATATGAATTGGGGTAGGGTCTTTGGGAGTCCATTTCCATCCAAATAAGGGAAACTCGGAATTGAAACAAAGAGCATCAAGAATATAGGCACAAAAGAAAAAGGAGTGGAATTTCCAGCGGTTTTTTCTTATCTGTACTCAAGTATCCTATTGGCCATTCTATCAGAAAGAATAACAGCCCAGTCCATGATATCGGAATTGACAGCAGCTAGGATTAATGGGACCATTTGTATAGAAAACCTAGCTGAATTATCATTGCCAAATAATCTACACATCATGGCAGCGGCATAGCAATATGGAGGCAGAAGGGAATCTACAGAATACATACCGGATGCTTCATTTCGGTGCTTCTCTAGATTTTTCCTCCAATCTTTGATAGGGTCAGATTGGACTTTGTTATTATCAGCAAAATCTTTGATAAATTCCTTGTTATACACCTTCTGCGGGTCTGGAAGGTGATACATTGCTTTCAGGTCTTCTGCTTTAAACGAGCCAAAAGGCACTCCAGATGCTGAAACAAACGTTCTATCTTGTATCTTTACACTGTCAATAACCCATCGAACTACATCATAATAAGGCATGATGCTCACTCTGGCTGCAATTCGATGCAAAAACGAATTTGCAAGTGTTTTTTCAGTGATCTCAGAGTCGGAATCTGAGCTATCTTCGTCTGGAACTGATGCCTTCTCTACTGTGACCTTGGGGTCTTCTCTTTCCAATAGGTTGTAGACTGCGTCCCATGTCATTTTCCCAAGCCCCTGGCATGATGTATCTGTGACTAGTCTTAGTTTTATGGGCTTTTCTTTTGAGACCGTAGGAGTTTCGACAAACTTTACTGGCAGAGCAGTCTTGTTTCTTCTCCCTCTCTTTGACATTTCTGTGTTTGCTACCGCTTCCCTTTGTCTGTGAATGAAAGAGTTTGGTGTTCTTTGGCTCTGCAAGACAATAAACTCTCAGTCGTGATAAACAAGCAACTCAAACGGAATGATTTATGAACTTATGATTTTCATTTATTTGTTTCGTATATCGCGTAAATGCTCCTTTTGGGTCACACTCACGTATTTAAAACCAAATCATTAACCATATTCATTTGATTCGTTATTGAATGCCCTCGTACCAATAGAGATTTGGCGCTTGTGAAATATTAAAATATTCACTCATTCTGAACTTTTCGCATGCAATAAATGACATTTATGAATCGCACCGAGAGTTTTCGAATGGCTTGTAATGATTACAATACGTTTTTCCCGATTGGTCGATCCCGATTGAAAACTTTTCCGATCTCTATTGGTGGGGTCTACCAAATAAAATTTTAAACAAATGTTTTGATTTTCTTTTGAAAATGTTTATTGTAATAACGCGCGTCGGATCGGGGAAATTCAATTGACCGTAAAGAGTTTCTTAAAGACTATCCTGATTAATCGATTGCGATTGACCGCATCGCATCGGAAGTTATAAATAACCAATTTAAACTCTTAGCGATTGAAAATTTCCGATCGAACTAATCACATCGAAGGATTTGAAATAGGCATATGAAACTTCTTTTAAGGGTTATCTCCGATTCTCCGATTGCGATTGAACTTTTAAATTTGATTTGTTTTTTATGATAAGGCCTTGTATATTAGATCGGATCATAAGTTTTTGAATGTTGAATTTGTTTAGTAACAATATGAATTTTTCCAAAAACAATGAATTTTATTTCTAAGTGTTTTATTTCTATAAGAAAAAGAAAGGGACCCTATTTCTAAATGAATTTTATTTCTAAAATTTTTAAGAAAAAGACAATATGGAGAGGTGAGCGAACCAGTACTGTACATACTGTGTTTTTTTTTTTTCAATGGTTCCTCTCTTTTGGTCCATTCCTTGGTGCATTCCGCAAAATTTGCATTTTCTCTTGCGAATTTCTCCATAAATTGTTTGTTGTAAGTCGCCTGAGGTTCCAGTAAGTGATACATAAGCCTCAAATCTTCTGTATTGAATGACCCGATGAGTTCTTGTCCTAGAGTTCTAAATTTCTTGTCCGAAATATTGGTGTTATCTAGCACCCATTTTACCATATCTGTATACGGAAGAATTCTCGGTCTTACTGCTATTATGTGCAGAAATGAGCAAGCCAATTCTGTAAGAGACGCTTCAGAGGAATTATTTGATCTTGCAGTAGCCGCGACTTCCATTACCCTAGGATTTTCTTCTTCGAGAAAATTATGCATTCATTCCCAAGTGGTGATACCGACGTCCTTGTTGCAAGCAGTTTCTGCTTATAAGGAAGCCATCTCTTTGTTTTCAGCACTCGGAACATTATCTTTCTTACCCATAATGCTCTGTGAATGCTTTGTATAGTCTTCTGCTCCTTCGCGCCTGCGGTGTTACGAATTAAGTGAGAGTAATGATATGAGAAAGGTGACGGGATAGTTTTAAATGCTGAAGGCAGATGAAAAATATTATTTTAAACGTGAAACAACCTTTCAATCAAAACAAAATCCTTTCCATCAATGATTAACAATCCATTCATTAATTTTGACATCAAAGCGCATAACGGATATTTATTTATGAAAAGATTTACTTTGGACAACGCGCTTAGAAGAATCTGCTATTTGCTGTGCAATATCACAAAATCGCAATATCGCGGATCGCAATTGTCACAAATCGCAACATCCACAAATCGCAGTCTAATATCATCGCGAAATCGCAATATCGCAAAATCGTGAAATCGCAATTTCACAAAATATAACTTATTAAACAACTTTTCTGCGATATGCGGTTTGCGATCAATACTTTAATGTATAGTTCTTTGGGATCGCGCTATCGCAATATCGCGGAATCGCAATTTTAAAAGATTCTGCTTTTACAAAGGATATCCACTTTTTGCGATGGATGTAGAATTTTTCTTCAAAGAAAGATTATGTTTTGATCTATCATAAACTTAGGTTTATTTTAAAGATTTTCAAAGGAATTTCCCTAAGTTATGATAGTAAGTTTTATTTGAGAAAGGAAATAAATACTAATTAATTTTTTGGATTTTTTGACTAAGGGTCCCCACTTATTTAGTATTATTACTAATATTAAATAAAAAGGGGGGTTGTTGTTGGCCACAACAATTGGCGATTCACTTGGAAGAACCAGTTATCTCTGCTTTTCTTTTGAATTTTCTAAACTTTTCAAAACAGAAAATTTTCCAGAAAATCAAACTTTATTATAAAAAGACAAAGTACATTATGCTTTAATCTATAAATGATATTTCATTCCTTCTATATTCAACTTTTGATTATTCACTTCCTCAAGCTAGTCCTTGTATTTACATCAGTCATTACTTGGTTTAAAAAGATAAAAACAAAGGCTTCTCTATAAATCAGCTTTAAATATGCTCATTTGTCGTAGGTAGAGCCATTGCTGCCAGCAAGCGTTTATAGCCTCGACAGGGTTACCTGTTACCCAGCAATGATCCTGTATCCTACTTAGAGAAATATACAATTTTCAAAGAGAAATCCATATTCACACTTATTGCTTTTGTTTTTCTTTTTTATTCTTAAAGAACAATGTCTTGGTTTGGTAGCCAATTCATGACAATGCCATTCACTTGATTTATAACTTTGTTGAACAAGCTGGCTCGTGATGAGACCCCTTGTCTTTTGATTGCAACAATCTTGAGTCATTGCCCTGTTATGGTATACAGTGTTGGCAAAGTCAGCAAGCTATAATATCTATGATCATGATAAGTCGGCTTGTGATGAGACCTCTTACTCTTTAAGTTAAAAAGTGTATCATTGGATAATTCTTTGAAGATTGTAATTTTCGAAGCGGGGAGGATATCATTGTTTCCTTAAGATAACTCTGGACGACAATGGTAGAGTTTTTGGAAGGAACTTTTCTATAGAGAAACTTTGTTTTGCTATTGATACCTTTCATTGAATTGATATAAAACAATTTTTCACTAAAAGTTGCCTTTCATCAAAGTTTTCAAAGTTGAAACTAGTATCATTTCTAGGCTAAAGTTTTTAACTGTATCTTTGAATAATAATGATCAATATTTTGAAAAGAATTCTTATTTATAAAATTAGAAAAAAAAACAAAATCTAAAAAGAGAATTTGTATCTTCTTTGTGAATTCCAAATGTAACTATTAACAACTCGTTTTATTTTGACAATAAAGAAAACTAATATACAAAATAGAAGAATGATCTCCTATGGAAAATATTTTTTGAGAATTTGTCCATTAACAGGTAAAGACTCTATTTTGCCTGTTAAATCCTGTAACATAAAAGTAGATGGACCTATGATTTCTGCAATTTGAAAAGGACCAAGCCACATTCGTTGAAATTTTGTATGTTTTCCTTTTTCCTCATGAGCCTTGTCCCATTTTAAAACAAGATCTCCAACCTGAAAGTCTTTTCTGGTTATCATGTTTGAATCAAAGGAAGCTTTTACTAATGCTTGATGATGAGCATGAGTTATTTTGGCTTTTTCTCGTTGTTCTTCTAACTTAATTATTTCCATCTGTCTTAGTTGCAAGGAAGAAGTTGGTGCTTCATCTATATATTGAACTAAGGCCAAAGAAGGAATTGCTAAATGAGTTGGAAGAACTACTTCTTTCCCATAAACTAAATTAGAGGGAGAGGTGCCAATAGAAGCCTTCTGTGTTATTCGATCTGCCCATAAAGCATATATTAAAGACTTATGCCAATTTTTATGATTTTGATCAATGGTTCGCTTAATGATTCTTATTAAGTTTTTATTTGTGGATTCAGCTAACCCATTTCCCTGTGGATAATAGTTGGCAGAGTATTTAATATTAAAACCTCTCTTGAGTGCAAATTCAGTCATAGCATTACCAGAAAAATATGATGCATTGTCAAACACTAAAGCAGAAGGTAAACCAAACCTGGTGATTATGAACTGATTTATGAATTCAATGATGTGCTCAACATTAGCAGTCTTGAGAGGGACTGCTTCTACCCATTTCGTAAAATAATCAGTTGCTGTAATGATATACCTATGTTCCTTAGAAGAGTGAGGAACGATCTCACCTATTATGTCCAATCCCCATTGATCAAAAGGTTGTTCAATGTTTACTGGTTGTAATGGCAATGATGGTTTCTTTTGTCTTCCAGCTGCGGTTTGACAAATTTGACATTTTCTTACATAGCTATGTGAATCTTTGAATAAAGTGGGCTAGTAATAGCTTGCGTGAAGAATTTTATGTGCAATAGCATCTCCAGCATAATGTCCACCTGCTGGTCCATCATGAAGTTCCTGCAAGACTTTTTCAGCTTCAGATTTCTCCAAACATCTAAGAAGAACATAATCGTAATTCATTTTAAAAAGAATATTGTTTACAAGCTGATATTGTTTAGCCTTCAACCTTAAAGCTCTTTTCTTGGTGTGATCGAGATTTGGAGGAGCATATCCATTCTTTAGATAAAAAATGATATCAGCATATAATGATTCAACATCATTTAGGCTTACCTCATACGTTTGTATCTCTTCAGATGATTTCTCAGAAATCTGTGATGCTCCAGCTAGTATTTTGCAAAAGCCTTGACCTCTAACAATATTTGCTGGTTTGATCTCAACATCATATTCTTGTAAGGCAGTAATCCAATTAGCTCTTTTCTCACCCACATCTTTTTGGACTAAAATATTTCTTACCGCTCGAAACGGTACAATGATTTTTGTATGGGTTTTAAGTAAAAAGGGTCTGAAATACTTAATTGCTTTGAAAACAGCAAACGCTTGTTTCTCCACATCTGAGTAATTCAACTCAGCTCCCTGTAAATTTGAACTAAAGAAAACAATTGGGGCTTCTGCTTTGTCTTGATTTGCTTGAGTGAGAATCGCAGCGTAAGATTTATCAGAGGCAAATGTGCACAAAATAAAAGGATCGGAAAAATTTGGAGTTGCTAAAGATGGAGCATTAATGATTGCTTGTTTGATTAGATTGAATGCCTCATATTCATCTTGGCCCCATTTGAAATTTGAATTATTTTTAATCATTGCTTGTAAAGGAGATACAATTCTTGAAAAATCTGGTACAAATCTCTTTACAAAATTAATTTGGCCGAGGAAAGATTGCATAGCTTTCTTGTTGTGAGGTAAGGATATTTCAGAAATCTCCTTGATTCTATCAAGATCAATATGAATTCTAGATTTTGACACTATGAATCCAAGAAGTTTTCCTTCACTTAATGCAAAAAAAGATTTTTCTGGGTTAAGTGAAATTCCATACCTTTGACAACGTTGGAAGATCTACTTCAAATCTCTAAGATGATTTCTTCATTTTTTGGAATATACAGTTATATCATCCAAATAAATTACCACTGATTTGTTAACTAATCCCTTGAAAGCGATGTCCATGGCTCTTTGAAATGTGGCACCAGCATTGATCAGACCAAAAGGCATCTTTTGATATGCATAAGTGCCCCATTTGGTTCTGAATGTAGTTTTCAATTGATCATCTAGATGAACTAACACTTGGTTGTAGCCAGAGAAACCATCTAAGAAAGACATTAATTCTGATCCTGCAACTGCCTGTAATATTTGCTTCCATGGGAGGCAAAGGAAAATTATATTTTTGGCAGGCTTTATTAAGATTTCGAAAGTCAATGCAAATTCTAATATCTCTGTTTTTCTTTCTAACGGGAACCATATTGGAAACCCATTTAGAATGTCAAACAGGAAAAATAATTTTGGCTTTCAATAACTTATTGAGTTCATATTTGATTTGATTTTCTAGATTGGGATGGATTTTTCTCAGCTTTTGTTGTACAGGTTTCTCATCATTCATCATTGGGATAGTATGTTGGATGATAGAAGTGTCATAAGTTTTGAGTTCATCGTAGTTCCAAGCAAAGACACTTTTATATTGTTTCAAAAGACGCACATATGCTGATTTTTCTTCAGGAGTTAGACCAAGGCCTAGGTTGATATTATGTGGTTTGGTATCAGTTCCTAGATTTACTAATTCATAATTCAAAGTTGAACTTTGTAATTTTGAATTGGTAGATCTTTTAAATCGGTCTTTCAAATCATAAAGGTCGTCTAACTTGACAATTGACTTTGGAATAGCATTATTAGTGCTATCATGTTGTAATTGTTTGTCATGTTGGTCTTCATCGATTATCTAATTGGTATAAGATCCTTCAGATGTGAGGAAGCTTACAATATCAGGATCATCGTTGAAAATTCTCCAATTGGTAACGTTATCAGGAATCGAAGGTCTAAAGATTAATTCAATTGAAAATCGATCAGGACTAAAGTCTTCTGCAGGAATAAGCTTAGAAGCTACATTGGCTAAGAGGTCTGCACTAGCATTCTGGATTCTAGGAATTGGTGAAATATTGAATGCTATAAAATGTTCAGTCAGATATTGAATTAAAGATTGATAATGCTTTAAATGACCTAATAAACAATGTATAGTATTATACATTGCGTACCTGTTTGATTACAATTTCTGACTCTCCGAAAACTTGCAGATATTTGATATCCAATCCGATTACTTTATATAACCCTTGGACTAAAGCCTCGTATTCTGCGGTATTATTAGTACATTCAAACTCAAGCCTGCAGGTTAGCATAATTTTGTTTCCCTCTGGACTAACCAACACGCATCCTGCTCCTACTCCTTCATTAGACTTAGAACCATCAAAAAATAATTTCCAAAATAAAGATTTATTTACAGGAGTATCTACAAAATTAATACATTTAGAACTGTCTGTTTGAGAAAAATTTTCTATTTGAGATAAAACAGAATGTTCTAAATAAGGTGAAGTATGAGCATTGAAATTTCCTAAGAAAGAATCAACTGAGTAATTGCCAATGATATTACTGTTGTACGCGACTAGTTCATTCTCTCCTTCCAATTCTGTTACTATGTATTTATGATGTTTTTCTCGTTCAACCTTTATCTGATTTGGTTTACCATTGTAAGGAAGCCACATGTGCGACCAATCGGTTGCAAAGTATCCATGAAGTTTTTCTGACCAATCTCTGCTAAGAATTAAGCCATAAAATTCTGGAATATCTGCAACTAAAATATCAATGACTTGACATACCTTGGGATTTGATGACAGCCTTATGGTAACCTGATTTAATTCGCCAATCACTTCGACTTGCGATCGATCTAACTGTACTATGCGCACAGCAGATTTTTGTGGTTGAACGTTCAATTTTGCACATACTGATTTTGGTAGAATATTAGATGAAGCTCCAGAATCCACTAAATAGTTATGCAATTTTTTATTAGAAACTTCATAAGTAAGAAGAAATGGAGGAGTATGAGATCTGGACCTTCCTCCAATTAAAGCGGTATTTTCAAGATCAACTTTACTGATTGAATTAGTTGGAGGTCTTCCCATGTCATTAGAAGCTTGAGAAATTATAGGGTCGGGCAAAGGTTTTTCTGGTACAGCATGTAATTCTTTCAAAAGTACTTTTTGCTGGTGTTTTAACTTGCTCAATTCATAAAAAGTGATGTTATCCCTAGTCTTCTTCATATCTTCTATAATGTTATATTCATTTCATCCGGAACAATCAATGTTCTTGATGGAATTGATGAATCTGTTTGGACTTGGCTAGTTTGAATTGCTTTGGATTTCGTTTTCTTGGGTGCAACTTTATCCTTAGTCAATGAGCTTGCGCTCTTTGGCTTAGGAGTAGATTGAGGAGGATCAAGTTGATTTCTACTTCGAGTGCTAACCGAGGATGCTTCTTGGTCTTCCTCATCTAGGAGGATGAAATCCCACATGCCTTGTTCTTCTACCACCTCTTCCTCATCAGTAGTTTCTGTAGTAACAGTCTCTTCTTCTTCTTCTTCTGATTCAGAATTTGTAATAGCATTTGGTGGCTTCTAATCAGTTGAAGGATTTCTTCAAAAAGGCTTGAAAGAATTTTTAGAAGATGTTTCTGCTACTTTTTTCTTGATATCAACCATTTCATTGGACGTGGTTTTCAAAACTTTCTGCAATCCTTCTAAATCAAATGGATCTTTTGGTTGTTTTTTCTTGGGATCTTCCTTAAAAGTGACCTTCTTGGATTTCTGTTCTTCTATTGCATTTTTCTTTTCTAAAGCAATGATTCGTTTCTCTACTGTTATTGCTTCCTTCATATTGTCTGCTAAAGTTGTTTTATTAGCCCTATCAACAAATATTTCTATGTTTGATGGCAAAGCAGACATGTACCATTCACTTCGCACTTCTTCGCTAGGCTTGGAAGCAGTAGGAATTTTGTTTAACAATTTATTGAAACGTGAATTGAAATCCTTGACAAGTTCTTTTGAATCAACTCTAAGATTAGACAAATCATTGATCAATGTTGCTGTAGACCTGTCATCACCAAATTTAGTTAAAAATTGATCTTGAAAGATATCCCAACTAGTAATAGATCCAGATGGTAATGAGAAATAACATGACCCAGCTGCTCCTTGTAGGGTATAAGGAAAAAGTCGGACAACAGCATCTTCATTAACAACTATGTTGAGATTTATGGATAACATAAAGTTGTTGATATGTTCTTCTGCTAGCATGCCTGCTTCAGGATTAAACTTAGGCAGCCATTTTTCAGGATGGGCTGGTATTTGACTCAAGGGTGCAGGCATTAAGACTGCCCCTGGATTATTCCATGGAATTTGGGCCATCACTGAACTACTAACAGATGAAAATGTAGATGATAATATTTGTGACTGTGAAGATGAAGATATTATGATTTGAGAAGGAGATGTGGAAGATTGAGTCGAATGATGGACAGTAGTCTGAAGTGGAGGAGTGGGTGGTTGACTTCGCGATGAAGTGTTTGAGATGGATGATGATGATGAAAGAGTCTCACTGTCAGACCCTTTGGGTGATTTCCTAGCTCTTTTTCTTGTAGGTAGAGGTAACTCAGTTGGCTGAATGCCAAGCTTTTCACTCTGTAATCTTGTGAGAGGATGAGCAGGATTATATTGCGAAGTCACACTGCCTTGAGATTTATCAGACCTTTGAGGTGATATTGAAAATCGCTGAAGTTTATGAATCAAAGATTTGACTTCAGGAGGTTCAATAACAGATTCTTCTGAAAATTCAGGGTTTGTGGAAGTGTCTGTTCTTCTTTCGACTTCTGGTTCTAGATTAAAATTTCTGAATATGATGGACAAGTCGGGGAAGATGGTGAGGGTGATTTACTCTCAGAATGGTATTTATATTTAGATTCACTTTCCATTCATAGTCAGAGGCCCTCTTTCTAGTGCCAAATATGTTGAAGCCCCAAAAATCGGGTCTACAACAAGGGGGATACCCACCCGGTCCGGACCTTGGTTAGCAGCTCCTTTTCCGTTTGGTGTAGTGGGTCCGACTGGGGATAATGGGACCAGTTTCCCAATATGTGTGTGTGTGTTTGAGTTTTGATATTTCTTTTCTAAAATTCCTAAGTAAAATGCTTTTAATATATTTCTAATCTATTCATATGCAAACTGTATTCTAAGAAATATCTAATTCTAAACTAACCCGGGATGTAATCTTTCAATATATGCGATCTAAAAGGATTTCAGATAACAATTGATAATAAAGATCATTCAATTATTATGAGAAAATAATTCAATAAAGATAAACTATTTCACATAAAAAGTTAGATGAAACAGTTATGGAAAACATATCGCATATTAAGCTATTCATATATCAAGCACAAATAAATAATTATCACCGTACAAAAATTCCAAATGATAACTCAAATATTCAAACATTAACATATAAACAACTAAACATAAATATCACTTTTAACACAGAAACAAAAACAGTTAAGAGATAAAAGTACCATTTATAACTGGTTCTAATCATGAGCTAGAAGCAATAATGATTTATCTCTTTCTTAATCCAACATCTATCAAAAGTATAGAAATGCAACATCAATAACAGATATTAGACACAGATTTCAATAAATCTCATTCCATTCATTTATCAAAACCTCCTTTGAGGGTGCAGAAGTGCATGTTCTGAGGATAAGTTTTTGAAAAATTTCAGGACCCTTCTCGAAATGCATGAGAAGGGTTTAAATACTAATAACTAAAATCTAAAAATAGTTTATTACAAAAATTTAGGATTCGGTTTAAATGACCGTCCTTTTCCTAGGAAAAAATATAGTAAAACTAAAACTAAATCTAAAAATAAAGACTATCAATTATCTACTTATGAATTTGATCTTTGATCTTGCAAGCATCCAGCATTGTTTTGAGAAGAGGTGGTTGGCCGACTTCAGATTTCAACTGCCCTGAAAAGACAAAATCGGCAAGTGTAGGAGCAATCTTCTCAGCAGAATTAATGATGCAACTAAGCACACTGCATTGACTGTGGGGTTTTACTAGATATGTCCAGTAAGAATCCCTGTTTAATCTTGTCAGTTCTTGAATTGAATTTGCCTTTTCATCAGCCTTTTGCCTCCATTCTGTTTGTAATTGCTGCGCTTGCGGAAGGTGTCCCAGAATAATTTCTGAAATCAAATTAACTTTGTGAAAATTTTCATTTACACAATCAGTAATATTTCCTGCTGCTGTAGCTGCTTCCTCTGCTACTTTTTCTGCTTCTCTGAGCTGTACATCCCAATTGTTGACGAGCAGTTCTTTATGATTATCATTGATGATCGGTGCTCCTGCTCTTCTTCCTTCCTCTGTCTTTTTCCATGCCATATAATTAGTAACTCTTTCATTAGTTAAATCATAGTCATGTCATAATTCTATGACATGATTAGTGATTTTATCACTTTCTTGACAAAACGAGTTGTATTGCGAGATTTTCTGGCATAATATGTCTTGTTGCTGCAGTAGTTGTTTGTTCAAAGAAACATACTCTGAAATAAACTTTGGAAGCTTAGGGTCATCTTTGTGCTCTTCTTGGATAATCTGTATTTGTTTCTCTTTATCTGCCAAAGTTTTCTGATAACCAATTTGCATCTTTTAAAGCTCTTGCTGTAACTCTTCAAGTTTTATTTGTGCTTCACTGTTAGCACAGGCTTGTTGCAATTGTTGTTGCAGAGCTTGTATCTGATCTTCTTTTTCATTTAATAATAGCTTTACCTCAGATGCTTTATCAATAGTTGCGGAGGCATAAGCTCCTGTAATCTGAGATAGCTTGGAAATATTTTCAGTTGGATCCGTAGTAGGATCCTTCCATAAGACATCTAATTGTTCTGCCTCAGTAGAGATTGAGCTCTCTAAATTTCTCTTTTTCCTCTGCTTCCTCACTACTACTTTATACTGCGGGCTGTAGAATACATCTAGAGGAGGAATGTCCTTTATATTGAGTACAATTTCAAAAGAGGGAGTGATAGGTATATGCTCAGTTTCTGTGACGTTGCCACTTATTCCCGTGCTCAAAACTTTTTTTGTCTGTACAGGGGTCTGTATATTCTGTCCTTCCACATTAAGCAATTGATTAAAAGTTTCCCATTCTTTGTCCAATTCAGTCCTGACTGTCGGTTGCTGTACATTGAGAGCTGGAAGATTCAACTGTGGAGTGGTAAAAGTCTGTTGTTGTGAAAGCTCTTTTGATTGAGCTGTATCCTTCACTGAGCTTTCATCATTATCAATCTTATTAGAATGCTCAGAAGTCTCTTTGTCATACTTCGACTTAGACTTTTCTGTATCTGAGCTGCCACTAAGACTGACACTAGGAGTTGGTTCCCTTGCGGGTTCCAAGCGTAAATTTTTCAAAGGGATAGTAGTTATTCTTCTCTCTCTGTAAACTTTAAATTCCTGAAATTCTTCTGGGGATAATTGTGTTTGAGCTAAATGCAAAACTTCTTTAAATGAACATTTTTTTTGAAACATATCATCAAAAGGGTCTTCTTCTCCAGAAAACACTCTTACTTTGATTGCAGTGGTGAAATTTTTAACAACATCAATTGGATCAAATAACCTTCTCGAAAATTTGAACAGTTGTAAGAATGTAATATTGCTTACCTCTTTGAATGCGTGACCAACATCAAACAATGAAAATGCTCCATAGGCTACGGGAAATTGTGGCCAAATGCCCTTCTTCTTCTCTTTTAATTCCTTTTTCAAACCTCCTTCACCACAGGTTTGATAAGCAATCTCCCAAGCTACAAGTTTATCCGGAACATACAGGGGTAAAACATAGGGGGAAGCAGAACTTCCAAAAACCCTCACATAAGTAAACAACTCTTCTCCAAACCATCTTGCAACAGGGAGAATGTCGACTTCTGCTTCCGGGGATAACCATGGAGCATCCTTATTATACAATATTCTGTACATAGGCAGCATTATGCGATGGCAAATTTTGTAAAAATGAGGAAAAAAATTTGATTCCCACAACTCTTTGTGATAGACATGAATAGGCAAGGGATCATGAATTGTCCATTGCCAACCCATCAAAGGGAATTTAGAAACAAAACAAATTGAATCCATAACATAGGCAGATAGATAAAAAGGAGGATAAATCCTCTGAGAAACAATTTGTTTGGACCGGTAACTGAAAATAGCAGTGGCTAAATTATCAGAAAATATTTTTTCCCAGTCTACAATTGTAGCGTTAACAATAGCATTCAACAAAGGGAGCCATTCAGGCAAGATCATATTTATGTTAGGCTTTCCAAAAAGCTTGCATAACATAGAAGCAACAAAACAATATGGAGAGGTGAGCGAACCAGTACTGTACATACCGTGTTTGTTTTTCTTCAATGGTTCCTCTCTTTTGGTCCATTCCTTGGTGCATTCCGCCAAATTTGCATTTTCTCTGGCGAATTTCTCCATAAATTGTTTGTTGTAAGTCGCCTGAGGTTCCGGTAAGTGATACATAAGCCTCAAATATTCTGTAGTGAATGACCCGATGAGTTCTTGTCCTGGAGTTCTAAATTGCCTGTCTGAAATATCGGTGTTATCCAACACCCATTTTACCATATCTGTATATGGAAGAATTCTCGGTCTTGCTGCTATTCTGTGCAGAAATGAACAAGCCAATTCTATAAGAGATGCTTCAGAGGAATTACTTGATCCTGTAGTAGCTGCGACTTCCATTACCCTGGGATTTTCTTCTTCGAGCAAATTATGCATCCCTTCCCAAGTGGTGATACTGACGTCCTTGTTGCAAGCAGTGTCTACGTATAAGGAAGCCATCTATTTGTTTTCAGCACTCGGAACTTTCTCTTTCTTACCCATAATGCTCTGTGAATGCTTTGTATATTCTTTTTCTCCTTCGCGCCTGCGGTGTTACGAATTAAGTGAGAGTAATGATATGAGAAAGGTGACGGGATAGTTTTAAATGCTGAAGGTGGATGAAAAATATTATTTTAAACGTGAAACAACCTTTCAATCAAAACAAAATCCTTTCCATCAATGATTAACAATCCATTCATTAATTTTGACATCAAAGCGCATAACAGATATTTATTTATGAAAAGATTTACTTTGGACAACGTGCTAGAAGAATCTGCGATAATGCGATCTACGATTTGCTGTGCAATATCGCAAAATCGCAATATCGCGGATCGCAATCATCGCAAATCGCAATCATTGCAAATCGCAACATCCACAAATTGCAATCTAATATTATCGTGAAATCGCAATCTAATATTATCGTAAAATCGCAAAATCGCAATTTCACAATATATAACTTATTAAACAACTTTTCTGCGATATGCGGTTTGCGATCAATTCTTTTATGTATAGTTCTTTGAGATCGCGCTATCACAATATCGCGGAATCGCAATTTTAAAAGATTTTTCTTTGATAAAGGATATCCACTTTTTGCGATGGATGCGGTATTTTTATTCAAAGAAAGATTATGCTTTGATCTATCATAAACTTAGGTTTATTTTAAAGATTTTCAAAGGAATTTCCCTAAGTTATGATAGTAAGTTTTATTTGAGAAAGGAAATAAATACTAATTAATTTTTTTGGATTTTTTGACTAAGGGTCCCCACTTATTTAGTATTATTACTAATATTAAATAAGAAGGGGGGTTGTTGCTGGCCACAACACTCCCTTACCTCGTTTACCGAAATTCACTAGAAGGGAGCTCCAACCCCCTAATCAAATTTACTAGCTACCACTGGAAGAAAGCTTCAACTTCCTCACTGAAGGCTCCAACCCCCAACAACTCTATGGACCACATTTCATAATATTTCATACTGGATCCACGTGACTCAAATGCATCATGTAGGCCACTTTTCATCATATTTTTAGACTGGACCCACTACCATCATTTAATACCAATTCCAAATAACGATACTAAAACCAAACATTGTATAAAATCACATAATCGTTGAAGAAACTGAATCACCAAATCAATCATTACACTAATTTATTCTCAAACAACCAAACCAAATTATATCACTGTATATCCATTCATTAGAATACCAAACCTCATATTTTTCATCACTGAAACCAGGTCTTGTCACTGTAAACATTGATCAATCATATGTAAGAGTGTATACGCTATTTATGTGATTCATAACCATGTATGTACGCGCTTTCCCTAAAGAATTACTGTGTACATATTTTAATATAATGAAAACCGAATCTGCATCTCTCTACCACTGAATAAATCACTCAATCACACTCTAAAACCATCACATATTACTGATCCAAATACATAACCAAATTCTTAATTAATTCACTTAATTATTGAACTAATTGAATCAAGCATTGAATTTCATTCAACCAATGCAACTAGTGAAATTATATCAAACTAAACCATAACATATCAGAAACTTCAATGCACATCCACTTATAAATATATCAATCCATACACCGTTACCCATCACTAAAACCAACAGTTTCCACTACGAACCTTGATCAACATGTCAGAATATATATGTTGTCGTTTTCAAGAATACATGTGTACATATGTGCTTTTCCTTAAGTAGACCTACGTACAAATCTCAAAAGACTGAACTCTGAATCTGAATCTCTGCACTATTGGAATAATCACTGAAACACATATTGAACTCATCACATATCTATGAACCACATACAGATCATCACATAGCAGCATCATATTTAATCAACATATCATTCCATAAATAATTCAACCCAATGAGAACTATTAAACATAGATTATCATGAGAGAGACATCATTAACTGACAAAAAAAAACATAATAAAATCAATCAACCATTATCATCAGCTCATATTGAAAATGTTAGAAAATTATGTATGGCAGAGCAATGGAACACATAAAATATGCGATAAAACAAACACATAAAACATATAAAACAAGAGAGACATAGATATACTTGGTTCACCTAATTTGGGCTACATCCACCCCAAACAGCTAGTCCCTCCTATATATTATCCAGAAAAATGAACACAACCTACAACAGATCCACTATAATATCCTTTGTTCTCTCTCGCAGTCCCCCTTTCTATTTCTCGCTCATAATACTCATACAATACACAGCCGAAATACAATACCCTCATAAAAAATAGGGGTTTCCTTCGAGGGCAAAAAACCCTAAATTAAACATAACTTCTACTATCATATCATCTGCCTAATGAACGGCCCAGATTGACTAGAAATTACAATATTTTACAAGGAAATTTTACAAATACCCCCCAAGCAGCGTTTAAATGACGGGCGACATTGCCACCCCGTTAAGAACAGGGGTTCAACGTGGTGATACATCTATGTAAAGAATAAAATCAAGCTCCACATCCAACAAAAAAACCCTATCATATATACGAAACCCTTATGAAACACTTATGAATATGTAAGCGCCTTTCATGTTTGACACCCACATACACATTTTTCCATGCTAAAAAATATATACGCGACTATCTAGAATTAGATATGCATATGTACAAGATATTTCTAAAGTAAACCTGCATACAAATATGTAAATACTGATTCATACCTTCATTGCACAACAGATCATCATTCAAACCCAAATATCGCCATACACTGTAATAGACACACATCATAACATCATTATCACTGATCTATCAACCCATATGCATATTATTAAATGTGTAGTCATTTTTTATCTATTAGATTTGATCCATCATCATAATCCCCGGTGCACACTTATTTAAGATCAAAGAATTCATCAATAACCCATTAATTGCACACTAAATGTTTTTCTCTCCATCTCCTTATATAGCTTAGGCCTTAACCAATACCTTAGGTCAAACCCTTAGTAATTTTGATGGTATTCCTTGACGGGATCAAATATATGTTGGCACACTCAATACTATGGGCCAATACCATGGTAAATATCCCTTGTATTTAAAATACCATGGTGCAGAAACTGCATGCAACTTATCTTCATCATACCTATGTATGTATGCGACTTTGCTTCAAAGAACTTGTGTATACTTCCTCAAACTTCAACTTCATCATTCCTCTGTCTCTGAATTTATATTTCTTTGTCTGATCTCTCTGTCACATATGTACTCATCTTGCTACCATCATGTTGACATATTTACCAAGTAGGTTTCCATCAAGGAAAACGCGTATGCATATTGCTACAAGTAATTTTCCATCAAGGAAAACACGTTAGTCATAATTCAAAAAATATCCCCCTTTGGACTTGATGACAACTACTTTGTTGTTTGGTAACCACAACCTATAAATACTTGTAAAACACATCAAGGTAAGCACCAAGATTTTCAAACACCAAGTTACTCTCCCCCTTTGACATCAAAAGCAAAAGGTTGAACAATACTAATTGAAGGCTTTTTCCCCCCTTTGTAGACATGATCACTGTATATCTGATCTATTGAATATGAACACTGACCATGCTCCCCCTAAGCATATGCTGAATATTCTGGAATATTTTCCATGAAATACATGACTTTATGAGTCAACCAAATATGACCTTTCCTAACACCAATGGCTCATGCTTACATCAATCACCCAACACAGTGGGGTTACATATTTAACACAATATTACATCAAATGCCCAAAATGGGATTACATACACAACTTCTACATCAAGTTTATTATGTTAAGCAATATATTCAACATTTTAGAAACATATGTGCCTTCAGCGACATCACCAATGAGATATACTTTTCATGATCAACATTATGAAACAAGGAATGCTAAATAAATCATAATTCCAACAATGCACTATTAGAAGAATAACAAATTCTCCCCCACAATTTGTGTCAATTGATCTTTATTGGGCATGATCACATCAAATCATGCATTAGTAAAGTCATTAATCAGTAAATCCAAACCAAAGTAGAAATGTAATATTGCAGTAAATTATAAACCCTCAGTTCTCACAAACCAATACTACTTCAAAGTAATATTTGAGAATCTGCAGACTATAACTGACCAATTTCACAACCAGAAAGCCAATTAATAACTAACTGAAGCATATTATAACTTCTCCCCGAGTCTTTCCTACTGTTTCTTTATCATAGGAAAACATACACGAGTATTTGTATCAGAACTCACGCATATATGCGACTATCCTTCAAAATATTCACGTACAGAAAGTAAAATGTTTCGATTTTTCATAAATATAGCTCCTCTTGAGCATGTATTGTGTGTTCTTGTTTCACTGTTACTACATAAAATATATTGTCATGAATATCAAAACAACCATGGGAGTCATCATCAAGATAATATATGTATTTCTCCCCCTGATATTATACATCATTGATCCCAAGGACCTGATAATCATATCTATTCTTATAAGGTCTTTTACCTCACATCACTTCTGCAGACACTAAGAGAAGTAATTTTTAAGATCAATGTATTGCATAATAGACCATTTTTTTTTATTCCAAGTCTGATTCCTCCTCATCTCTATGAGAATTCATGTCTTTAAACATGTATAATTTTTCTGGATTTCTATATCCACTTACTATGACCTTTCCATATTCCTCATCTATAACTTTGCATTTGGTTGATGTAAATACAATTGCATTTCCTTTATCAACCATTTTACCTACACTTAGAATATTCTTCTTTAGACCTTGAACTAATAAAGTATTAGTTTCTTTTATATGTTTATTAATTTTGGTTTTACCTTTTCCCAGAACTTTTGTTGGAGCAATATTTTCAAGAATAACCTTACAAGCTTGGTTTTTCCCGAGAGACTTCATATTACTCTTATCACCAGTCATGTGATGATAAAATCAATGTCTATGTACCATTCATATTCATTTTAAAAAAATAAAAAAGAAATACCATGGCTTATATGTTCTACTTTTTTCTATTTATTATGAGAATTATTGGTGGATCCATCTTTCTTGGGTATTTTTACATTATCTGACTACCTTTCATGTTGTATTTGGATATTCGTTGATTTGTTCCTACATTCTTTTTCTACATGCCCAAACTTGTTACAAGAATAAAATCTTATATGACCATAAAGGGACCAGAATATTCATAATATCTTTGCTTCATATGTTAGGTATGTGTTATATTCTTTCCGTGGTTATTTGCATGCGCGGGGGAGTCACAGGGGGGTGACAACACCCCATGTTCGTTGCGTCAAGCACAACGGTGGGGTCACAGGGGGGTGGCAGCCCCCCTTATCCAGGGGTTTTCCGGGGGCGGGTAGCCCCCTGTGCATGGTCTTGGGCAACACCCTAGGAAAAAAAAATCCTTATTTTTTTGGTGGGCGGACCCGCCTATGGTTTTCTACATGGGTTTACACATGGTTTTAGGGCATGATGGTTTTCAGCCTCTGGTATTTTGTAGATACGGTCAAGGGAACTACGGTTATGTTCTAATCCAGGGTTAATGGATTGGGGTTTATGAATTCTTCGACATGTATATATATGTTTTGTAACACTAAAAGGAATATAATGAAAAATCAAGTTGGCAGTCCCAGTTTTGGGATCTAGGGGAACAATCTATGTGTATATATGTTTTTTGTTTTATGATATCCTTTTTGTTTATTTTCTATATTTAATAATTCATTTGCAGATAATTTCTGTAAAGGGTTAAAACCTACATTTGGTATCATAGTTGTTTCGACTTTTAGGGGATGCCTTTTTTGTTGAGGGGGTTTTTTCTCGGGCCTGTGGTAGACCCTGTTCAGTGGGAGATCTGCGAGATTGATTCTTGCAGAGAAATAAGATGGCGAGCAGTGGAAAGATAGAGATCGAGAAATTTAATGGTCAAAGTTTTGAGTTGTAGAAGCTCAAAATGGAGAATCTGATGGTGGACAAACATCAGTGGATCATGGTAGATCCGAGTAATAAACCAACAGAAATGTCAGATGAAGACTGGGCGAAGTTAGATCGGAAGGCAAAGAAAACAATACATTTTTGTATCTCAAATTTGGTATTTTTGAATGTATCTGGGGAAGCTGCGATGAAGACTTTGTGGGTCAAGTTAGGGACTTTGTACCAATCTAAGTCTCTGGTGAATAAATTGTTCATGTGGAAAAAGTTGTATAACCTGAGGATGAAGGATGTAGACTCGGTGACAGAGCATCTGAGCACCTTCAATGTTGTGGTAATTCAGTTATCATATGTTGATATTAAAATCTTAGCTGAATATAAGTGCATCAATTTGTTGTTTTCTCTACCAGATTTGTGGGACAACCTGGTTATTGCTATAGGTAGCAATACAACTACCTTGAATTTTGATGAAATTGTCTCAGCCTTGCTATTGAAGGAAATGAGACAGAGAAATCTTGAGGGAAAAAATGGACATGCCTTATATGTACGAGGAATATCCTAGAACAGAAACAAAAATAAGTTTTCGAGTGGGAGATATAAATCTAGAGGGAGATGTAAATCTCCAGGAAAGCCTGTAAAGGTGTGTTGGAAATGCGAAAAGGAAGGGCACTACAAAAAGGACTACAGAGCTAAAGCTCTTGAGAAAGGAAAGGGATCTGATGATGCTCCTTCTGTAGAGGAAAAAACCACCTCAAAGGAAGGTGGGGATGTGTATTTGGCTTCTTCTTCAAATACACATGTAGATCACAAGGCATGGTTGATTGACTTAGGTGCATCCTTTCACTTCACTCCCCATAGGGAGTGGTTCTGCGAGTATGAGAAGTATGCTGGTGGTGATGTCTTATTAGGGGATGATTGGAAGGCCAGAATCTTCAGAAGTGGAAAATTTAAGTTGAAGCTACAATGTGGAAGGATTAGAACACTTCATAGTGTTCTGCATATTCCCGCATTAGCCAGAAATCTGATTTCTGTAAGAAAGATGGATGATGCAGGTGTAAAAGCAATGTTCGAGAAAGATACCTACAAGATGGTTCAGGGAGCATTGGTATTAATGTAGGGAGTTTGGATTGGAATTCTATACAAGCTTCAGGGTAGCACTATTATTGATGGGTGCAACAATTCTGTGGTTGTTGAAAGTGGAGTGAAAAGCCTAGCGGTCTCTGGAGAAAAGACCATGTTATGGCATCAAAGGCTTGGACATATTGGATATAAGGGCCTTCAGATACTACATGGTAATGGTATGGTAGAAGTTATGTATAATTTCTCTCTAGATTTTGATTTCAGTGAACATTTTGTGTATGGGAAGCAGAATCAGGTGAGTTTTCCTGTTGGTGCTAAGACGATGAACAAGATATTAGAGCTTATACACAGTAATGTGTTTGGACCTGTGTCGATTCCATCACTGGGTAAGTTTGTGTACTATGTTTCATTCATAGAAGACCTCTCAATGAATACATGGATATATTTATTGAGGAAGAAATCTGAAGTCTTTGACAAATTTAAAGAATTTAAGGCTTTGGTCGAAAACTAGACAAAGAAGAAGATAAAGGTGTTGAGTACAAATAGTGGTGGAGAGTTTTGCAAGAAGGAATTTGAAGAGTTCTGTAAGAAGTGTGGTATAGCACAGCAGAAGACTACTCCATACACACCTCATCAAAACAGAGTTGAAAAAATAATGAACAGAACGTTGATGGAAAAGGAAAGAAGCATGCTCAGTGGTTCCAGGTTAGGATAGGAATTCTGGGTAGAGGCAGTGGAGACTACATGTTACCTAGTTAACAGATCACCTTCATCAGCGTTGGAGTATAAGACTCCACATGAGGTATGGACTGGTAAGAAACCCTCTCTTTCACATCTGATGGTATTTGGATGTGATGCATATGTACATGTTCCAAAGGAGAAAAGGACCAAGTTGGATAATAAATCTGAAAGGTGCATATTTATTGGGTATAAATATGGTTTAAGAGGTTACAAGCTTTGGAACCCAGAAATAAGGAAGGTTGTGTACAGCCGAGATGTGGTGTTTAGAGAGGTGAAAGATTTTGTTAAACATGAATTCCTGCCAAAGGAAACTGAGAAGCTAGAGTTTGAGCTAAAGGAGTATGAATCAAACTCTACAAAAAACAAGTTTCAGAAGACGAAGAGCCACAAACTCCAACTGTGAGAATATCAATTCAGGAAAGAAGGCAGCCAGAAAGGTATAGTCCATCTGCTTTCTGTTCAAATTTTGCTTTAACTATCACTGATGATGATCCCAAAACTGTTAAGGAGGCAATGGATTCAGAGGATGGAAAACTCTAGAAGGAGGCTATGGTTGATGAAATGGAATCCTTGCACAAAAATGAGGCATAGGATTTGGTGGAGTTGACGACTGAAAGGAAGCCCATTGGGATAAAATGGGTATTTAAGAAGAAGATGAATGTAGAAGGCAAGGTGGAGAAATACAAAGCTTAGTTGGTAGCAAAATGTTATTCCTAGGTGTCGAGAATTGATTTTTGTGATATTTTTTCTCGTTTTTCCAAGGACCTTACTTATGTTAGATTACTTTTATCTATTGTTGCTGCATTTGATTTTGAGGTAGAACAGATGGATGTGAAGACAACATTTCTTCACAGGGATCTAGAAGAGGAGATCTACATGAAGCAACATGTAGGCTTTGCGGTGAAGAGTAATAAAGAACTGGTATGCATGCTAAAAAAGTCTATGTATGGGTTAAAACAGTCACCAAGGATGTGGTATCAGAAATTTGATACCTATATACGGGTACTTGGCTTCACCAGAAGAAAAAAGTATCCTGTGTGTATTTTAAATTAATTGGTGACCGTGCTATTTATTTGCTCTTGTATGTGGATGATATGTTTCTGATTAGAAATGACAAAGTAATTGTCCAATATTTGAAAACCTAATTTTTCTCCAAATTTTACACAAAGGATCTTGGTGCTACAAACTATATTTTGGCATGGGAATTAAGAGAGATTGAGAAAATAAGAAGCTTTGATTAAACTAGAGGAAGTATGTCGAGACAATATTGTAGAGGTTCAATATGCAGGATAGTAAACTGGTGAAGGTTCCTATTCCTGTAGGTGTAAAGATATTTGTTGAACAATGTCCCAAGACACAAGAAGAAGAGGAGGATATGTCTCGTGTTCCATATGCAAGTGCAGTAGCTAGCATGATGTATGCATTGGTTTGTACTATACCAAACATTGCACATGCAGTGGGAGTATTGAGCAGGTTTATGTCAAAACTAGGGAAGGAGCATTGGACAACAGTGAAGTAGGTTTTCAAATATTTTCATGGCACTAGTGATTATGGTTTGTGCTACCATGGAAGACCAGGATTGGATAGAGTTTTGAACATTTGCGGTTTTTTTGATGCAAACTGGGCTGGATATCTGGACCAAAGAAGATCTACAAATGGGTATGGTTTTAGCCTATTTTTAGGTGCCATCAGTTGGATGAGTAAAAGACAGTTTGTAGTGTCTCTTTCAACTACAGAGGCAGAATACATGGCAGCCACTCATGCAAGCAAGGAAGCGGTTTGGTTTCAGAGATTGTGTTCAAGTATGGGGTTGGTGCGGCGAGCTATAAGGATACACTGTGATAGGCACAATGAAATTTTCTTGGCTAAGAAACATGCTTATCATTCAAAGAAAAAGCACATTGATGTTCAATATCACTTTATGAGAGATATGGTTGAGGATAAAAAGGTGTTTCTAGTAAAGGTGGACACTTTGAAGAATGTTGCAGATGCATTGACGAAGTCTATGAGCACTTAGAAGTTATCTTGGTGTAGAGAAACATGGGTGTTGCAGGCTTGACTAATGACTAAGCTCTCTTGTGGCCCCCTACAGAAGGAAAACAACAAGTGGGAGAATATTGGGTATGTGTTATATTCTTTCCACGATTATCGCACGTGTGGGGGGGTCACAACCCCCCCTGTTTGTTGCGTCGGGTCTAGTGGGGGGATCACAGGGGGTGGCAGCCCCTCCTATCTAGGGGTTCATAGGGGGCCGGTAGCCCCCTATGCAGGGTCTGAGGCAGCTCTCTGAGAAATAATTTTTCCTTATTTTTCAGTGGGAGGACCCGCCTATGGTTTTGTGCATGGGTTTGCACATGATTTTGGGGCATGATGGTTTTCGGCACATGGTATTTTGTTGATCCGGTCAAGGGAACTACGGTTATATTCTAATCCATATTTAATGGATTGGGGTTTATGAATGCTTCATCATGTATATATATGTGTTGTAACACTAAAAGAAATATAATAAATAATCAAGCTGGTAGTCTTGGTTTTGGGATCCAAGGGAAAAATATCTGTGTATATTTGTTTTATGTTTTATGCTCTCACTATTGTTTATTTTCTATCTTTAATAATTTCTTTGTAGATAATTTCTGTACAGGATTAAAACCTACATCATATTCCTTCTATTGCAATCAATATCTTTGTGACCAATATGTTGCAAGTAAAACAATATCCCTTAAAGAAACTTGAGTACCTAGGAGCTGATGTACCTCTTGTGAGATGAATTCTTTTTTAAAACAATCTACTTCTACAATTTCCTGCAATGTGTCCACAATTATGACATATAAATCATTCGACATTATTGATTAGAGGAGAGAATCAATTAACACTTTCATAGTTAGGATTAAATGGTTTTCTTTGAGGGTTTACTTTCCTTGGTTGTTGATCAGGTTGAATTCTTATCTCTTTGTTGAAAATTTTAGGTTTTGCATTGTTACCCTTTGGATTCCTTGCATTAGCTTGTAAACTATTTATCCTTCACCAGTTCCAGGAAAACCAAGACCAGATTTAATGGCAGGAGATATTTGACTACTAAGAATATTATCCAAAATCTTAGTACTATCTTGAAATATCAAATTTTTATATTTTTCTTCTAATTTATCTTTTAGAATTTTTACCTTAACCTCCATTCTTTGATACTACTTTTCCTTTTCTAGATATTTCTTCTTCATACCTTCTTCAACCTTTCTTCCTTCTTCCACTTTCTCCTTTAAATTCAGAATCTATTCCTTCAACCCATTTTATTTTTATTCAAATTATTGAAGTAGTTCTTCATTCACTTATCTGATTTTTCAAGATATGCTCTTAGAGAGATGATATCAGCTTCAAGACCTTCACAATATTGTTTAGATTCCATAACAACATTTACAGATTTAATATGGTCCTTGTTATCATATGCCTGCAACTTATCTTTAAGATTAACAATCATTTTCAAAGAAAAATCAAGTTTTTTTCTAAGATCAAAACTTTCTTCTAACTTGTCTTCTTCTGAATTAGTAACTCCATCTGACATAACAAAGGTTTTTTTCATCATGTTCATTTTTTGGCACATTGTTAGAGATAGGATTACTTGGTAGTTCTCCTGAGGAGAAACCTTCCTTTGGGTTTTCTTCATGGATTGCCTTTATCTTATCCCACTCTTCCTTTGCAGTTGTATAATGCATAACTCTATTTAGTGTTGAATCAGGTATGTTATTAATGATGTTACTCAGTGCCTTATTTTTATTTTTCACTTCCTCTTCTAATGGAGGAATGTTGGTGTAGCCATTGTATACTAGATACCAAACATCAAGGTTTATTAGTTTAGACTTCATATTTTATTTCACTTCTTAATAATTGTCGTTTCTTAGCATAGGCACACCTTCATTGTCCATTGTTTCTAACTTTCTTTGATTTTTTGCTTCTAGGGCCATCATTTTTTAATATGTTTTTTATTTAGAGTGTTTACTTTCACTTTTACCCATGAGTGCAAGTTCATTTGATTCACTGTCAGCATCACTATCATCATTATTGCATAGACAAGGAAATGGACCACAATTAGAACAAAATCCCATACTTGATAATTATTTGTTACCATCTTCTTCATTCTTGATCAATCGAAAGTGAGGTGCTCCCAAAATTGAATATTTGCTCCCATTTGTAATTATCCCTACATCTAATATATCATTGTCACTACCATTGTTTTCTGAATCCTTCCTTTGAGCTATCTTCTTTTTTCCCACCATCTTGACATATTTCCTTCAAGCGATCAAGCTTCTTCTAAAGGACATTCTCTGAAACCAGTTGTTGGGAAAAACACTAGGGGGGGGGGGGGGGGGGTTAGTATTTTAAAACTCACTTAAATTTATTTTTTTATTCCAATTTATGTACACTACTATTATGAAGTAAACCTATGTATGTACGTGACTATGATGAAGAAAAGTAGCATATAACTAGTTAAAGAAATTTTCAACTAATTCATCATCTATTTAACTTGAACCAATGCATTAATACTTATTTAGACATTAATTAAATGGAAACCATGTGCAATAAGAATAGAATAAATCATCACATGTAAGAAACACATCAACGCACATGAACAACAAGATTTTTAGCTGGAAACCCAATGTTGTAGAAAACCACCATTGTTGTCGTATTTGTATTTATATTTTATTATAAATAAAACACATTACAATATTGTACTAGCATAAACTCATAACAGCATGTAGGCACCCACCTATAGAAGGCTACAACCTTCTCTCATTCTCCAACACCCACTGGAAGGGAGCTCCAACCCCTAATCTCATTTACTGGCACCCACCCAAAGGGGGCTCCAACCCATTGATCATATTTACCAACTACCACTAGAAGGAAGCTTCGAGTTCCTCGCTGAAGGCTCCAACCCTCAACACCTTTGTGGACCACGTTTCATAATATTTTATACTGGATCCACCTGAATCAAAATCATCGAATCTGTAGGACACTTTTCATCATATTTTTAGACTGGACCCACTACCATCATTTAATCCCTATTCCAAATAACAATAATGAAACCAAGCATTGTATCAAATCAGTTAATCAATGAATAACTTGAATCACCAAATCAATCATTAAACTAAGTTGTTCTAAAACAACCAAACCAAATTATATCATTGTATACCCATTCATCAGAGTAGAAAACCTCATATTGTTCATCACTAAAACTAGATCTTGTCACTACAAACATTGATCAATCATATGTTAGAATATATACGCTCTTGTTTTTAGTCATACCCACGTATGTACATGCTTTCCAAGAAGAATACCTGCGTACATATCGTAATACACTGAAAACTGAATCTGAATCTTTGTACCATTGAATCAATCACTCAATCACACTCTTAAAAAATCACATATTAATGAGCCAAATACATGACTAGATGCTGGATCAATTCAATTAATTATTTAACTAACTGAATCAATCACTAAATTTAATTCAACCAATGCAACAAGTGCAACTAGATCAAACTAAAGCAGAACAGATCAGAAACTTCAATGCACAACCACTTATCAATATACCAAGTCATACATTGTTACCCATCACTAAAACCAACTGCTACCACTGCAAACTCTGATCAACAACATGTAAAAATATATACGCTACTATTCTAAATAATATCTGTGTATATATACGCTTTTCCTTAAGCCGACCTACGTATAGATCTTAAAAGATTGAAATTTGAATCTCAATCTCTGCACTACTGAAACAATCACTGAAACACATACTAAACTGATCATATAACTCTGAAACATATACATATCATAACATAGTAGCATCATCTTTAGTCAACATATCATTCCATAAAGAATTCAACCCAACCAGAACTGCTAAACATAAATTATCATGAGAGATACATCATTGATAGACAAGAGAAAACATAACAAAATCAATCAACCATTATCATCATCTCATATTACAAAACCCTAGAAGATATATGTGACCCTTATGAAAAATAAGATATACACGACCCCTATGAAACACTTTTTCATATGTATGCGTCTTTCATGTTTGATACCTGCGTACAGATATGTCCATACTAAAAAATATATATGTGACTATCTGGAAGTAGATCTGCATGAGTACATATATTTCTGAAGCAAGCCTGCATACAAATATGTAACTACTGAGTCATACCTTCGCTACACAGAAAATCATCAATCAAACCCAAATCTTGTCATACACTGTAATATTAACACATCATAACATCATTATCACAGATCTATCAACCCATAAGCAGATTATTCAATGTGTAGTAATTTCATATCTATTAGATCTAATCCATCATCATACTCCCCAGTGCACACTTATTTCAAGTCAAACAACTCATCAATAACACATTACTTGCACACTAAACACTTTGATATCCATCTCCTTATTTATCTTAGGCCTTAACCAATACCTTAAGTCAAACCCTTAGTAATTATCATGAAAAGGTGGGAGGAATTTGGGAGTCTCAAACACCATGGAATTATTGTCCAAGTCTTTTTGGAGATCTGTAGAAATAAATGATTTCGATGTTTTAATCTCTAGTGAGCATAATTGTGAAATTATGCCTCATTGTTATTTCTTCATAAGCTTTTTTATGGCATTATAATTTATTATATTTCTTGATTTCCCTACGATACCACCTAATTTAACTTCCTTTCCTTCCCAAAAAAAATTCAAGAAAATTTCTTGAAAATTAAAAGTTATCGTCCCCAAAGATTGTAACCATTGGACTCCTAGTACAACATCATTCGAAAGCATTGAAATATTGAATACATATTCCCCCATGGCTAGCTTGATATTATGGAACTTTCCAGAGAAACTTATAGTTCCTCCATTTGCAACCATCACTTGAAAATTTGGTGCTGGATATAGGAAGCAATTCAATTCCTTGGCTATCTTTTAATGAATAAAATTATGGATACTACCCGAATCAATCAGCACTATTGCCTTTTTATTCTTGATATATCCTTCTATCTTGAGAGTTTGAGGAGTGGTAATTCCTGCCAATGCATTATAAGATATGGTCGGATTCATTTATTCTTTCTCTGGGGTTGGTTCCTGGTGTACATCCTCCTCTTTTGATGTTTCTTGTTCATTTTCGTCCTCCTCTTCACAATCTATGTAAAATAATTTATTCTCAACGCACTTATCACCTTTAGTGTATTTTTTATCACAACTATAAAAATCACTTTTTCTCTTTTTTCTTCCAATCGTTGTGGTTTCAACCTTGTTGGTTGTGGAAGGCTAGGATCAAAAACACTTCCATCTTCATAGTTGTGAGTGGTAGACTTCCTTGTTTCCATAATTTTTCTTTCAATCTTTATTGCCACCCTGAATTCCTTCTCTAATGAATTCAGTTCCAAAAGGCAAACCTCGTGTTGGATGTTATCCTGTAAATTCCATATGAAGACATCAATCCTATGCTCCACTGGAATACCTGTTACCCTGATATCCAATTTTTGGAATTCCTCAATGTGCTCCGCCATTAAACCCTTTTGTTTGAGATTTATCAATTGGCTAAAGAAGGTGTTTCTCTTTGTATATTCATAATCTGCTATCATTTCCTCTGTAAAATTTGACCAACTGAAAAGTGGTTTATGAGAATAAATTCATTTATGCGATACAAACTGATTGGATCCTAAATATAAAATTGCAATGCATACCTTTTGTGTGTGTTGCACATCATGGATATCAAAATATTTCTCCATCTGTAGTATCCATGTTACCGAATCCTTGTCATAAAAATTCATCATATCAATCTTTGGAATGTGGTGGGTCTTAAAATCAATATTGGAGCCTCTAAAATCATGATTTAAATTCCTTTTTTTCTCATCATGAGTTTCATGGAATATTATTTCAGCATTAGGAAGCATTTCTTGTAGCAACTTTGTCAAACCTTCCTTCAAACCTTCCATGTCTTCTTTTAAACCATCATGTCGCATTTTAAACCATCCATGTCACCTTTTATTTATGATTTTAAACCATCCATGTCCCCTCTTATTTCATCATTGGTTGCTCTTTGTGAGAGAGAAATTTGTTGCACTTGGTCCCGTAATTTTGATATATCATGTCGCAATTCTTCCTCTTCATAATTCATAGTATAGCATTTTGAGGGATTAATGGGTGTGGAATTTTTTTGTTTGGGAGGAATTTTATAACCCAATACTGATATATAGGCTTCAATATTCCCTTGGGATCACTTCAAACTTGTTTTTCAAAAAATATTTATGCAATTTAAAAACAAATACACACAGATTTCTTACTTTTAGGAGCTCGATCTTGAAACAGTTGTAACTTGGTAATTTTGAATCTCCAAGGTCTGAAATTTGGTCTTTTTTTATGCCTTTGAATATTCTTTCCAATTCCTCAAGTCAGATCAATATTGGACTCATCAATATATATTTATGCCAAATCTTCCAGGATGACCTTATTATGGATTTTTTCAATAGAACAAAGTTGTACAGGATTCCATGTGTCATTCTTTCAACATTTGGCCCTAAAATTGCTAAAGGAAAAACTAGATTTCATTCATGTTCGAACACTTTTTACAGAATTCATTTTGATGCCTGAAATAAAAGTCATGACGATTTTCCCTAGGTCACCTGTTTGAGACTGAATTCTAGAGCCTGCAAAAACTCTAACTTCCCTAGATCATATCTCAGACAATATAGTGAACTAATATCTGAAATTTGTACACAAAGTTCATAAATATTTTTTCTCCACGTGGTTAAAGTTTCTGCTTTTTAAGCCTCATAGAAAAAAATGTTATAGCGAAAAATCCAAGATGTCATGTTTGAAGAAGCAAAAACCTAGAATCCAAAGCTTTGATACCAAATGTTATGCAACCTACTCACAAAATAGAAAAAAAGATAGATCAACAACTTAAAAATTAACCTCTTCGAGGGTTAAACCTCCTTTACATTACATAAATGAACAATTCTTAGATGATACAAATGGAAAGACCTCCTTTGTATATATAGGAGTATAAGGGGTCACAATATAATCATATCCTACATAATAATAATAATGTAAGGGTACAATAATAAAAATAGTGGGTTTCTATGGGACACAACAATAACAATATGGGGCTACATGGGCACAACAATAACAATAAAGGGGCTACACTAAGAATAAAAATAAGGGGCTACACTAGTATTATAGTGGCCTAACAATGTAGAAAATAAAATTTCCCCATGATACCTATGACTCAATATTCTCATCCTAAATGCTTAGTGCTCCTCCTCCAAATGGGCTTTCCTCCCAAGCAAGCAATGAATCCCTCCATGTGAAAAAATCATGAAGGATGTAACCAAACCACATAGGTACTTAATAACCTAAGGAAATGTGGCATATGAAAATTCATGAGTCATTTTATCTCCAATGTGTATGTCCATCATGGTAAAACCAAGGGTAGTCAACACACCATGCATGCCACATCACATGAAGCACCCTTAAGCACAGTGTAAAATATTTCAGAGTAACCACACAATTTAAGAATCCATATTTACAAGGAAAGTGTTTTGATCAATGCTACTCTTCTCCCCCTAAATCTCAACAAAATCCACTTTCTACAAATATATACTTGTCACTATCTTAGAACAAATCACTAGCCCTTACAAAGGAATTATATGTTATGCAACCAAATCACAAAGAAGAAGAAAAGATAGATCAACAAATTAAAATTTATCCTCTTTGAGGGGGAAAAATCCTTTACATTACATAAATGAACAATTCTTGGATGATACAAACGACAATACCTCCTTTCTATATATAGCAGTTTAACAGGTCAAAATATAATGAGAGACTGCATAACAATAATAATGTAAGGGCACAACATTAAAAATAGTGGGCTTCTATGGGGCACAACATTAAAAATAGTGGGCTTCTATGGGGCACAACAATAAAAATATGGAGGTAACATTAACAATAACAATAAGGGGACTACACTATTATTATAGGGACCTAACATTTCCCTCTCCTTCAAAAAAAGTGTTGTCCTCAACACTTGAGTAGTTTTGTATGCTTCTGTATAAAATTATCATCCTCTCATGAGGAACATTTAGCGGGTAAGTTCCTCCACTTAATGAGATACTCTGAAAATAATCGATTTTGTAGTTGTCAGGTTCTTATTTCCGTGACTGCTTCAGGCTCCAATATGATCTCTCCTTATTCGTCATGTTCTAGCAATATTGTTTGAACTAGGAGCTTATCACTGATAATCTTCTTTAAGCATGAAACATGGAAAATTGGGTGTACTCAAGAAGATGCGGGTAACTCCAATTTGTATGCCATATTACCAATATTTTACAATACCTTGTAAGGACCATAGTACTTAGGTGATAATTTAATAGCCTTCTTAGATTTCTTCAGGGACATTTTTTTATGGTTGTAGTCATAAAAATACTTGTTCACATACGACAAAACTTCTTTCATTGTGATGTTGATATTCTTGTTGTTTCATTCGATTATGCGCCTGAGTGATATTATCCTTTAATATTTGTAGAACTAGTTGTTGATGCTCGATGTGATCTTCCACTGCTTGAACCTTAGAATTTTCTCTTAAACAGGATGTGATGAAAAATTGGTGATTTCTATAAAGTGTCTTAAATGGGGTCATTTTTGTTGCAGTATGGAAGGAAGTGTTATACCACGATTAAGCCAGAGGTAACCACTTGACCCATTATGTTTTCTTATCAGATACAAAGCAACAAAGATATCCTTGCAAACATGTGTTCACCATCTGAGTTTTTCCATCAGATTAAGGATGATAAGATGATCTATAAGCTAATTGAGTACCAAGACAAGAAAATATTTTTGTCCAAAATTTTCCATTGAAAATGGGATCTCTGTCACTTACAATAATCTTTGGGTTTCAATGTAGCTTTTGAATTGTTTCCATAAATGCAGTAGCAACTATAGTGGCTTTAAAATAATGAGATATTAGACAAAAGTGTGCATACTTGGTAATTTCATCAACTACCACCATGAAGATTCTCTTTCCTTCAAACTTGGGTAAACCTGTGATAAAATCCATTGAGACCTTGTTGTGAAACTAGCTCCAAAATAGAAGAAAAGAGATATCAATGCCTTCTAAATAAGCCACTTCGAGGGGGCAACCTCCAATACATTACATGAATGAAAAATTCTTGGATGATACAAATTACAAAACCTCCTTTCTATATATAGGAGTCCATGGGGCCATAATGTAATCCTAGTGGGGCTACAATGTAATCCTAGCTGACCTAACAATAATAATTTAAGGGCACAATAATAACAATATGGGGGTTACAAGGGTACAATAATAACAATAAGGGGGTTACACTAACAACAATAAGGGACTATACTAGTAATATAGGGACCTAACATGCCCCTCTCCTTCAAAAAGTGTTGTCCTCAATGCTTGAGTAGCTATGGATGCTTTTGTATAAAATTCTCATCCTCCCATGTAGAATCTTCAGTGGGTGAGTTCTTCCACTTGATGAGATACTCTGAAATTGATCGATTCCGTAGTTGTCGAGTTCTTGTTTCCGTGACCGCTTCCGGTTCCAATATGATTTTTCCTTCCTCATCAAGTTCTGGCAATATTGTTTGAACTGGAATATTTTCACCTATAATCTTCTTTAAGCATGAAACATGGAAAACTGGATGTACTCGCGAAGAAGCAGGAAGCTCCAATTTGTATGCCATAGTACCAATCTTTTGCAACACCTTGTAAGGACCATAGTACTTTGGCGATATTTTATTATCCTTCTTAGCTTGCTTGAGGGACATTTGTTTGTATGGTTGTAGCCGTAAAAATACCCAATCTCCTACATCAAAACTTCTCTCACTGCGATGTTGATCTGCCTGTTTTTTCATTCGATTTTGTGCCAAATTCAGGTTATCCTTTAAGAGTTGGAGAACTTCTTGCTGATGCTCGATGTGATCTTCCACTACTTGAACATTAGAATTTTCCCTTAAAGATGATGTGATGGATGGTGGATGATATCCATAAAGTGCCATAAATGGGGTCATTTTTGCTGCAGTATGGAAGGAAGTGTTATACCACCATTCAACAAGAGGTAACCACTTGACCCATTGTGTTTGTTTATCGGATACAAAACAACGAAGATATCCTTCCAAACATTTATTTACGATCTCAGTTTGACCATCAGATTGAGGATGATAAGATGAGCTATGAGCTAATTGAGTACCCAAACAAGGAAATAACTCCGTCCAAAAATTTCCAGTAAAAATGGGATCTCTGTCGCTCACAATAACCCTTGGGCTTCCATGTAGCTTTTGAATTGTGTTCATAAATGTAGTAGCAACTGTACTTGCTTTAAATGGATGAGATAATGCACAAAAGTGTGCATACTTGGTAAGTCTATCAACTACCACCATGATGACACTCTTTCCTTCGGACTTAGGTAAAACTATGATAAAATCCATTGAAATATCCTCCCAACGTTGACTTGGAATGGATAAAGGTTGTAGAAGTCCTGGGGTCTTAACTGTCTCAACTTTATTCTGCTAGCAACCCAAACATTCTGCCACAAACTTTTGAATATCAGATTTAAGGCCATCCCAAAAAAATTCTTTCTTCACCCTGTGGTAAGTTTTTAAAAATCCTGAGTGTCCTCCTAAAGGAAAAGTGTGCAATTCCAAAAGAATCTTTTGTTTTAGTTGGGAATTCTTACAAATATATAAGCGATCTTTGTACCATAAGGAATCATTTTTCCAACTAAATGTATCGGATGTACTAGGATCTTGCTGCAACTTTTGAATGAGTGTCCATACATCTTTTTCCTTCTTCCATTCATCTCTTGCTTCGGTTATCCAATCTGGTTGGATAATAGAAATGGCACAAAGCAATGCTTCCACCTCTTCATTCTTTCTTGAGAGTGCATCTGCAACAACATTTAGCTTCCCTTTTTTGTAGGTTATTTCAAAGTCATAACCCAACATCTTTGTGACCCATTTTTGTTGCTCTTCTAAAGATAGTCTTTGTTCCAAAAAGTGTTTAAGACTATCATGATCATTTTTTACGTTGAAGTGTCTTCCCATTAGGTAAGTTCACCATTTCTTTAGTGCATGCAGTATTGCTAACATTTCCTTCTCATAAATAGGTTTATGTAAATACTTTCCTTTGATTGGATGACTTTCAAAAGCAATGGGTCTTCCTTCTTGCATTAAAACAGCACCAATTCCATTTCCTGAGGCATCACATTCCACAATAAAGGTTTTTGTGAAGTCTGGTGTAGCTAAGACCGGTGCTAGGTGTTGGAATTATGATGTAATGTGTTGTCCTTGATGGAAAACTACTTGATGAAGTTGTCCTTGATGGAAACCTACTTGATGATGTTTTCCTTGATGGAAACCTACTTGACGAGTTTCCTATGATAAGAAACCTACTTTTTAAAGATGTAATAATGATGTAGCTACAGATTAGTTCAAATGTGACAGAGAGAAGAATTCCAGTAAGTGCTAGAGAAATGATAAATATAATATTTCACAATGTATACGCTACTTTTGTGAAGGCAACCTGCGTATGGATGCAATGTATACGATAATTTTGTGAAGGCAACTCGCGTATACATTCAGGGTTAGCATATAGTTAGTATATACACAGTTTTTATGAAGAGAAGTTGCGTATACACGTGGAAACGAATGCTCCAAGTCGCGTATGTCTTTTTTGCTCTAAATTATAATACCAAGAGGTATTACCATGGTATTAGCCCACAGTATTGAGCGTTGTATTATCTATTTGATTCTATCTAGGATTACCATCAGCAGTTGAGTGGTTTTGACTCATGGTATTGGTAAAATCCAAATCTATTTAAGGAGAAGAAGATCATAGTGCAAAGTGTGCATGAGTAAGGGTTGTTAATGAATAAATTTCTCTAAGGAATATCTGCATGGATGAACTCT
Source organism: Pinus albicaulis (assembly GCA_034641835.2). Lineage (NCBI taxonomy): Eukaryota > Viridiplantae > Streptophyta > Pinopsida > Pinales > Pinaceae > Pinus > Pinus albicaulis. The sequence goes on along the minus strand of CM076573.1, from coordinate 509,915,622 downwards.
ATTTTTAATTGATAGATCTGAATCTATGATGCACCCATGGATATAATGATGATTCAAGATCTCTAGATCTGAAGATGATGAATCTCTAGTATGATCTACTGAAGAAATGATGAAGAACTGGGGCAAATCTGCTGAAGAAAATGAAGAAATCTAGGTAAGTTTTATAGATTTGGTCTGTTCTGCAAAATTTACATTTACAGATCTATACGCTAGTTGGTCTCAGTAAAAGCACATATATACGCGGGTTCACTTCATGAAAAGCACGTATGGAAGTTAAGGTTTTCTCCAGGTTATGAAAACAGTATGCACTGAGGCATACGCAGGTTGGGGTGCAGCAAAGCGCGTATGTACGCAACTTCAGTGAAGAAAAGTAGTGTATGCTATCTGAATTAATGACTGTTCAGGGTTGAGTTTGTATCTGCATATCTATTCTGAAGTCTGGGTTATTTCTAAAGTTCTGGTTACAGTGTTTTCACTGTTCTAATTGAAGTATTGGGAAAAGTTTATGATTGTTGATAAAGTGCATGTGTCTGGGCATTGAATGAATACTTCACTCTGAAGTATATATACATGGAATGTGTTTCAGTTTATTGATAGATCTGAATTAATAATGCACCTATGAATAAAATGATGGATCAGGATCTCTAGACTTGAAATGACTATATATCTTCTAGATCTGTTTATGGAATGTTTAGATCTGAGATGTGGCGAATGTTTTCTGAAGTGAAGGGTAAGATCTGAGTTGTTTATCTGTTCTGAAGAGTTGCGTAGCCCTGCAATGTTTGCAGATCTATATGCAGGTTCGTCGTAGTGAAAGCGTGTATATACGTGGGTTAGTTTCAGCAAAAGCGCGTATGGAATCTAAGGTCAGTCCTGAAATAGTTTCAGATCTATACGCAAGTTTGTCTCTTTGAAAGTGCGTATATACATGGGTTCAGTGAAGTAAAAGTGAGTATGGAATCTAGGGTTTTGCTGAAGTGTGCAGAAGGAAATTTCTGATCTATTTTGTTGTTCTACTGTTGTCTTTCAATGATGTCTTCATACAGATCTAGGTTGTTTGAATACTAATTATGCTGCTAGTTGATTATGATTAAAGATCAGTTGTTGGTTGATTGGTTAATGATTCAATGAATGAATTGAATGGGTTATAAGTTTCAGTTTGATGTATGTTCTTTGAGCTTAAATGTATGGAGTGGGTCTAATCTGAAAATCTGATAAAAGAGGCCTACAAGTTGTGTTGTGTGGAAGCGGTTGGATCGAGTATGAAAATTGATGGAACGTGGTCCATGGCGGAGCTGAGGGTCGAAGCCTTCAGTGAGGGGGTTGTAGCTCCATTTCAGTGGTAGCTGGTAAATGAGATCAGGGGATAGTAGCTCCCTTCCAGTGGTAGCTGGTAAACGAGACCTAGGGGTAGTAGCTCCCTTCCAGGAGTGGCTGGTAAACGAGATCAGGGGGTTAAAGCTCCCTTCTAGTAGTAGCTAGAGAACGAGAGAAAGTTGCAGCCTTCTGCAGGTGGGTGCCTGCGTGCTGGTATGAGTCTGTGCCAGTACATGATTGTAAGCAGTTTTCTTTATAATAAATATTGAAGACAGAGACGACAGCAGCGGTGGTTTTCTCCCGAATTGGGTTTCCACCTTAAATCCTGGTGTTCATGTGTGTTGCTTATGTGTGATGATTTATTCTGTTCTTATTTCACATGCTTACTGCTTACTAAACATCTGATAAATGAATGATGCACTGATCTAAGTAAAGAATTATATTCATAATAATATCTCTGGTAATACGCAAGTTTTCTTAAGGATATCCGTGTGTATACGCGAGTTGGGTTCATTAAAGTCGCATATGGAATTTAGTAAGGAAAAAGTAAAAGTTTTGAGTAATCTCCAAATACTGATTCACCCCCCCCCCCCTCTAATTATTTTTCCCAACACTAGGCATATTGTCTCTTTAAGATGTTAAAAGGCCTTAGTTGCTTCAGGAGTCCATGAAAATGCATCTTTCTTTAATAATGTTGTTAGAGGTGCTGCTATTCTGCCATAATTCTTAAAAAACTTGCGATAATACCCTGTAAACCCGAGAAATCCTCGCAACTACTTTATGGTTGTGGGGACTTTCCATTCCTTATTGGCTTTAATTTTGTTAGGGTCTACCTTAACACTCTCATGAGATACAATATGACCTAGATATTCCACCTCTTGTACTCCAAAGAAACATTTGGATGTTTTTGCATATAATTATTTCTCCTCCAATAGTTTGAGCACCCTATCAACATGTTGAACATGATCCTTACAATACCTACTGTAGATTAGTATATCATCAAAAAATACTAGCACAAATTTTCTAATGAAGGGTTTGAAAATGGAATTCATCAACCCTTGAAATGTAGAATGTGCATTGGTAAGGCCAAAAGGCATGACCAAAAATTCATAATGACCCTCATGAGTTCGAAATGTTGTTTTTGGAATATCTTCAGTCTTCATTCTAATTTGATGATATCCCGAATGAAGATCCAACTTGGTAAAATAAATTGCTCCATGTAATTCATCCAATAATTCATCAATCACAGGAATGGGAAATTTATCTTTAATGGTGAGCTTATTGAGCTCCCTATAATCCAGACACATGCGCCATGATCCATCCTTCTTGTGTACCAATACTATAGGAGAAGAGAAAGAACTTTGACTAGGTTGAATTATACTCGCCTCTAACATTTCTGCAATCATACGTTCAATTTCACTCTTTTTGACATAAGGATATCTATAAGGCCTGATTTTTGGAGGAAAACTTTTTGGAATCAAATGAATAGCATGATCATGATCACAAATAGGTGGGAGTCCTTTGGGAGTTTCAAACACCTTGGAACGATTGTCCAAGACTTTTTGGAGATCTGTAGAAATAGATGATTTTGATGTTGGAACTTCTAGTGAGCATAATTGTGCAATTACGCCTCATTGTTCTTTATTTAGAAGGTTTGTCATGACATTAGAGCTTATTATATTTCCCGGCTTCCCTGCAATACCCCGTAATTCAACTTCCTTTCCTTCTGAAAAAAAATTCAAGAAAATTTCTTGAAAATTAAAAGCTACCATCCCCAAATATTGTAACCATTGTACTCCTAGTACAACATCAACACCTCCCATAGGAATGGAAAGCATTGGACTATTAAATACATATTTCCCCATGGTTAGCTTGATATTATGGCATTTTCTAGAGCAATTTATAGTTCCTCCATTTGCAACCATCACTTGACATTCTGGTGTTGGGTATAGGAAACAATTCAATTCCTTGGCTACCTTACAATGAATAAAATTATGAGTACTACCTGAATCAATCAACACTATTACCTTTTTCTTCTTGATATGTCCTTCTATCTTGAGAGTTTGAGGAGTGGTAATTCCTGCCAATGCATTACATGATATGGTCGAACTCATTTCTTCCTCTTCTTGGGTTGGTTCCTGGTGTATATCCTCTTCTTGTTCATTTTCTTCTTCCTCTTCACAATCTATGTAAAATAATTTCTTCTCAGCACACTTATGACCTTTAGTGTATTTGCTATCACAACTGTAGCAAAGCCCTCTTGCTCTTTTTTCTTCCAATTGTTGTGGTGTCAACCTTGTAGGTTGTGGAAATCTAGGAGTAGCAACACTTCCATCTTTATAGAAGTGAGTGGTAGGCTTCCTTGTCACCATAATTTTACATTCAATTTTTCTTGCCAACCTAAATGCGTTCTCCAATAAATCAAGTTCCAAAACGTGAACTTCATGTTGGATGTTATCCTTTAAAGTACCTATGAAGAGATCGATCATGTGTTCCTCTGGAATATCAGTTACCCTTATATTCAATTTTTAGAAGTCCTCAATGTGCTCCCCCACTGAACACTTTTGTTTGAGATTTATCAATTGGCTAAAAAAAGTGTTGCTCTTTGTATCCTCATAATGTGCTATCATTTCCTCCTTAAAAATTGACCAAGTGACATTTTTTTTACGAGAGAAAAGCCATTGATACCATACAAATGTATTTTTTTCTAAATGTAAAGTTGCAATGCGTACCTTTTGTGTGTTTTGCACAGTTTTTAGATCAAAATATTGCTCCATCTGTAGTATCCATGTTACAGGATCCTTTCCATCAAACTTTGTCATATCCATTTTTGGAATATGGTGGTTCTTCCCTCCAACATTAGAGTTTATGAAATCACGATTAACATTTATTTTTTTCTCATCATGAGTTTCCTCTACTATCTTTTCACCATTAGGAAACATTTGTTGTATCAACTTTTTCAAACCTTCCATGTCTACTTTTAGATCATTCTTCATGTTTTCCATCTTAGCTTCCATGTCATCCATCTTAGATTCCATGCCAACTTCCATGCCATCCATGTTAGCTTCCATGACATTCTTCAAACCATCCATCTTAGATTCCATGCCTTTCTTCAAACCATCCATCTTAGTTTCCATGCCTTTATTCAAAACTTCCATGTCATTTTTTGTTGCTCTTTGCGAGAGAAAAATTTGTTGCACTTGCTCTTGTAATTTTGATATGTCATATTGTCATTCTTCGTCTTCGTGAGTCATAGTAGAGCCTTATAAAGGCTTAATGGGTGTTGAATTAGTTTTATGGGCCATTTTAGAATCCAATATTGATACCTATTCTACAATATACCCTTGGAATCAATTCAACTTGATTCTTCAAACAAGACTTATGCAATTTGGAAAAAAAATACACACCTTTTACTTGCTTTTGAGGAGCTCGATATTGAAATTGACTTATCTCTATACTTAAAAATCCTCAATATTTGAAATTCGGCCTTGTATTAGTCCTCTGAAGCTTCTTTCAAATTCCACAGGTCTAACTTGATTCAGATTCTTCAAGGCAAAGTTATGTCCAATCTCCCACAATGACCTCATTATGAACTAGTTTAGTAGAGCAAACTTGTACGACTTGACACGTGTCAATGTTTGCTCCTTTGGCTCTAAAATCTATATACAGGAAACTATAGTCTGTGTAATTCCATTCACTATTTTCAAAATTCCAATCTGATGCTCAGAGGGAGAGTTATGAAGATTTTCCCACAATCACCTCTTTGAGATGAAATTTGGGAGCCTGAAAAAGACCTAAATTCCACAGATCATATCTTCGGAAATATTTCGAACCAAGCTATGAAATTTTGCAATGATTTTCCTCAGGATGTTGGCTTTGCACTCTAAAAATTTCAGCTCCTAAACCTTTGTAGCGAAAAATTTATAGCGAAAATTTCATGATGTCATTTTTAAGTGAAATTCATAATCCTGCAACAAGCCCTAACTTCCACAGATCATATATCTGAAACTATTACGAACCAATATCTGAAATTTTGCGACGATGTTCCTCAGGATTTTGGCTTCGCACTATACAAATTTCAGCTTTCGAACCTTAGTAGAAAAAAATTTATAGCGAAAATGCCACGATGACCTGTTTGGAGCAGCGAAACCCTAGAATCCAAAGCTCTGATACCAAATGTTGTGAAACCAGCTCCAAAAATAAAATAAAAGAGATATCAAAGCCTTATAAATAAGCCACTTCGAGGGGGAAACCTCCAATACACTACATGAATGAAAAATTCTTAGATGATACAAATTACAAAACCTCCTTTCTATATATAGGAGTCCATGGGGCCACAATGTAATCCTAGCCGACCTAAAACTAATAATTTAAGGGCACAATAATAACAATATGGGGGTTACAGGGGTACAATAATAACAATAATGGGGTTACACTAACAACAATAAGGGACTATACTAGTAATATAGGGACCTAACAGACCTCCTCCCAATGCTGACTTGGAATGGCTAAAGGTTGTAACAGACCCGAAGTCACAATTGTATTAACTTTATTTTGTTGGAAAACCAAAAATTCTGCCACAAACTTATGAATATTAGATTTAAGGCCCTCCCAAAAAATCCTTCTTGATCATGTGAAAAGTTTTTAAAAACCTTGATTTCCCTCCTAAGGGGGAGGTGTGCAATTCCAAAAGGATATTTGTTTGAGTTAGGAATTCTTACAAATATATAAGTGATATTTGTACCATAATGAATCATAATCTAGCTAAATGTATCAGATGTACTGGGGTCTTGCTGCAACTTTTAAATGATTTTCCACTTCTCTTCGTCATTCTTCTATTCACCCCTTGCTTCGATTATCCAATCAGGTTGGATAATAGAAATGGCACAAAGCAATGCTTCCACATATTCATCCTTTCTTGAAAGTGCATCTGGAATAACATTTTTATTCCCATTTTTGTATATGATTAATTCAAATTCATAACCCAACATCCTTGTGACCTATTTTTCAGCTCTTCGGAAGATAATCGTTGTTCCAAAAAGTATTTAAGACTATCACTATTTTTTTTACCTTGAAGTGTCTTCCCATTAAGTAAGGTCACCATTGCTTTAGTGCATGTAGTATTTCCAAAATTCCCTTCTCATTAATAGGTTTATCTAAATATTTTCCTTTGATTGGACAACTTTCAAAAGCAATGGGTCTTCCTTATTTCATTAAAATAGCGCCAATTCAATTTCCTAAGGCGTCATATTCTACAATTAAAAAAATTGTGAATTCTAGAGGAGTTAATACTGGTGCTTGGCCCATTTCCTGTTTAAGATGTTCAAAGGATTTAGTTTCTTATGGAGTCCAATAAAATGCATCTTTCTGAAGTAACATTGTTAGAGGTGTTTTTATTCTCCCATAATTGTTACAAACTTGCGATAATATCCTGTTAACCCAAGAGATCTTGAAGATGTTTTATGGTTGTGGGGATTTTCTATTCCTTAATGGATTTAATTTTATTAGGGTCTACCTTAACACCCTCATGAGATACAATATGACCCAAATATTCCACCTCTTATACTCCAAAGAAACATTTGGAGGTTTTGCATATAATTGTTTCTCCTCCAATAGTTTGAGCACCTTGTGAACATGTTGAACATGATCCTTCCAAGACTTGTTGTATATTATCATCAAAAAATACTAACACAAATTTTCTAAGGAAGGCTTTGAAAATGGAATTCATCAAACATTGAAACGTGGAAGGTGCATTAGTAAGGCCAAAATGCATGAGCAAAAGTTCATAATGACCCTCATGAGTTCTGAATGTTGTTTTCGGAATGTCTTCAGTCTTCATTCTAATTTGATGATATCCTGAACGAAGATCCATATTGGTGAAGTAAATTGCTCCATGTAATTCATCCAACAATTTGTAAATGATAGGAATGTGAAATTTGTCTTTAATAGTGAGCTTTTTGAGCTCCCTATAATATGGAAACATGCGCCATGATCTGTCCTTCTTATGCACTAGTACTACAAGAGCAGAGAAATAACTTTGACTAGGTTGAATCATACTGGCCTCTAGCATTTATGCAACCATACGCTCAATTTATCTCAACTGGAGGGAAAATTTTTGGAATAAAATGAATAGAATGATCATGATCACAAATAGGTAGGAGGAATTTCGGAGTCTCAAATACCTTGGAATGATTGTCCAATACTTTTTGGAGATGTAGATAAATAAATGATTTTGATGTTTGAATCTCTAGGAAGCATGATTTTACAATTATGCCCCATTGTTTTTTATTTAGAAGATTTGTCATGCCATTATATATGATTATATTTCTTTATTTTCTTGTGATACCATTTAATTCAACTTCCTTGCCTACCCAAAAAAAAGTCAAGAAAAGTTCTTGAAAATTAAAAGCTATCATCCCCAAAGATTGTAACAATTGGAATCCTAGTACAACATCAACACCACCCATTGGAATGGAAAGCATTGGACTATTCAATACATATTCCCCCATGTTTAGATTAATATTATGGCACTTTCCAAAGAAATTTATAGTTCCTCCATTTTCAACCATCACTTGACACTCTGGTGTTCGATATAGGAAGAAATTCAATTCCTTGGCAATCTTACAATGAATAAAATTATGGGTACTACCTGAATCAATCAACACTATTACCTTTATTTTCTTCACATATCCTTCTATATTGTGAGTTTGAGGAGTGGTAATTCCTACCAGTGCATTACAATATATGGTTGGATTCATTTCTTCTTTCTCTAGTATTGGTTCCTAGTGTATATCATCCTCTTTTGATGTTTTTTGTTCATTTTCTTCCTCCTCTTCACAATCTATGTAAAATAATTTCTTCTCAACAAACTTATGACCTTTAATGTATTTTATATCACAACTGTAACAAATCCCTTTTTCTCCTTTTTCTTCCAATTTTTTTGGTGTCAACCTTGTAGGTTGTGGAACATTAGGAGAAACAACACTTCCATATTTATAGTTGTGAGTGGTAGACTTCCTTGTTTCCATAATTTTGCTTTCAAATTTCCTTGCCACCCAGAATGCCTTCTCTAATGAATCAGGTTCCTATAGGAAAACCTCATGTTGGATTTTATCCTTTAGATTCCCTATGAAGACATCAATCCTATGCTCCTTTAGAATATTAGTAACCCTGATATTCAATTTTTGGAAGTCCCCAATGTGCTCTGCCATTGAACCATTTTGTTTGAGATTTATCAATTGGTGAAAGAAGGTGTTGCTTTGTGTGTCATCATAATGTTCTATCATTTCCTCTGTAAAAATAGACCAAGTGAAAAGAGTTTTATGAGAAGAAAGTCATCAATACCATACAAACTGTTTAGGTTCTAATATAAAGATGCAATTTGTACCTTTTGTGTGTGATGCAAGTCATGGAGGTCAAAATATTTCTCCATTTGTAGTATCCATGTTATTGAATAATTTCCATCAAAATTCCTCATATCCATCTTTGGAATGTGGTGGATCTTAAACCCAACATTGGAGTCTCTAAAATCATAATTCATATTCCTTTTGTACTCATCATGATTTTCATGGATTACTTTGTCACCATTCATGTCAATAATTATTTATACTTTTAAACCATCTAAGTCGCCTTTTAATTCTTCCTTTAAACCGTCTATCTCCCCTTTAATTTTATATTTGGTTTCTCTTTGTGAGAGCGAAATTTGTTGCACTCGGTCCCGTAATGTTGATATCATGTTACAATTATTCCTCTTTAGGAGTCATAATAGATATATATGAATGATTAATGGGTGTAGAATTATTACCCAATACTAATATCTATGCTTCAATATTCCCTTGGAATCACTTCAAACTTATTTTTCAAACAAAAGTTATGTAATTTTAAAAAAAAACCCACACAATTTTCTTTCTTTTAGGAGCTCAATATTGAAATGGTTCAAAATATTTAATTTCATATCTCCAAGATATAAAATTCCATCCTATGATATCCCTTTAAGTCTTATTTCCAACTCCACAAGTCATCCAAAAATTTTATTCTTCAAGATAAAGCTATACCCAATATCCCACGATGACCTGATTATGGACTGGTTCAGTAGATCGAACTTGTATGGAGTACCACATGTCACTATTTTGACATTAGGCCCTAAAAATGATACACCAAAAATTCTAGTTTGTGCACTTTCGGTCACATTTTACAAAATTCAAATCTGATGCTTATAGAGGAATTTACGACGATTTTCCCAAGGTCACCTATTTGAGACTTAATTTTGGAGCATGCAAAATCCCTTACTTGTTTGGACCATATCTCAGAAAATATATCAAACCAAAATCTAAAATTTTTATAGGAAGTTCGTCAAGATTTCATCTCCTTGTGGTTACAATTTTTTTTTCTAAATCTTTGTAAAAAAAAAATTTATAGCAAAAATTCCAAGATGGCATGTTTGTAGCAGCAAAACCCTAGAATCCAAAGCTCTGAAACCAAATCTTATTCAACCAGCTCACAAAGAAGAATAAAAATAGATGAACGACTTTAAAATTATCCTCTTTGAAGGGGAAACCTCATTTACATTACATAAATTAACAATTCTTGGATGATATAAATGACAAGACCTCCTTTCTATATATAGGAGTCTAAGGGGTCACAATATAATGAGAGCCTACATAACAATAATAATGTAAGAGAACAACAATAACAAATGGTGGGATTATATGGGGTACAAAAATAACAATATGGGGGCTACATTAACAATAATAATAAGTAGACTACATTATTATTATAGGGGCCTAGCACTATCACCCAAATAGGATTCTCCTCCATGAATGTTGTTGGGTAATTTAATTGATCTTAAATTAATTCATTAATTGTCAACCAAGGTTTGTTTACTTATGAAGTGTATGTGCACCATATTTGCTAGGAATGATATATTTGGATGAAATTGATCTAAGTATGGATAAATGTTAGACAATATTAAATATTTGTCACACACATGTTCTTTTCATCAAAACTAATTCAAAGCCAACAACGAAATTGTATTGAAAATTAGTCTATAACTTGAAATCACAATTTATTATAATTGTATAATTGAAGGTATATTTATAATTTGAATAAAATAAATCCTAATTCTAATTGCAGGAAAGAGATATAAATACTAATTGCATAAAGGAAATATTAACATTATTTTGCAGAAAGGAAATCTTAACACTATTTGCAAAAAATAAATCTAACACTAATTTGCAGAAAGAAATACTTCTATTTGCTTGCAAAAGGAAAGTAAATCAAATGAAATTATACCTTCAAGTGATTACTAATTTGTGATAATAAGCTCTAAAAACCATCTATTAATTATCCATGAATTTTAATCGAGTTATAAGACTGAATTTCTAAACGAAATGCATTCTGGAAATAATTTTTTTTGGTATTTCTTTTTATGAGTGCTATACTGACAAAAGAATAGGGAGTTAGACTAGAAAAAAATAAAATCGAACTATCTGTGTTGACAGAAATATAACTATGAAAAAATTAAATTAAAATTAAAAATATCTACCCTTACAACTCTCCAGGGGCACCTCCCGTGAGTGTAATTTCGTCACTAATTCAATCGACACACTTAACAATGCATGGTAAACATGAACAGAGTATTGTATTAATCGTAGAGGTCTCTTGAACAAATATTGCAGATAATTAACAATAAAAAATAACTTCTTCTTTTTTCTTTTTTTTTTCGCCTCATGGCTTTTATAAAAAAAATTATCAATTTGATCTAAGAGTCCTATGCCAAGAGGTAATTTAACTAATCTACCATCTAAGAAGTAATGTCAAATTGAAAGTCTATTTCCTCATAATTTGCTACTGGAAGAGAAAATCATGATGGATTCTTATCGAACATATCCCCATGCTCACTTGATCTCACCATGAACTTCTTCTGAAACTTTCTTGACAGTTGAAACGTCATAGCCATATTTGACTTCCAATTTGACTTCTAGATATTTCAAATTTTGTATCTTGACAGATCATGACGATAGTTGGACATCCACATGTGGAAAAATTTTCATCTACAGGTACATTCATTCATTCTCTGGTGCATTGAAACTTGTCTAACCATGGAGATGACTGCAAAATTCTACATTTGTTGCAGAATGAACAAGATTTTTTAGTTTTAGAGATGTTTTAATTACAATAGATTCTAAAAAATGGATGATTAATACATTTTTATATGCTTGAGTAAGTATGTGATGACCTTGATTAGGCTGAAACTACAACAAGATGGTCAAAAAAAGATAAAGGAGAGGAAAAAGGGTAGTAAAAAAGAGAACAATTTTTGACTTCATCATTCCCCCACACAAAATATTTTGCATGTCCTCATGCATCAAAAGTTCAAATTTGGTTCCTTCTTTTGTTCGATGTATAATCTCATAATATTGTGCAAGCATATCCATACTAGTTCTCTTCTTTCTCTTTTTGATGTTGAAGATTGCCCTTGGTTTCTTCATTATAATTTTACTCTGTAATCCACTGATTATATTTTTTAGGAATCTATAATTTTATTTGAGTTTCTTGTTCTTAGTGTACCATTAGAATAGATGCAAAAGTTTATTATCATTATGAGTCCTTAATATTTAATTTATATCTTTGTTGCTTCTCGTTCCTATGTAATATGTTTATTGAGGACTTTTAACTTATATTTATCTTGCTTCATAGCGTCTTCAATTCTATACTCTTTTTCAGGAGTATGATCTGACAAAGGAGTTACATCAAATGTATTCTCTTGATTCTGAGAAGAGGACTTTACCTTTTGTTGCACTCTTTATTTTAGAGACTCCACATAATCATAGATTTCTTGTTGTATTGGATCAATATATGGTGTATTCCTTGTTGGGATCAATGTATGAGGTGGTGTCCTATAACCTTCCTCTTCGAGATCAACCATTTCTGGAGATTGTACATTTGAGAGTCTGAAATTATCTTGCTTCTTCTCAGTTTTATTCCTGATTCTTCAATTCTTTGGATACTCTTCATTTTGTTGGTTTGTTCCCATTTCTTCTTTTTTGGTTCTTCATTTTCTTTAGGTAGCTTAATACTTGATCTAGATTTCTTTCTTCTAACATTTTCTTTTCTATTTTTATGTTTATATTTTTCCAAATAACAAGAAATAGGAGTGTCAACTTCAAGTGGGTATTCTAGTGCCTCTATTTCATTCTACCCAGAATTTTCCTTTTTGTTTTCTTCTTCAACGTTAGGATTTGGGAGTGACATGGGTCGACTTCTTTTAACCCTTTTACTAGTTTCTTCCTTCTGAACTTCTACAAAATTACTGTGAAATATAAAATCTTTCCAATTATCTCAATTAGCTTCTAAGTGTGCTTCTATGAGGATTTTAATAATTCCATAATGAATATAAAGGGAATTATCAAGGGATTTCGATTGTCGTTGCACACTATAGACCATATTACTAATACTATAGAGTAATAAATATGGTAAATTGATTCATTCCCATTAGTAAAATGCATCAGAAGTTGAGCATGATAGAAGAACATGGTTATGAACCTTCCTTCATAGGTTAAAATTTTAATAATAACTAACAATAAATTCCTCCATTTTCCTTTCAACTTTGTGACTGGAATTCCATTTTTTAAGATATAAATGTCCATACATGGACCTCTAAGGAAGTTTACCCAATATTTCTCTTTGATTTTTCTATTTTTAAACCAACTCTCTCCATTTCTAGGCAATTTTGTAGCTTCTTCCATGATGGACTCTATCAGTATAAGTTTAATGTCACCAATTTATGCCTCGACCCCATAAAAAACTCAAGAAAAATATTTGGTCACCTCTATCTCATGCTCATAAAAAAAATAAAAGAACCTAATCCTACCTACTTGTTGCAACTATTCTCTAACTTGTGGGTATGCTTGAAGGAACTTGACTTAATTAGGTTCTCATCGGAAGATGATATCGATGATGGAGAGAAGTCGTGGTTCATAATTGTTTCTTTTTCTACAAAGACGATGGAGGGTTGATAAGAAGAAGGTCATAAAACTAAGTGGTGATGGGTATGGAATGGAGTGTTCATGGGGTGTTTAACTTATAATAGGACTGAAACCATTTTTCATTATTTCCCACGATTTTTAGATATGATTTCATAGGATCGATAAGATTTATGTGATTTAAAATAGATTTGCTGTGACATGTTAAGTTATGATGGTAGAATGAGGATGTAATGATTATAGTAGTGGGATATAATTTTTAGGCAATTTGTAAGGTATTTTAATAACCCAATATTTTTAACGAAATCATCCAATGAATTAAAATATAATGTTCTTGTATGAAAATAATTTAAAATTTTGCGTACCTTATTATGATATTACTTTGTTGTATATTTCTTTAATGTAAAGTGTTTATCTTGTTCCGACTGTAGAAATCGGAATTAGCTACGAGATTGAAGATTAGCTGTAGAATGACACTAATTTTTTTGTTGTTTATTCCATGAGAGTTGTTGCTCGATCAAAGGAAAATTGCTTATTGTTGTTTCTTCTTTGATGATCATTGAAGAAGGTCGGTCTTCAGAAATGTTTCTTACCACCTGTAAAATTATTATAAAAAAAGGGATAAAAGGAAATAGGGAAAAGACATGGAAATTATGAAAATCTAAACTGCTAAGAACTCTTGGTTTTCATGTAATATTTTATGTATAAGCATGCCAACATTGTTGGTTTTCAATATTATAATTTTATTTTATTATTATTATTATTATTATTATAGATGATAAGAAGAATTGCAATAGAGTTGGAGAATGGGGAGAAAAATCACCCTTCTTAACCAACTTGAATTCAAAATTTTCTTGAAAATATTTGACAAGCTCTTCATTTGTTAGTGGTTTATGATAGAATCTTAATCTATGACCATTAAAAAGGAAGGTAACTTGTTCATCATCAATAGTTTTGATCTTGACTTCTCAATTTTCAAAAACAATATCTATATATCTATATACCTTTTCAAGGGAAGTTTTAAACTCATTGGCTTAACAAGTATATACCTTTTCTATTTATATGGAATATTTATTGGCTCTGTTATCACTCAGTAATTTCTCAAGGTTAAATAAATAAGTCACCGAGGTAACCACAAACCTACTTTTAAGCTTTTGGATCTAGCCTTCCTAAGGTTCAGAGAGGGTTGTCTCTATAAGACTTAACTTTGTTTTTTATGTTTGATTTTAGGCTAGTTATATGGGGCAAATTGATTTTTGGGTTTTGATTTGGTTTGGTGGGAAAATCACTTAATGAGATGGATAGTTGAGGATCTGAAATCCATTGGGCATATGGAGTCAATGTGTAAAGCAGAAAGATCAGGATCAAGGTCTAAAGTCAAATTTTTAAAGAGCAAGATAGTAGAGTCACTAAAGATCTTCAAAGGCTGATTAGTGAAGTGGATTTAATCGGGATAAAGAGAAATGAAGGATTCTTTAATCTGGATAAGGAGAGAAGAGGCAGGTGTCAATCGAAATTAGGGAGCAATTAAGGGTTCCCTAGTCTGGATATCAGCTGAAAACATTAAAATGAAAACTAGTCAATAACAGAGCGCTTTTAAAAAATTATGATATAACAATTCATGATTTCACATTAAAATTTATAACACATTTATGAATGGATGGAAAACATAAGAAAATAGACAGATAACAGTAGAAAATACTTCACTTCAGTGGCCCAACACATGAATCCAGTAATATGATGGTTTATTCCTTGAAATCCAGTCTTCTAACTTGAGCTTGATACAAAAAAACCCTTAGGTTCAGAATTCTACAGCTATAGAAATATTCAACAATTATCCCCACTCAATACTTCAAATGATGAAGTATTTATACAAATTCTAAACTAGAATATCTTGAAAAAATATCAAGATTGATTTACAAATATCTTAAACTATTTACATATATAGAACTTAATAAAAGGACACTTAAATCTAATGAACTTATTTGGAACTATTTTTATGGATTGATGGTGAAAAATAAGAGAAATTTGAATTTTATAGCAACTCTTAGTTGATGATGAGGCTTCCAAGTCACTAACTGCCTCCTTCCTTTGTGCATTTTGCTCAAGAATTCTGCAAAATTGGGGTCCATTATATCGTTTTATATCTCAATCCGAGATATATATGTAAAAATTGAAAGATTTTATGGTATATAAATATGTTATTGAGATAAAACTCTCTCGGTGTCCTAAAATTCTACTTCAGTTGTTCACAATAAGCTCTGCAAAAATATGTGTAAAACAGAATTTTGCACAATCTGAAAATTAGGCTGTGAAGATGTGCATGTATCTATCATTATGTAATACCTGAGTAAAAATTGAGATATTTTTTTGTATATTGGCCTCTTAGGAACATAAACCTCCTCCATTTTTGCAATATTCATCTTATATTGGTCACAATAGTTCTTCAAAACTATGACTTAAACAGGAAATTTCTAGAAAATGTCCCTTCCTGCTCTGTTTTAATTTTTTAACCTTTTTGTTATTTTAACTGATTTTTCTTTTACTTTGGATAAAATTCATTGTTGTTGATGATATTTTTTTCATCTCTTTTTAACCATTACTGCCTCTTTATTTACTATTACTATTTTACCTTGACTACTTTGTTTTTTCTGATATGACTTTCACTTTGACTTTTATCTGATACACTTTAACTTTGATGCTCTTTGATTGTTCTATTTTCACTGTCACTGTGAATTATTATTTCACTTTTACCATTCACTGTGAAAATTTATCTCTCTCTGCATAAATAACTTCTTTCTGTTCTGCTGCCTAGAAATTTTTGTTAAGGAATATCATTTAAAATTCATTTCTTTGTAAGTTTTTTAGGAGTAAACAGTTTCAACTAGTATTAAATTGTTTATCCCAATTATCCTTTTGTTACTAACCTACAAAACAAAACATTAATTAATGAGACAGAGGTCTACAAGGAGGGATTATGGCTTTAATGATAGGAAAAGACTGTAAAAAATGGTTTGAACTACAGTGGAGTTTTCTAGGTTAGTAGAAAGCTTTCTGAGGCTATGCTGATCCTTATAGTACTTGGAGGTCTCCCTAAACGTTCATAGCAATAGAAATAGGTTGGTTCTATTCAATTTAGGCTTAAAATGGAGTTGGCAGCATTTCCTCAGGTTGGAAATGACCTTTTTGGTGCGAAATTCTAACAAACAGGAGGAAAAAAAGTGCAGTCGGGTGTTTTTATTCGTTTTTATTTAACATTAAAATTCATTAATGCATAGTATTATCACATGGATTGAAGGTTTGGCGTGCAGGAGGGAAAAATTGTCGGTGGTTTTCGCAACGTTGGAGGGTGGTTTATGGTTTTACTCGAAAGGATGTGATCCAATGTTGAATGGATGCGTGGAGGAGAGAGAGCAGGCGAAAACCATTCATATCATAAATCCAAAATGGATTAACAACTGCGCCATTTAATTTGCGATATGGATGATGGGTCGTCGTATCTGTTGGGCAGATGCGAACAGTGACATTTATCAATGAAGTTAAAGGGTAATGGTCATGGGGCCCGGGGTTATTTATGTGGCAGGGTTTAAGTTTTATACGTTTAAAACATAGTTTAAACGTAAAATCTTATGTTTAATGCGATAGGTAGAATAATCACTTTACAAGGAAAATAGGCTATATACAGATGTAAAGTAACCTTTGGGTGGGTTAATATAAAATATATGTCTTAAACCTACGGGGGAGCAGAGAATATGTCACATGGAATATTTAAACCATAGGATAACATAAAAATGTGGATTTGGGATATTTATATAAATGAATTAATATAATACGGGATAAGGGAATATATGGGAATTAATACATTAAGTTAAATGTTAATATGAAATGTATTTACGGAAAGACCAAATACACTAAGAATAGTGTAAAACATATGTTTTTTAAGTGATATTTCATCATTGTGAGGCCCAACATAACATTTAACACTTATACTTAGGAAAAAATCATTTTTGTGGGTTTTTTGGGTATTTTTGTATGAAAGGGGAATTAGTCAAAGGGGTTTTACTTTTCCTAGATAAAAAGTGTTTTAAAATTAGGAAAAGGGATTTTATTAGGGTAAAATGAATGATGAAGGGGAAGGGTTTTCAATGAGGTGAAATCCAATACCTTGGTGCCGGTTAGTCATTAAGTCATGGGTCCAGTCCCACCAAAAGTCAGAGAAATGCTCTGAGCCTTTATGATTGAAGCTTTTAGTGCTAAAACACATTGTGGGGAGGGAAATTAGTAATATGAAAAATGATGTTTATCCATGCCTTGTGAAACTGATTTCTTCCTACCCATCATTTATTCTACCATTTTTCCCTTTATTTGGGTGCATTTTGGCTTGCAGACCCTTTTTATTTTCCTTTTAACATCAAACTATTTAATTCTAACCTTATTACTTCCAAGGGCTCAGATTAAACTGTTGAGCTCCTCATTTATTCTCTAACTATCTACTTATCTGTCAATTTTAAACAGTTTGACGGATCTTTATTCTCTATCTAACAACATGAAATTTAAAGCATGAGAAGTCAAGATTAGTAGTTTGATCTTCATGGATTATGACATTTTGAAAAATTTGCACATAATAGTATTTGCAAAAGTAAACTAATAGTAGTGGCATGTAAACTTGCAACACTTTCATGATATATTTTTGATGGGGTTCATATTTAATATTCTTTTGATCTTTGTTTCTTTTTTTTGTCCTTTGATTGTTCTTTTATGTCATACCCTCTTTTCATTTTTTAATTTGGGAATACATTTGTAGAAAGCAAAGGTATGTACAAAATTTTAAGATTTTAACAGAGTCAAATCAAAATTATGAATCCTATATTTGTAGGACCCTAACAGGCTCAACAAAAACTAGAGCCCATTTTTTAAAAGGCTCTACAAGTACCTGTGGTTGTAGAGGCATTTCATCTAATGGAATATCCTTCCCCATTATTTGACAACTATCACATATTTTGACATATTCTTTGGTATCCTTAAAAATAGATGGCCAATAATATCCCAAAAGAAGTATTTTGTAAGTAGTTATTTTATTATCAAAGTTTCCTCCACATGGTTCATCATCATAAGCTTTCAAGATTTATGGTACCTCATCTTCTCAAACACACCTTTGGATGATCAAATTAGGTCCATTTTTGTATAATTCTCCATTTATCCAAGAATAGGGCGCATTGTGTTAGTGTCAATATTTTCATCTTGCTATCAGTGATCAAAATCCTCGTTTCATATCATTTTAGGAGTCCCACTCAGAATTTTTTTATCATTTCACTAGGTCATGCAAAAAATTAGTCACTGATGGTAGCACCAAGTCCAAAATCATCACCCTTTCACAAATTTGATTACTTGTTGGCATATCTTCATACCTTGTTGATTGTACACCATCCATAAAATCAATATCAGTCATGTCATCTTGAAATTCAATCCTTCAATTAGGTATTTTAGGGTTTTCAGGGTTTCATTAGGTCATTAGGGTTTCCAAGGTTCAATAAAACTCCATTCCATTGCATAAGACCAGCAAGTAAAGTTTGATCCAAATAAACTTCTCTTCACTATGTGAAGATGATTTGTGAATAAAATATCTCATTTCAGCATGTAATTTTAAGTTCAAATTTAATTTTTTATATTTTTCATTATGTAATTTTATGTATTTTAAATGTAATAATTTCATCATCCCAAAGATGCTAACTTGGTGTTCCAAATATGCCAAAACATCAAAATGTAAATTCAAAGAGTTCCTAGTCCATCAAAATCATCAATTGCCAAAGGAAAGAAGTCAAAATGAAACGTAAAGTTTCAAAGGGCTAAAGTGAAAACAAGAGGGAAAAGTGGGTCCCAAAGCTCAAAGCATCCAATTAATCAAGTATAAAGTCTAATCAAAGATCAAAACATATTCATTTTCTCTCCATGTTATCAAGCCACCACTCACATAGCTCAGAAAATCGGATTTGAAGGGTGAAAGGTCGAAAAACTTGGAGGCACTATGCATAGAGCCTTAAACACTACACATAGATCATTAGGCATTGTGCATAGAGCTAGGGCACTACGCATAGAGCCAGAGGTGCTGCACACCTGGAAAAATTCATCTGTAACCTCCCAAACTTTGTGTCAGCACTCCAAACCTTTAGCAAAGTTTGTCAC
This sequence comes from Pinus albicaulis, assembly GCA_034641835.2. Classification (NCBI taxonomy): domain Eukaryota; kingdom Viridiplantae; phylum Streptophyta; class Pinopsida; order Pinales; family Pinaceae; genus Pinus; species Pinus albicaulis. The sequence continues at coordinate 509,896,138 of CM076573.1, read as the reverse complement.
TACTTCTTGGCAAGTAAGTAAGTCACCATTACACCCTCCTTCCATTCCTCAAGTGAAAATTTCATGGTATTTAAGCTTTTATGAAAAAATTGGAGAGTTAAAGACTACAAACCCTAGTTTTACTTCATAATCCTAATTTTATCCTTGAAGAGCCCTTATAACCTTCCTACATCACAATATCCTATCCATATCCCTATATCATCAAATCCTTATCCCAAACCCCTTTATCCCATAAACCCTAAGACCTAGGTATCTCATATTCCTAGGCTCCCATATCCCCATACCTGTAATAAAATTCCTATTCCTAAATCCCACAACATTTCCACTCCCTGTCACCTCCCTTGACTCAACAATTCCTGCTCTCATTTGCCTAATTTTTTCCATCCCATTCCCCACTCTCTAAACCTATATTTCACTCCCAATTCATCTCTCTAGGGTTTCTATCCAAGAAACTATGGAAGAAGCAAACAGAGAATTCAGTGAGGAAGAAGAAAGGGAAGATAGGATGCCACACAAATGAGGGAACATCAACAGACTTGAACCTAAAAATACCATAGAACTCATGGCCTCTCCCATGACAGTGACATGTTTCAAGCATGTAGGATGCTTTGAATTTTGTGAGAAATACAAACGGTCCAACATCACCCTATTTTGAGAAGGCTTTTCATATCTAATCTTCATGATAACCAGGTAACCCTTGTTGGTGTCACTTTAATAATATCTACATCCACCATAGTAGATACCACTAGAATTCCAAATGTTGGTGAAAAATTGTATAAGGCAAAGGACTTGGAGAATCATTACTTTGACGCATATATCAAGCCAAACTAAAAGAACGAAAGAAAAGGTTATTTCCTTTCTCTTACCTCCTGGATAGGTATGTCGAACCCATGATGAAAATCATCATGAGGTACTTTTCTTGTGAAGGGAGGTTCTATAGACTCTACACCTACCATATCAGGTTATTAATGCACTTCACAAGGGTCAAGATGCTCAACATACCTTATTTCCTCTTTAGGGACTTTGAAAAAATGGAATACATTGTTCAAAAGAGATATTATGACAACCAAATGAAAAGTATTTTTCACCACTGTCTCATCAAGATCATTTTCCTCCATCACCTTGATAAATTGAACATCTCATGGGACACTTTCATAGCTAATGATATCTTTACTTCTCCACCAATTCAACAAGCTCAATTTATACCTCCACCATCTCATCCTTCCACAACCATTCCTCGATCTCAGCCCACAGTTCCTGCTGGAAATATTTCCATTGATGGCAAAGGACATGGAAAAGGAGGAGCACCTGAAACAACAACAAGGTAGAAGAGAGGTAGCAGAGGCAATAAAAAGAGAAGCAAGGATCAGAGGAAGCAGTGAATTGAAGCAAAGTTGTCCAGAGACAGAGTAGGAGAAAAATGCCATCGAATAGAAAATCTGGCCAATTGAGGAATGGGGAATGTATAATATGATGAAGCAACACGTTATAGTATGCAGAGGAGTCGTGTTGAAACATTTATGAACCAAAGGTTAAAATATAAATTGACGGAACCTTGAGCCGAGTCATATGGTGGTAGCCCAGAAGAATTGAGGCAATTGCTGTGTGTGTACAGAAGCGAGTTTCATTGAAGGTGAAGAACGAAATTCATAAACAATGAAGGCGGACAAAACCCTGAGGAAGAAAGCAGTGGAACCTTGCAAGAGTGAACAGTAAAGGCGGGTTTCCGATTTTCATCGCACCACCTTCTACAGGCAAGCAGTATTCAAGAAATCGGAGCGATTCCATAGAACGGCTGACACGTGGCATATGGCAGGGGCCCAAAAACTGCTCTCATCACACATAATTGTTCATGCATCTATCGCAAGCGATATCCGTCGGATCAGTGTTGGCTGCGCAATACGTTATTAACCGTCGATTAGAGAATCGCATTAACGAGTGGGCTCCACGGAACATGTATGTATTATAATATGCATCAGGATTGATATGAAGGTTTAATATGGTGGATTAACACAAATAATTATGTGCGATGGCGTTTCCTTTATTCAATTTATTATAAAGCGGGCTATCACATTCTACACAGTGGCCACTATATAATACATTTTATTATAAAAGTTGAAGGTTGACCCGAATTCTTATAAGTGCATTAGATTCAGAGTTTGGATTTAACTGTATATGCATATAAATGAAATACAGTCTGATGTTATAAAGGTTATAAATATTTGACTTGGGAGCAGATATTTTTTTTATAAATAAGTCAAAGCATTTCCTGTAAATACGGAACCAAAGGTTATACTGTTGATGGTTCATGATAAAGATTGTGAGTACTGATATATCCGTGTTGTTAAAATGGTTTTATAAAAATGTCAAGAGTTATGTTAAGTTTGATTAAAAGGCATTTGTACATACAGCAGTTATATAACTGCAATGAACAGGGAACTGAATAAAGGAGAAAATGAAAAAGAGAGTAAAGTTGGAGGAATGTGTATGGAAAAGGAAAAAGAGAGGAGAGCATGCAGAAATGAAAATTTGGTGAACACGAATATGTACAGGAATGAATTGGACAGGTGAATAAGCACAGAAAATGGGAAAATGTGCAAAAGACAGTGAACAAAGTATGCAGGATAGTGGCATGACTGCAGCAGAAAAGACAAATCCAGTAAAGCCAAAATCCAGAAAATGAGATGAGTGAAATTGAAGTGTGTAACTGAAAATGTGAATGTAAATGTTTTAATTGTTTTATTGTTTGTGATGCAAAGGCAATTTTCCAGAGGAAAAATAAAAATCCCATTGTAACATTGAAATTTGTACATATTGTTATATTCTTAATAAGTTGGATAAATAATTGAGAAGGCAGAAGTCAAAGAGTCATGATTGTTCACTCCAAATTCCTTGTGGAATACAAACAGTCATGTAATGAACTCTATATATAATATCAACCTGATATGCATAAAGAGTAAGAGAGAGTAAGGATAGAGAATGCAGAGTATAGAAGATTGAGGAAGAAAAGTTACAGAAGAGAAGATCAGAAGGAGATGCTACAGAACAGAGCTGATACATGAAGTAAATCAAGAAACATTTATTTAGATAAGTTGAGGAAGTTGGAGCTTCCCTATCAATTTGAAGCTTGATAGCTGTCAGTTGTAGCTGACTAAGGTTGGAGCCTCCTGTAGGTTGGTGCCTGCAGAAAAACAGCGGTGAGAGGGAGTTGGAACTTGCCTTTGCATCACAACAATAATAAGATGTGGTTTTCTCCCTTTATGGGTTTCCACTTATATATGTTGTCTCTATCTGTGTTTTCTATGTACTGAGATGATTTACCAAATCTTCTTAATGTTTGATGCTCTCATAATAAGTTTGATGTCACATTAATTTAATTCTTGTTGCAACATATTAAGATTGTTCATATACTAAGGTTGATTATAAAAGTAAGTTGTAAATAAGCTGATGAAAAATTTGTAAAGCTCATAAATGTGTTAAACTGATTCACCCACCCCCCCCCCCCTCCTCTCAGTTTAACTAAGAATTCAACAGTTCCTACTTCTTCATCAACTCAAATTACTTCACCCATTTCACCACCATCATCACCATTTCACAATCATATTGGGTCATCTAGCATGGTTAAGGATAGTGAACTTCAAAGGACCAAATTGGCTAAGAGAGAGACATTGGCTAAAACATATCAGAGAGGTCATAGGCAGGTATTTACTCCACAAATTGTGGAAGGGGACCTGCCTTATTCACCAACAAAGTAGGTACAAAAGGGGAAAGAAAATATGATAGAAGAGGATGTACATGAGGTAGTTCATGATGAGGATGACATCCATGAAATAGAGACTAATTTTGACCTTGTTGATTTATATGATGATCATTATGATGAGGCCTCCAAAATTATTATCAAACATAAGGATGCCAAAATCAATGAGCTTCAGACCAATTTAGAGAGATCTCAGTTTGTCATTGTATTTCATGAGCAAGAAAATGAAAAACTTAAAACCAAGCAAGCCATCATGGAGATTCAGCTTCTCAAGGAAAAAAGAGAAGAAAATAAGGCAAAGGCTTTGCTTAATGAGGAATATGGAAGATATGGTGAAACCAATGATGCAAAATAACAAGTTCCAAAGAGAAGGCCTAGGACTAGAGGGATGAAAAGAGCTCTAGAACTAGAGAGGCAAAATGACGTTGAGCTTGCTAATCATCTCACTTTGAATGAAAAATTTGCAGTGGTAATCAATGAGAACCGGGAGAAATGGCTTGACAGGGCTAACCAACACATTTAAAATCTTATGGAGAAGGAAAACAAGGATAATGATATATTGAGAAAGAGGTCCAAGCACTATGCCAAGAAAAACAAAATTGCAAGGTCAAAACTTAAACAAGCCAATGCAAAAATTGAAGCCTTAACCATGCAAGAAGAGAAAAGAAGGCTTCATATCCTTGATGAAGCCTCACTCCATGCCTAGCCATCATCATCAGCCACCATTAAGAAAAATTTGGCAATTTTTGACACATTTTTGCAAAATTTTAAAGTTTTGTGCATACTTAGATAGTCATGTGACAGTTGGATTGTCCTATGCACGGCGCCCTAGGCACTGAACACTTTTTTGAGGCATATTTTGGACAAACAGAGACCACCATTGGATTCATAATGGTGAATACATTCACCCTAGAAATTTTCTAAGTTTTTTTAGACAAACTGGTTAGTGAAAAGGGCAAAAAACACCCAAAAAATCATGTTTATGCCCTCTTTTTGAGCTTGGCGCTGCACATATAGAATTCTTGGGAGAATAACTTTTTGGGAGGTCAAATCAGGTAAAATCTTAAAACCAAGAATATATTTGGAAATTATACTAGATAATATTTCTAATGAGATATCGTGAGCTCAATTTGGACATTGGGAACCTGTTCAAAATTCAGCTTGAAGTTGGCGCTGCGCATAGGACAAATTTTCTGAATTTACTGATATTTTCCTATTTTTCTCAGTTTTTCCAGTTTGACCATGGTCAATAGATTTTTACCAATGTAAATCATTAATGTAAAATTAATTATGATTTTCTTACACTTACCGAGGGTAAATACATTAGGTGAAAAGTTTTGATGACATGTAATGATTCAGTTTGCTAAAAGTGAGGGATGAGTCAGTTTGACCTCCCTACACTCTAGATATTCAGCTTAGTTTTTGGTGCAACTGCTCCTCCTCTCATGCATTCGACCCCTAAGGATGGGAGGAGTTATTTTTAGGTCTATATCATTTACTTTTTGACTCATTACACAGGTTGGAAATTTTTGTATGTTAAGGCGTTGATCAAAGACTCTAGTGTAATCATTTTGGTAGGAAATTAATGAAAAGGTTGCAGCTATTTCTTTGGGATACCTGTGGTATGAGAAATTAGCATTGTTTTTATTATGTCTCATTATTTATGAATGTTTTGTTTCATGACCCATTTCATTTCTATGATATTCTGGCTTTTAATTTGATAAACAAAATACATCTCTCATGCATTGTTTTGGAAAAACCTTCATAGTTTGTGCATCCTCTTCAGTTTAGAAAGAATTCAAGCCTTGCCTTGCTCTTTCTAGCACCTCACCTATCTGATCCATCTCACCCTCAAACCCTAAGTGTTAGGTTTTCTACCTACCTTTCCCCATCGAATCTCTGCAACCCTAATCCCATTTTCCTTGACCTAGCCTCTTTGACTTGATATTCATTCAGCAACCCAATTCAACCAAATCAAACCCATGAGATGATAAATATTCAATATTTCATTATTCCTGAAAACTTTGATCTTGCTCACATTATGAAGAAGAATCATTATTATTCATTAAAATTATCAATTAATCTTCTTTATCTAATTTTGAAAGAGTAAATACGAGTTGCATATCTGTAATATTCCCAAATGGGGAAGCAGCAATCTTTGAACACAATAATGGTAATAGCAGTGAAAAAATCAACACACCATGATACGATACAAATGTACAACCATCTTATTAAACATATCAGCAAATAATAGGCACAAGATCTTGAGGATCTAGTCACTCAAGCAATACAAAACAAGCCTCCTCTAAGAAAATATGTCAATACATGTGAAAATGTTGTCATACAAGTGCCATGAGCCATGGCAGCGCAGTTTTAGGGCATAACTTCTACAAAAATTATATATCAATATGGATCTACTGTTCTATAGCTCAATAAATGACAGGAACAGAGATCTAAGCTCCCAAGCACGCTTCCAAGATAACCCGGGAAGGGTTTCCTAAAATATACAAAAATGCAGAAATACAAATATGGCCCTAGGGATGAATAATATCTGCAACCACATAGATGATAGGAGGTTTTTGATTTGATCTAGAAATATATGAAATCCCCTCATATAGATTCTCCAAATGAGAGGTTGATCCCCTCATTGAAAATATATCTCCCCCAACTAGGGCTCCAAACCCTTCACTGCAACTGCACACTGAAATAACTCAGTTTCTTCAGAAAACTATGTTGTAATTGATAGTAGTACCTTAGCCTAATGCTGGATGATGAAATAATTCTCAGGGGTTCTCTTTTCTGGTCTCCCAATGGAAGGAAACTTTCCTCCAACTGAAATCAAGCAAGGAAATGACCCAAATCAACTCTCCACTGCTGCACCCTGCAACACAACACAATACTCTGCAGAAACTGTGTTTTACAACAAAGATGTAGCTTGGTCTGATGCCAGATAGTGGACAAGGTAGTGCAATACTCCTCAAGAGGCCTCTCAAGGAAAGAGGTGGGATTCCCAACCGAGAACACCCTGTGCTAAACAACACTGCAATCTTAGATGAACAACTAAATAGAGCAACAAGTCTAAAAAGACATATCAAAATAATAATCATAACATAACCCCATATGGCTTCCATCCTCTTCCTTATATAAGTTACGAGCTTTCTCACCCTTGGCCCTACTCAATTAGGTCACTACCTCCATGCAATCAATCTCTCTCCAAAACTGCGTTGTCCCACCGTTAATGCCACTCCTCCATAACATCATTGTTTGATTTGGTCAAATTTGACCCAGTCTTCATGCTCCATCCCCTTTTCACACCTAAGGGTATTCAGTCCAGCTTTTAGATGACCTACATTCACACTAGGAATGTATTTTATTCCTAATGAGGAGATTTATGGGTCTCCATACCCTCTTATTCCTCTATCTACGAGCAAAATCAAAATTTAATATTCCAATTAGTTGTGTGCTAATTTAGGAATATTACAATATCATCCAAGTCGTCATTATCATCATCTATCCAAATTTCACTTTCTATTTCACTTATTATTTTTTGCGATTGGATACAAAGTGAATTTCTTAGTGGATATTCCATAATAAATATATATGTCACCAAATATACAACTTATCAATGCATCAGTTGTAGCTAGCCAAGGTCTACCAAGGATCAATGGATGGCCTCCTAAATTATTTTTGGGGGTTAAAATAATGAAATATATAGGATATTCCCAAGAATATAGAGAAATAGACACATATCCCATTATACCATCTGGTTTGATAACAGATCTATCTACTAATTATAACAATGTAGGAATATATTAAATATTAGGAAGCTTTAATTGCTCCATTATTTGTTTAATCATAATATTGATGGTTTCTCCTAGATCAATAAAAGTGTTTGGAATCTCAATACCATTGATATAATTGTTTACAATATGGATACTTGGTTCTAGATATTTCTGAACAATTTATTTCCTCATCATAATATCAATAATTTTTCCTACCAATTGGATCTTTTCGACATATTTTCTTTTTCTTCCTAGTTTCCTAATGCATAGATCCTTAATAGTTTCTACAAATAGTGTTATTTAATTTATAGCTTGAAGCAAAGGAATTTTATGAAAATATTCTTAAGTGCATCTAGCATATTGTAATCTGGTAAAACAAATTACCTTTCTATTCCTTTATCAATTTTAAGTCTTTCAGGAAAAGGTGGATCATTGTTCTACTAGATGAACTGTAGGAGCTTGTTTTATTTGCTCATATTTTAATTGTATAAGAACATCTCCCTTTAAAGGATTATTTTCTTGATCAAGATTTTCATATTTTTCATTAACTTCATCCTCTTTATATTTTTGGATGGCAATTGTTGGTGACTTCTTTTGAAAAACCCTAACAGATATAATTTGAACATCATTTAGACCTAGTGGGGATATCATACAAGCTTCAGAATTTTGGCCTTAAATATTATAGGCAGCTTGTTGGTTTTTATTATTTGGAGTTGGGAGCGGTTTGGAAGGTAGTGGATTGGTTTTTTGAGGGTACGGTAATGAGATTTTTTGACTTGGATTTTGGAATTGGTGGGTTTTGTTTGGTTGAGGAGGATAATATTGTGGTGGAAAAGAAGAATAAGGTTGTTGGAATTGAGAATATTGAGGATTTTTTCCATAAGGATTTTTCCAACCTTGTGCCCAAGATGGATTTTGAGGTTGTGGGGGCCAAGGTTTCCAAGGTGTAGGTGCAGTCAGGTTACTTTGTGGTTGTGCATATGGTTGAGTATTGAAACCTTGAGTCATATTTGGTTGTTGATTTTTCCATGGCCTTTTCGCAATCACACAGAGTGATTCAGCTTTCCCTTTTCTAACCTCATCTTAAAATACATCTTTAATACGAGGTATTGAGGGGAATTCCTTTGTATCATGATTTTTGGCACATATGACACAAATTTATATACTATCAAGGGGACATTCTCTCAAGGCATGTTTTTTCCTACATTTTAGACAAAAAATAGATGATGCAACATTCTCATCCTTTTGTTTGTTTTGAATCTTGAGAGTATCTAGTTTCTCACTAAGACTCCCAAGGATATATGTTTTAAAATTATCAAGAAAAGTGCCTATTTCATCTCTAATTTTTGTTCCATTTGCAGATTTATTAATTCTGGACATAATAGGATCTCTAGAGTTTTTACTTGTTCTAGCATTTCCCCTTGAAATATGTTTAAACAAATCATAGATTTCACCAAATGAAAGTTGAGAAACGTCTCCTTTGCCCATTAATTTGATAAGGTCAATCCACTCATATCTTATGGATTTCAACCAAAGATCTTTTAATATCTCATAATATAATTCATGCATCCTATCCCTTTTAACATTATAGGCAAACCTTTCGACTAGAACTTCAAGGATTTCATCCTCTTTTTGCATTATCTTAAGGACTTCATCCTTAAGGTTATGGGGAATGAAATAATCCTTTTATTTTTCTAAGAACACTCTTTTCATTTATTCCCATGTTCTAATATTATGTTTTCTTAGTCCCATGAACCATTTAAGTACTCCATATTTAAGAGGGGTTGGAAATAATTTCAATTTATGAGTATCAAGTAAGTAGTCATAAGATCTACATAAAACTTCAAACTAAAAAAGAAATGTTTTTGGATCCTAATTTCTTAAAACATGGAAATTAGGGAGGATAGAGGGTGAATATTCTTCATTGTGGTTGTTGTATATTCATCAATGATAGGAAATCCATAAGGATTTGATTCTCCTCTACCACCTCTACCACATTGTCCTCCACCTCCTCCTGTATTTACTCCTTTTCCCTGTCCACCTCCAATCCTAAGTTCACCATTTACATTATGTAATTATCCTTCTCTTTCCCCTGCCATGGTATATTATTTAGAGCTAATATAAGGTTCTATGACAGGATTATCTAGTTATTCTTCCGGTTCTTCTACTAATGGTATATTAGAATAAATTTTCTCTTCTTCACTAGGTACCTCTAGTTCTTGTCCTAAGAGTTGTTCTCTTATCGAAGAGAGAAATATTACTCCTTTTGGTGTGGATGTAGGTTCTTCAACTACAGCTTCAGTAGAAGAAGTTTGTGAATCTCTAGTTGGATTTCATATCTATGCACCTCAGGGATTCTATGTCTACCTGTGAATGATGGAATGTGAGTATCAGTGGATGGTGTGGCACTATGAGATCTAGCGGGAATAAGTGGTGATGTTGGAATTGAACGTATTCCTCTACTTACAAATCTACCCATAAAATACATTTCTCTATGCATAAATTATTTGTATCATGCTTTAATTATTCATCTACAAATTTGAATGCACCAGAAATGATATGCAAAAAAATAATGGAATCCTATATACACTTCCCCAACAATGGCGCCAAAATGTTGGGTAATTTAATTGATCTGAAATTACTTCATTAATTGAAAAACAAGGTTCATGTACTTATGAAGTGTATTTGCACCATATATGCTAGGAATTTTATATTTGGATGAAATTAATCTAAGTATGGATAAATGTTAGACAAGATTAAAGAGTTTTCACGCACATGTTCTTTCCATCAAATATACTTCAAAGTCGAATGCAAAATTGTATTGAAAATTAATCTATAACTTAAAATCACAATTTATTCTAATTTCATAATTGAATCACTATTTATAATTTGCATAAAATAAATCCTAATGCTAATTGCAGGAAATAGATCCTGACACTAATTTCAGAAAGGAAATATTAACACTATTTTGCAGAAAGGAAATTTTAACACCATTTGCAGAAAATAAATCTAACAATAATTTGTAGAAGAAATACCAATGTTATTTTCTTGCAGAAGGAAAATAAATCTAATGAAATTGTGGATTTAAGTGATTACTAATGTGTGATAATAAGATCTAAAAACCATCTATTCATTATCCATGAATTTTCACTAAGTTATAAGCCTGAATTATTGAACAAAATGCATTCTGGAAATAAATATTTTTGTATTTATTTTTATGACCACTCAATTGAAAAAACAAGAGTGAGTTAGAATAGAAACAAATGAAATGGAACTATCTGTGTTGACATAAAAAACTATGAGAAATTACAGTTTAAATGAAAACTATCTACCCTTACAACACTCCAGGGGGGCCTCCCGTGAGTGTAGGTTTAACACTACAAGAAAAAAAGACATTGGTGAGGGGTGAAAAATGTCACCATAAGCTCATTGGTGACGGTCAAAAGAGCCTTCGTCACCAAAAACTTAATGTCACCAAAGGTGGCGTCACCGAAATTATAGGCCTTATGGTGACATTCAAGGTTCGTCGCAAATAATGATTTATAATGACGGATAGTGAACGTCACCATTTCATATGAGCAATGGTGATGGACAATAGCCTCGGTCACCAAAAAATTGAATGTCACCAAAGGTGGTGTCGCCGAAAGTATGTGTTGTGGTGACATTCAAGGTCCGTCAAGAATATTGATTATAATGACGAATAGTGACTGTCACCATTTCATATGAATAACAACGATTTATTGTGATGGACCTTTTATGGCCGTCACTATTGGTGCATATATATGGCAACGTTCATTGACGGTCACCATTTCATATTTTGTGAGGATCAAAAAATGTCATGATAAGCTCATTAGTGACTTCAAGATCCATCACAAATAATGACTATAATGACAAACATTTACCCTCACCATTTCATATCAACAACAATGATTTATGGTGACGGACCTTTCATGGTTGTCACTATTGATGCGTATATATGGTGGCATTCGTTGACCATAACCATTTCATATTTTGGTGAGGGTCGAAAAATGTCACCATAAGATCATTGGTGATGGTCAAAGAGCCCCCGTCACCAAAAACTGATCGCCACCATTCCATATGAATATCAGGGCACGATGGAATCAAACCACCCACGTTATGCTTGTAAAGCAAGTGCTCTTCCATTGAGGTAGTACCCTTTAAATAATTATACTTTTAAAATTTACATCTTGAAACTTCATAGATTGTAAATTCTACAACTTTCAATAAATTAAAGTCTCTACAATATTTTACTAATCAAGCAAAACATCATCGAAGTTATAGGTCCCTACCTAATGGTTATGGAAGTTATGAAAAGTGGATGGAGAGAAAAATATTTATGTAGAAGAGAATCAATATGTTTAGTTCAATACTCAATTAGAATTAAAACTCTAAAGACATTTATAGACTACAAATGACCTATAACTCGCAAATGCACCAAATATTTCAAAGGAAATGTCATAAGTGGATAACAGATGGAAGAAGAGAATTATTGGAGAAAGATGCAATATGTTACAAGTTGAATGAAAGAAAAATACCAATGTTATTGTTGGGTGACTTTTTATAATTGGGACCTTTGTCTTTCCTTTATCACGTAAATATTCAAATTAAAAATTAGAAATTTTAGATATATTAATGATATCTAAAATTTTGTGAAAATGTAACAAGGATCTCCAAGGAACCACGGGAAAAAATAAAAATAATATATATATACAGGGAAAATTTTAGGGGCTAATATTTGTAGGTGGGCTAATTTTTAATTCTTTTTCCAAAAAAAGATTCGCCAATTTCCATTTTTTTTAAATTGGTTTGCCAAAATTTTAAAGTATAAAATTATTTTACCCTAAAAATTGCCAAAATTTGATATATACTAATATAAAGTAATTATAAACCTAAATATTTTTACAAAAATATCATCAAACATTTTACAATTTAAATATTAGGGACTTGTAAGATTAGCCAAGGCTTCTAAACTTTAATATAAACTTCAATCCTTAAAATTTTCTATATATATAAAGCGACATCCGATTTGGAATTTCACAAGTCTGCACTCAAAACATGACAGCAACCAACATATTAAAAAAAAATGGAACTTACAACAGTTATGACTACACTCGATGTTAGTTTAGTTATATGCACCCATAATTGCTATATACATGAGAAAAATTTGCATAGGTGTATAATGGTTTGAATTCACAAGGATATCATAGAATATATTATTTTTAATCAAAATTTGAACATTAATGTCTTTTTTTTCCATCCAAGCTTCTTCCCATTTTTTCCTAGATCCTGTCGAGTTTCAACCAGTTTCCAGTTTTAAGGGTCAACCAGTTGAGTGACCAATGTGGTTATGATAACATTTATCAGGATCTAGTCACATAGCATACAAAATTTTTGTACTTGATAATATGAAATATAATTTTCTTGAAGATATTACAAGGATCATGTAATATAGCATATTATATATATTGTTAATATATAACAATTAAAATAAGAACAAATTTTAATAAATTTTTTTACAAAAATGGATATGGCCTCACAAGCCACAAGTACATGCATATAGTTTTAGGGTTACATATAGAAAGATACACACAAACATGTAATGATATCCAATGAACATCACATAAGATATTATTTTTAGGCATCCACTCATCACTCTTTGACCACCAATGGAATTTGTTCCCCATAACCACCGACTAACCCAAAAAATCCTTTGACAAGATATCACCATTGGAATCTTTGGAGGGAATCTTAAGAATTCCATGAATCACTGGACCATTTATGAACCCCAATAAACCCCTTGGGAACCATGCTAGAATATGGTTATTTAGAAGGCATGTGGGATGCATCTGGGCCACAAGTCTCAAATAACAAAATCTTAGATGTTAAATATCAATTTGATGTATGTAAGGGATACTCAATGCAAGATTGTTTCTTTTGATGGTACTTTATGTTCAATTTATATCAATTATGTCTCTTCTTTATTTTGTAGGGTTCAACATTTTTGAAGTGCATTGACCAATTAATTTGTAGCTTTGTTACAGGATTGTCCACCTTTGTGTGCAGTTCCACAAATTCAATCTAGATCTAGATATGTTGGAATTTTCCCAGGATCTGTCATGAAAGTGTACCCCTGTAGATGGAAATAGATCAGAGGCCATGATACAGATTCTGTGGAGAATGAAATGGATCCTCAGTTTGAAAAAGATATTGAAAATATTCCAAAATTCTAAACACACAGACATGTAATGACATCCAATGAATATCAGATAAGATATGATTTTTAAGCATTCACTCGCCACTCTCTCACCACCAATGGAATTTGTTCCCTATAAGAACCCACTGACCCAATAAATCCTTTGAAAAGATATCACCATTGCAATGTTTGGAGGCAATGTTAAGAATTCCCTAAATCATTGGGACCTTAATGAACCCCAATGAACCCCCTGGGAACCATGCTAGAAGGCAGTTATTTAGAAGGCATGTGGGATGCATTTGAGCCCCAAGTCTCAAAAAACAAAAGCTTAGATGTAAAATATAAATTTGATGTATGTAAGGGGTACTCAACGCATGATTTTTTCTTTTGAGGGTAATTTCATTTTCAATCTATACCAACTATGTCTCTTTTTTATTTTGTGGGGTTCAACAATTTTGAAGTGCATTGACGAGTTCTGTTACAGGATATGCCACCTTTGTGCGCATTTCCACAAATTCAATCCAGATCTAGATTTGTTAAGAGTATTCCAAGGATCTATCATGCAATCATACCCCCCCAGAAGGAAACATATCAGAGGCCATGAGACGAATCCTGTGGAGAATGAAATGGATCCTAAATTTGAAGTAGATCCTGAAAATTCGAGTGATTGTTTGACCCACCAATCCCGAAAAAAAATGAATTTTTAATGAAAATATTCAAAACTCTAGACTCCTAAATCATCAATACTATAAACTGCATTCCTTGTCAAGCTCTGATCTACCCTTAAGTTAAGACTAGCTCCCAAGTTCTGCTATCAAGGTTTTCTCTCAAGGTTTGTTTTATCATCATGGTCAAGTTATGTTGTCAATGTCTTATCCTTCCTTATCAACTATGTTGTTGCTCACTTCATTGACACTTTTATTTAGTCTCATCATAGCCATCAAGAAAATAACTTTATTCATTACTGATATGGACATGTGGATATGGCTCACAAGAGCACTCTTATGATCTGCTACATGGTCGCGTTGAAATGATCTTCAAATTATAAATAATTAATAATAAAGAAATTATCAGTTATGGTACATAGATGGCTAATAATAATATGCATGATAACTCTCTTTTTTATTTTGTTAACCGATCATGTAATTCCTTAATGGTTTTGATTATTGACTATTTTTTTTTATTGTAATACTATTTTTGTATTTTTGTAATTGTTTCCTCGTCATAAATGGATCCTGCGTCTTCAAAAATATGGGTGGATCCATATTCATATTTTGGTAACTTATATTGGTAGATGGGGTAAATTGAGAAAATCTATGTTACACCATATGAGGTGGACATACCCTCAATGCTCACACACTAAAAATATTTGTAAAAACATATTCAGTGGATAATTTTGTATACATTATGGTGTACAAATGATTTTGTATATTGCATGTTTTACATAGAAAAGTTTCAACTAAAACAATATAACACTTATACTTTTGTGAAATTCCAAGGAAAATATCAAGTGTTCCTCTAGAGTTTGTTTCCTCCAACACCTAGTCAGAAAATATATCCTCAATATCACATGGGTAAATTGATCCACATATACTTTAGGTTTACTTTGGAAATCATGTGGAACGTTTTGATCCTAAAATTGAGGACACTATACACAATTTTTCATTCCAAAAGACATATGAATAGTAATCATTATAATATTTCCATAGAATTTTTTTATTTTGGAAAGCAGACTGATTTTTTTGATCTTGCACTTGAGGACCTTATAAATAATTTTCATTCCAAAAGACCTATGCATGGTAAGTATCAATATCATTCCAAATAAATCTGCATACAAATTATTTAAATTTATGGCAACAAATATAATTCTATAAACCAAATATCTAAGCACACATACCTAAAGGATTCAATCAATTCTATTATTTGTGCTTCCGTGAATTAATAAGGTAAGACACCAACAAATATTCGATCAAGTTCCTCAACTCCTCCAATAACACTTCCATAAATATATAAGTTAGCCATGTTATATTAGGATTTATCATAGTAAAATATCTATATGTCGCATATGTGAGTATCATTTTTATATAGGACTAGAAACAAAACAAGTACACAAGCAAAATAAAGCATTTCACTTCTTAGCCACGGATATACAAATGTTGCATTATATAACTTACCCTAATGTAAGACCAACAACACCTAAATGAAGGTGGGGATTGGGTTGGTTGGGGACAAGAGCTGCTATGAATGAGGGACTGTAATCACTTGGTCTCCTCACTCTCACAGAAATGTCATATGAAAGTCGATGATAATAATAAGAAAATTAACAAAATCAACTGCTGAGTTCATCAAAATGGTGGAAAGGAATTTTCTACTATTGCACAACTGAGTAAGACTCTGTTTTAAACTTACATAGAATGGTAATTGGAGCATAATTATAGAATAATGTACCTCAAACATGATACCATCGAGAGCCATTTCAATGTTGGCCTCTTCAACTATGCGCATCTCCACAAACGTAAACTTCTTTTCATGATTGATATAGACATTAATAGCAACATCACCTCCTCGCAAATAGAATTTCTAGTTCCATGCTCTAGATTTTAGGATAATGATGTAAAAAAATACAAACTTAAAATACTTCCTTTTAATCCATACCTATCCCAATAGTGTTTCCTCCTATAGCATTCGTAACCTAACTAAAATATGTAGAAATTCTTTGGAAATCAAACTATGAGGAAAATAAATATTCAGTTCACCATAAAAAATATGCATGGGAGTAACTACCTTCTAAACCACTTCAACATCACTTTTAAAGTTCTAAGAATATTTAGACAGTTAACACTATCTATACTTTTATATTACTCTACCAAAAAATACCCTTTCTAAACATGAAAACATCCATCAATCTCTTGATTCATGTAGAGATTTAATAGATGGATCATCGGTGCAATTAAGAATACACATATAGAATTTTCATATTATCAAACATCAGGACCGTTGTGAGACTTGTCTCAATTGTTGTGAAAGGAGTGTGTTGAACACATTTGAAGTTCAAAAAATGTTTAAATGTTTTAAGTAATGAATTTCACTGAACACTCGTTATTGAGTATATACAATTCAATAAAGCAATAGATAACAAATGCAAAATTGTAAGACAATTTCTACAACTTCTTGAAAGTATAATTTTAAAATTTATATGGTTTTTAATTAGATTATTAGAAACATATCAAGAATTGTTCCAAAAAAAGCACAAAATTTTACCTTCTCATTGACCATTAGAGGAATACAACGAACATATACATGTTGCGCATGACTAGTTGCCTATATCAAGACCAAGAAATTAATAGGTTATTCCTAAGAACTCATCTAGATATCGTGCAAAATAAAAAGAATCCAACCTCAATGAAACCAAATCCATCATATGCTGCCTCTTCTAAAGCGGTAGAATATATTAAAGACAACTGCCATGCTTCTAATAATAAAAAACTTTGCAATCTCCGCCAATATATAAACTAGGTTCCAAAAATATTACATTGAGAAGGCTTACTAATGTGTTGTCTTATTTTGAAGGGAAGTATGCATGTTTAAAACTTATTTTCCTTCATACCTGCTCAGTTTCACAAATGGAAATATACTATGGAGCTGAAAAACTGGAAATATAGTAAGATGATAAACCCCAAATCCATCCACTGCTCCATATAGATCATCCTAAAACTCTTGTTATCTGATGAAAATCACAATTTTACCCCTCATACAATACTAGGAATGGAAACTGGGAAGAGCCAAGACTATTTAATAAAACAACCCCTTAAAATACTTTAATTCTTTAACCCATAAAGTGGGTAAAACTTTCGCCTTTCCGTTGGAATTTTGATACACATCAAAATTTTGTCAAGTTGGAATAGCTTGGGTTCCTGTGGGGCTCCTCTCTTATGGCCTCAAGATACATACCATAGCTACTGAATTTAAAGAACACAAGAATTTTCATAGATGTAGATATAAAAAACATTTACAAGCTTTGATCAAACTCCAGATTGTCAGATTCTAAAATATTCTTGAGAAAATTCTCTCAACTACAAGAATATTTCCTTTAAGTGTGGAAACAGTTTCAAATATGGACACTTTTCTCATTCTTTTCTGAACAATAGCTAGTCATGAAATTTTAAAAATATTTGGAGAAGAAACATCCTAAAGACCCTACTTCTCCACGCAAAAAGGCAGAACTAAATTGTTTACTCGTAGTCATTTTCTCTTAACCAGAAGACCGAACTCTGGTGCTTCGGCAAGGTACACACATCATTAGTTTTGTATTCTAATGACAACATCACTTTATAGCATAGGATCATTAGAACCCAAGCATGGAAAAAAAAATCGAAAATATTCTTGGTGTCTTAAAAACAAAGATACAGTCCATAGGTCTTATGTTGGGAAAAATACTGAGAGGGGGGGGTGAATCAGTATTTAGAGCTGACTGAAAATTTTTTACTTTTTCTTTCTCTTAAACCCATACGCTACTTTACTGAACCCAACTCGCGTATACATGCGGATATACTTAAGAAAACTTGCGTATGTCCAGAGATCTTATTATGCATTTAATTCTTTACTTAGATCATTGCATCATTCATTCATCAGATGTTTAGTAAGTGGCATGTGTGAGTAATAATAGAATAAACCATCACACATAAGCAACACATAGGAACACAGTATTTAAGGTGGGAAACCCAATTCGGGAAAACCACTGTCGTTGTCGTCTGTCTTCAATAATTATTATAAAAGAAAACTTCTTACAATGTTGTCTTGCGCAGAACTCATACAACCTGTGACACCCCCACATGAAGGCGCAACCTTCTCTTAATTCTCCACGACCACTTCTAAAGGAGCTCAACCCCACGATCTGGATTTGACCTCTCCTGGAGAGGGAGCTACTGCACCCCCACAACTCATTTACCGACCTCTCTGGAAGGGGGCTCCCTTGCTCTGCGTTTACCGACTACCACTAGAGAAGAGGCTAAACCCCCTCTTGTGAAGGCTTCGACCCTCAACACCTTTGCGGACCACATTTCATCCAATTTTCCTCTGGACCCACTCCACACATTTAAGCTCATCATACATCAAACTGAAACTTATAACCCCATCAATTCATTCATTGAATCATCAACCAATCAACCAACAACTTGATCTTTAATCCACATAATCAGCAGCACATCAACATTCAAACAACCCAGATTTGTATGAATACATCATTGACAGCTAGCAGTAAAACAACAAAACACAGACATACACACTTCAGCAAAACCCTAGATTCCATACGCGCTTTTACTTCACTGAACACCCCACATATACGCTTTCACGAGAGACAAACCCGCGTATATATGCGCACATATTTCTGGACTAACCTCTCATATTTCAATCGTGCTTTCTTGAAACCAACCGCGTATATACGCACTTTCTCTCTGCCACGAACTTTGCGTATAGATATGCAAACATTTTAGGAACTGCCACAACTCTGCTCCGGAGCAGGATAAATAGCTCAAATCTTACCCTTCACTTCAGAAAATATTCACCTCATCTCAGATCTAAACATTCCATAAACAGATCTAGAAAATACATAGTCATTTCAGATCTAGAGATCCCTCTTCATCATTTTCTTCATAGGTGCATTATTAATTCAGATCAATCAATAAACTATTACCCATTCCATGCAGATATACTTCAGAGTGAAGTATTCATTAAAACCTAGACCTATTCACACTCTTGCACTATGATCTTCTTCTCCTTATATAGATTTAGCCTTTGTCAATACCATGAGTCAAAACCACTCAACCGCTGATGGTATTCCTGGACGGGATCAAATAGATAATCCAGCACTCAATACAGTGGGCCAATACCATGGTAATGCCCCTAGGTATCATAGATTTTAGAGCGCAAAAGGCATATGCGACTTGGAGCGTTCGTATCCGCGTGTATACGCGATTTCTCTTCAAAATAGCTGCGTATATACTAGTCCTGAAAGTATACGCAGGTTTCCTTCACAAAAGTAGTGTATACATTGAATCCATACGTGGGTTGCCTTCATAAAAGTAGCGTATACATTGTGACATATTATATTTATCATTTCTCTGGTACTTACTAAAATTCCTTTTTCTACTACTTCTGAACTGATCTGTAGATACATCATTTTTACATCTTTAACAAATAGGTTTCTATCAAAACGCAACTCATCAAGTAGTTTTCCATCAAGGACAAATTCATCAAGTAGGTTGCCATCAAGGACAACACATTGCATCATATTGCCAACAATCTCCCCCTTTAGACTTGATGGAAACCATGATGGTGTTTGATCACCACAACAGATAGATACATTGATTATAACCATTATTCAAACACCTTGATACTCTCCCCCTTTGACATCAAGGGAAAATGGCGGATCAAAACCAAAACAAGAATTTTCTTCTCTTGTAGAAAGAAGAGCTCTGTAGATCTAATGTGCACTGAAGTTACCATGCTCCCCTTGAGTTCACGCTGAATCTTCAAACATATTTTTTTTTTTCAATGAAGTACATGACTCTATGACCTTTCCCACCAAGGACTCATACTTACATCAATGATCCAACCAAGTGGATTTACATATGTGACTCAAGTACCCAACCAAGTGGGTTTACACATTTTGACTCAAGTACCCAACCAAGTGGGTTTACAAATTTGAAGAAGTCCTTACATGACTGAATATAACAATTTACATCATAGGTCTCAACATAACCTTTTCATCAAATTACAAATATGAATTTTTATAACCAATACCAAAAAGACCTCAAGAGAGAGATCATATTTCAGAACCATCATAATGCCAACAATGCATTACTCTCAGCAAGGCTAATGCTCCCCCTGAAACTGTGCTCCTGTCCTTGAGTTGACTCACTGTTTTTCTTATCAGAAAAACATACGCTTCTGTCTCCAACGGAACTCGCGTGTATACGCGGCTTTAGTTCATGAAACCCGCGTATGAAAAGTGAAATACTGAAAATTTCACAGCTCCATTTTCTCCTGGATTTATACATTCTGTACCTGTCTTCTGTTGTCACATTAGATGCACTGTTAGAAATAAACACAACCAAAATTACCAAACCAACCATGGGAATCATCATATATTGCTCCCCTTGTGATGATACATTACTGATTCCTATAATGTATCTCACATCACTCCTGCAGTCATTATGAGAATTAAGCTTTAGAAGCGGAAGACTGCAGTAGGATTATTATCCCCTACGTTTTTGACCGGTCCTCCTTCTTTTTCCAGCTTTGCTTGAAATTTCTTATTGTGTGTTGGAAATTATCCAATTTCTCAGATCTATTCATCCTGCATTATTTTTCTACATGTCCATACTTGTTACAAACATAACATCTTGTGTGACCAGAAAAGTAAGCATAGGGATCATAATGTGTTTTTCTATTCTTTCTTCTATTGCAATCAGCTGCTTTATGACCAAACTTGCTGCATGAAAAACAATATCCCTTAAAGAAACCTGAGTACCTTTCTGTGTAGAATTTGTTTGTTTGTGACTGAAACAATCTGCTTCTGCAATTGGCTACAACATGCCCATAATTATGACATTTAAAGCATTCAACATTATTGATCAAAGGAGGGAATGATTTCTTTTGAGAGTTCATGATTGTCGGTTGACCTTTTGTTTCTTTCAACACTTCAGGTTTTGCATTGATATCCTTTGAATCTTTAGGAATTTCTTGTGAAATAGATTCTCCTTTAACAGTTTCATGAAAACCAAGACCAAATTTAACAGAAGGAGACCTTTGACTACTAAGAATATTGTCTAGAATCTTAGTACTATCTTGGAACCTCAAGAGTTTATCTTTTTCTTCTAATTTTCCTTTTAAAATGTTTACCTCAACCTCCAATCTTTGGCATTGCTTCTTCATACTATCTTCGACCCTTCTTCCTTCTTCTACTTGATCATTAAATTTTAAAATCTCTTCTTTCAACCCATTTTCTTTTTCTTCAAATGTTTGTAGAAGTTCTTCATTCTTCTTATTTGATTTTTCCAGATCTTCTTTCAGAGAGATGATTTCTGCTTCAAGTCCTTCACTGTGATTGGTTACTTCATCGTACAACCTTTGATACTTGTTTATCTATCCATTCATTCTAGAGATCATATCTTTGTAGATAGATTCTCTCTCATTAAATAATCTTTGTTGATTTTCAACTTTAATCTTGAGAACTTCTTCTAGATCCATAACATTACTTTAACTATCTTCACCATTGCATGCACAAGAAAGTGAATCACAAGAACAACAATCAATACCTGTTTCATCTTCTTCATTTTCTGTTGTACATGTTTTCTGAGATATCTTCTTCCCTTGAGTAGCCCTCTTCTTTTGCTTCCTTTCCATGAGCACTTGCAGATCTTGGTCAGAATCTTCTTCATCCTCATTTTACACTTCATCATTATCTTCATTTGTATAATAACTCTTTTCCTTTTCAAATTCTTTCCCTTTATCATGATTTTCTTCATAAGGACATTTAGCAGCATAATGACCAACTCTTCCACAAGCAAAACACTTGAAGGGAAGCTTACCTCTGAATCTTCCAGTACCTGGTTGGAGTCATCTCACAAAATTTTCTTCTTCTTCTTCTGATATATAACTTGATTCCTTGACAACTTCCTTTTCTTTTCCTTTTGCACATGCCTTAAAGGCAACTTCTCTGATTTGAGAGGGACCTCCTTTTCTCATTTCAAAAGTAGTCAGGATACCATGGAGTTGAACAATAGTAAGAGTGTGCATATCTTGCCTTTCTTCAATAGCTGATACTTTTGAGTCAAATTTTGAAGTCAAAGATCTTAAGACTTTTTCCACCAGAGTAGTATCGGTTATGGTTTCACCCAAATTTCTCATACAATTTACAATATCATCTAGACGTAAAAAGAAACTGGAAATACTCTCATCACTATGCATCCTTAAATTTTCATATTCAATTCTGAGAGTTTGGAGTTTTGCACTTTTTACCTTTGTATCTCCTTCATAGCTTAGAATGATTTTGTCCCATATTTCTTTTGCTGAATTTAGTTGCATCACTTTAACAAATTCTGATTCAGAGCTTTAAAATGTTTTTATTTTTTTAATTTATTTTTTTCTTGAATTTTAGGTTTTTTTTAATGTTTGAATTTTAAAAATTAAAAAATGTTATTTCTATTTTTAAAAATGTCAAAAATATGACACAATTTTTTTTTGTTATTCCAGCATCAATTGGTTTTGTTTTGAGGGTGTTTTTTCAATCCTTTTTTCAAGAAATAATTTTGTTTTTAGCATAATTTTATAAAATGTTGAAATTTGACCCTAAAAAAAAAACCAAGTGCATTCTGGAATACACTTTTTTTGGTTTTGGAGTGTTTTTTCATGTTTTTTGAGTCTTTTTGGGCTAGAGTTCCCGTTTTGAGGTCAGGTTACCTATTTCATCGGTAACAGTGTTTCCTATGCTAAACTAGAGAAGGCAAGGTGAAAAGTCCATTTGCTTGAGGCATGGAGGTTTATTTATAATAAATGAAGTGACTCTTCACCTTCCCATGTGACTCTTGACCTCCCTCATGACTCTTAGACTTCCTAGTGACTCTTCATATTCCATGTATGACCTTTGGTATTCCATACTTTTTTTAAATTTTCTCATTTTGGAAAATAAAAATTTACTTTCCACAAATGTGGAAAACTACATGGACAACATAATACTTTTGTGATGACACTTCAAGAAGCCATGATTTGGTGATTGTGACATGAGACTTAATGGTAATGACATATCAATGCCAAATTTTCCTCTTTTCTGCTATGTATTCAATCCTTCATGATAGATCTCATTTGTACTCCATACTCATCTTCCAAATGGTCAGGATGAGTATTGGAACCTTTCAAGTCAACATGAGTTTCTATCTCTCCGTCATGGTCTAGAATTCCTATGCTCTTGCATGATAACATCTTTGTGTCTTGTCTCCACAAGTTTCCTTGTAACCTCTTCTTGCTAACCTCCTTGAGCACCATCTTTCCATGATAGGATGATAACACCTGCAAATGAATTTCACTCATGATAAGATGGCATTAATCCCGAAATCACCTATTATATCTTTTTTTACTCACGTGAGGCTATTGTGATGGGAAAATGCACAAGGACTGAGAGAGGAGCCTGGTAATGCATAGTGCACATAGTCAGGAGGCATGGAGTGAAGGACTAGGCAATATGATTGCACAATGCGCAGTGGCAAGGGAGAGGCAAGACATGAATTGCGCATTGGGAAAGCCCAGGAGTCAAGGATAACTAGCTTAGGAACTATAAATGTGCAATTCATAGTGCTTGAGGGAGATGATCACATATTGCATAGTTGAGCACTATAAGGGCTAAAGAATGGACCTACTATCCAATATGACTTCACAATGCAAATTAAAGTCAAGGATGATCGAGGAATTTCATATTTGAGCTCTACATGATGCAAGAATGACAGGCTTGGGAACTGTAACTACGGAGTGCATAATGTCTAAGGAGGTAGCTATTGGGATTGCACAATTGAGAACTGCAAGGGTTCAAAGTTGAACCCAATGTCCACTAAGATTACACAATGCACAATAAAATGCAACATGGATCAAGAACTCCGCAGTGAGAAAGTGTAAGCAACAAGGTTGAGGGTTTTTACTATGAGGTTGATCAATGTGTAGTTGAAGAAGGTTATCATCAAGATGGGCATAATGCACAACTCCAGATCGTAAGGATATCATCATTGAGGCTTAGGAGTGTGCAGTGTGCTAATCACTTCAGCAGAAGTTAAATGTGCTCCAAATTTGTGGAAGAGGCGAGGACATTAAATAATTCCATAATTGACTAAGTGTGAGATCAATGAGACAACAGAGTAACAAGATATAATAGGTCTTGACCATGATCACACACACATATACACCATGCGCATGATTATAATACACACATTACCCAAAACCAACAAGTGTATAATGAAATGATAGTAAAATGACACTTGTCTCCAAGTGTGACACTTACGATGTACCTTTACGATGCAAGTATCGGCTGCAACCAAAATTTGCACTATGCCATAAGAATGTGTCCAACATACGTTCTAATGAAAAATAACATCAATTAATGCAAGAGAGTGTGCTAGAGCTACCTCTAGAATGTATGTCATAGTGCTCTTAAGATGTGTGAAAATAAGCGAAAACAACACATGCAAGAGTGAAAGTAATACATGTAAGAGTGGAAGTAGGAAAAAGCGACACTTACAAAAGATAGAACAAGTAAAAATGACGCATGTAAGCGAAAAAAAAAAAGCAAAAGTGACACTTGCAAAACCAAAATTAACAATTGAGACACTCACAGAGAAGATGGGGCATTTGCAACCACGAGTGAGAGAATGTGCCTTTATTCCAATGGTGCACAGAGTTGCAAATTGAAATATGAACATAAGGGTGAGCTATGGACTGGACTCTTTATACAAGGAGAGAAAACATTCTATTAGGGTTAATATTAGTGAGTGAAATTAGTGCATGTAGGGAATCTAGGAGCCAAGAGTGAATTAACCAACTTGAAGAAGTACATTCTCACTGTCAACAAAGAGTGTACAATCACTTTCAACAGAGGATTACGTCACATTGTCATTGTTCATAAGGATTGTGTAGTCTCTATCTCTAGGAATTGTGTATTCACTATCATTAGGAACTCATTGTCATCAACAAATGCACGATGAATATAATCAAGGACTGTGAAATTCTTGACTTCTAAGGGTACACATTGACTACTAGGATTTCCTAGAAGAAGTTCACTATGCAAACATCACAAGATAATCATGTAAAAACTAGGTTTCTTTGACACATAGAATTCTTGAAGGAAGACTTCAATACTTGAACAAAATGATCGAGCATGACCTTAATGGATTGAAATGAAAGATGGAACCAAAATTTGAATGTAAGAAAAAAATTAGAGGGTGTTTCGTGCAACGACAATAGGCAGAAAGAAAGAACAAGACCATCATGGAAGCTTCCTGAGCCATGTTGCATGATTAAAAGTTATTTAAGTTCCTCTAGGGAGAAGCCACTAATACAAAAGTCAATGTTCAAAATAGGAGTCCTCATAAAGCCTTGGATGACAAGGCTCTCGAAGAATTATTCACAGGTATCAAGCCTAATGTTGGACATCTGAGAATCTTTGGTTTCCCTGTGTACTTTCATGTGCCAAAGGACAAGAGGAATAAGCTTGAAGCCACTGGAAAGAAAAGTACGTTTTTTGGATATCGTGATAATTCTAAATCTTTTAGAATATATGTGTTTTCTCAAAGGAATATTGATTTTAGCAGGGATGTAACTTTTGATGAAGATGTTTCCCTTGGAAAAGCAAGGGATATTCCTCCAACTCTTCCTATTGAAAATAAGGATCATGACATAGATCTACTAGAAAGTCCCTCTCTGCTTGAACCTGAGATAAATGTTGTTGATGATCCCATGGAACCTATGGACCCATAGGATCCTACTCCGTGTGATCCTCCTGCTCGGAAGAGAAAAATTTGGCTTCGTGAAACTTTATAGGACATTGAAACGCATGCCACTGCCAGAGGAACCTTTAGAAAAAGTAATAATCCATGTCGAGACAATGGATATCTTGTAGCTACGTGCACCATCATACAAGCTGAGCCTCCCACCTTTGAACAACTAGTGAAAGAACATGTTTGGAAACATGCTATTGTTGAAGAATACAAATCTATTATGAAGAATGATGTGTGGAAATTGGTTCGGAGACCTAAAGGGAAGTTTCTTGTGACTTATAAACGGTTGTACAAGATCAAGCATGGAGCTGATGGAAGTATTGAGAAATATAAGGCAAGGTTTGTGGCTAGAGGTTTCTCCTAGAAAGAGGGAGAATATTATGATGATATATTTGCACTTGTTGCCCGCTATACTACTATTAAATATATTGTCGCCCTTGCTGCTAGTCAAGGATGGAATCTTCACCAGATGGATGTGACGCTGAGAAATGTAACTAGTTTCAATCTACATAATTGTTGTACTTATTTCAATATGTATCCTATGTAACAAACAAGAAAAGAAGAAAGAAAAAATATTATTATGAAAGCATGGGTTTTAGGATCATTATTGATGGTACTCTAGGTAAAAACAGGTTCTTTGTGCTTATAGGGTTTTTTAGGTCATAGGATTTATTGTCATGAGTCAAAGGTGTCAACGTCTGTTTATAAGACCCTTCCAGGAAATTTGTAATTGTAAAAAGAATTATTTTTGAGTCTAGAAAGTCCTATAATATCAAAGAGTACAAGTCGGCCCTGAGATTCTCAATTTGGCCTAAAGGAGGGAATTCAACCCGTTGATAAGGCTATAAAATTTCAACCTCATTTGAAATAAATCACTTACAAGTTCGATCTACAAAGAAAGAGTTCGATCTATATCTGGGAAGATGGGAAAAGGAGAGAAAAATTATAGAAGAAGCTGGGAGGCTGAAATATCTTTTCTTTGAGCTCTATATCTCTCACACATGTGAAAAAGATAGGTTTTTGCAGCCAAAAAGATGTTGAATTTGCAGGTCCTAATTTCTAGGGATTGTCGTTGTTGCTAGGGAGAAAAATTGCAGGAACAAGTTGTGGGATAAAGCGAAATCATTCCCTTAACCTTGTTGACTTTGGGGAGAGTTGTTTTTCTCCGAAAGGTCTCAAAAGGAAGATATATTAGGTTTTATGTAGAAATTGATGGGCCAAAGTTGCAGTAATTAGAAGTTCGAAGTTGCAAGAAATAATTAGTTTGGTACAAAATCAAAGAAGGACTTGAGGAAGGGTTGACTTGGTGATGCCAAGATACTAGGTTAAATCAGATCCCAGCATGTACAAACTCATATGCTTCCTTTAAAATTAAAATTCTTCATTAAAACCACCAATATGTTCAGCTCAAAAATACATATGAAGGAAAGAGAGCCATATAAATAAAATACTGACATAAAACATAAAGACTCTTTGGCCAAATATTACAATGGGTAGCCTCTTGGCTCTCGGCCCTTCAAAACAATTCTCTTACTCTCTCTGTATTCCTCACTTCCTCACGTCCTCGCTTGTTCTTTCACACTCTCACAAGCTACATATTTATACATGAATATGAATTTATTCCACTCCATAATTTCCTCCACACAAATCTAAATTAGATTTATCTTTTTTCGGACTCAACTAAGTCTCGTTTATGGAATTCCTCATCCCTAGATTATCTACCTAATTCAACTCCACTTATATCCCTAATTAATTAAGGAATATTTACAATAATCATCAAATTTATATTTTCTCTCCTAATTTATTAAAAATGAGCAAATTAATTAATAAAATAATTAAAAATCATCACCCCCCAAATTACATAATTGAATAATGAAAATTTAGCTTTGATGTTCCTGCATCAGACTCCCCATGTAGAGAAGCTTCCATAGACTCCTTTCTATGAGGTATGTCACTTTTCTGTAATAATGCGACAGCCACAAGTCCTGATGACTTGCTCCCTCCAGGATTCCAAACTTTGTTCTGTCGTTGGTCCTTCAAAGTATCAACTCGGTTTGGTAACTCATCACTTACTCTGTTGATCGGATTCCATCGACTTCTCCAATGCTTTCTTTCGCCAATTCCTCAGAGTAATTCCTCTTTGTCGAATTTTTTCGTCTCCAACTGAGCTGAATACTTAACTTTCTGCAATGAAAATAATCAAGAATTATTTCTTGATTACAATTATAGTCTTTGATTGATTTTATAGCAACAACTTTCTCGTCCAGTGCAGTACCTGCATTCACCAACAAACTGTTAGTTTTAAAAAGATAAGACCTTTCGGTCTCTATTGATGCATCAAGCACCAATCTCCCATCATTGACTTTTTGGACTTCAGTAGATCTTTTTTTGAACTGCTAGCTGCTTTCATCTTCATCCTACTGATGCAATATTTATGTCTACTTTATGTCTCTACGAACATAATTTTCTTGCTACTTCTGATACTTCATCTCAACTCCAAATAATTTCTGCTCAATTTCTCTGATTTCGACATCATATTTGTTATTTTTGTTTTCTGTACCTACAGTTACATCATTATCTCAAAATTTATAACATTCATTCAACTCTATAAATGTTAAAAACATTTCATCCCTATCCTGCACAGTAACTGTAATTTCTTTTGGATCAGGTTCTGCAAATTTTACTTCTCCATCAGGTTCCTTAAGCCACTGTACCAAGAACTCGATTTCCATATGAAATATTTCCAGCACTTTATCACAACCATCATTCCCAGCTTCATTCTTCTTCTGGAAATCTTCCTAAGTTGTCCTGGTTCTAGCATCATCACATTGTAAACTTCTATCAGCAAATTCACTAAACAAATACATTTGTTTACCTCTTTGGAATATCTCTTCGGCATTTCCATTTTTCTTCTACTCCATAATAGCTTCAATTTGTTGTCTTATCCCAAATAAGAATTCATTTATAATTTCTTCCTGCTGCACAAATCAGTACCTTCCTCCTCTGAAAGGCATTCTCCATCACACTTCACCTCAAGAGTTTCATTCTTCTTTGTGACAGTTTCACCGGACTTTTCACCATCTTTCGCACATCCTGCAAACATACATAAAATGTGAGATTTAAAAATGCAAGGCTTCATAGCCTCATCTAATACTCTCATCAACACATCTTCAGATTCTGATGAACTATCCCAATAGTTCATGAGATCTTCCTCATTGATCTCTTCGCCCAGAATTTCACTCTGTTCAGGGCCATAAATGAAAACATCCATTTTTAACTCAGCTTCTCTGAGTTCTTCACTCCTCAACATCTGCTCGAGCTTCCTCAGCTCTTCCATCAACTGTATGTTTACCTGCTTTTCCCTATTTGCGTGTAGTCTATGCCACTTTACCTTCTTCCTCATGGTCCAACCATGTGTCTGGTCTTTCACATTTCTCTGCAACAATTTCATTAACAATTCAAGGTGAACTATTATCTCAGCCTTCTCCCGCTCATAATCTTCATTTGTCAATTGCTCACATATGCCACTTACCTTGGCATTTTCCTTCTTCTTCCCTCTGTTGTGGTCTTCATCAGATCTTTGGAAATGACTATCCACAGTCATCTTCCCCTACTTGGTGAACTTCATTTGTTCACGTGTAGATTTCATTCAATCCTCCTTTCACCAATCCTTCACACTTGCCATTCATCAAAAATGCAATTTTTCCTCCTGCGCTTGGCTTCTCTTGGTTCTCTGTCTTGGAACCAATCTCTAGCAACCCTCTTGTTTCACTTTGTTGCAAACAACACTTTAGTAACTCATGTGTTACAATGACCAATTCTTTAGGTGTCAAGCTTTGCCGATCGTGCACCCCATTACATTCAGACTTTTTACTTAGCTTACGACTCTTTGATTTCAGACTTACACTGATTCTTCATCGTGGATGAAAAATGATCAATATTAACTCAAACTATCCAAACTTTCATTTGACTCTAACATCTGTTTTGACTTCAAGATTTTCCCCAATAATAATGATAGTGGATATTTTGACTTAATTCAAGTTATACAATCCTCCAACAAACATACACCCCTAATACATCTTTAGGATGTAAAATCTTCACTCTCTTTCATACTTCATTCTTATGACAAATCATCAGTTTGCCCTTATCATTTCACATGATACTGAAGTCTTTAGTCAAAATGCAATTCATGTTTTTCAACATTTATTTTAAGGTGAAAATAAATAAATCATTCAATCTTCAATGTTCAAAAATACCTTCCTGAATTATCATACCCCATGCTCCTGTTAAGGTTATTAATAAACCTTTCTCTCTGCAATCTCAATTCTCTGGTTTCCATTCTTCTGTGCCATCTTTGTCACTGTAAACATTCGCATGCCCATAATCTCGTCATCTTAATGCAAACATTTCCCTTCACTTTTATGCACCATACAAAATCAATTCACATTTCTTCACCTGTGTACAGAGAACATGTTTTTAACTTCTTCGATGAATAATGTAAAACTCGTACATCACCTTCATTCTAAATAACACCTCTTAGATGCCACCACATGATGTTAACACAAAGATTTTACAACATCAAGAAATTATGTTTTCAATCAAAATAATTCTCCTTTTTCCAAGTACAAGCTTTGGTCCAAAATGACTTAACCAAAACTGTGAAGAATCCACATTATGCATAATAAACCCTCTCACATAAAAATGCATGTTTCTCTTTATATCACCCACGATTAGCACATTTTTCCATTCATTTTCCATTCATTTATACCTCCGCATTTGCAACGAGTATGGCAAGGAAATTTAATCATCCATATTTTAAAATACCTCTACTCAATGAATATTGATTCATTCAATGAGCACTTACCTTGAATATTCTCGTGATTGAAATGATCCAACCCTTCTCTCGTGTATTATTTTAGGAATACATTCAACCCTCCACAGATTTACTTTGAATGTTCAAGGTCCATTATCTAACAATCTCTCCCCAGCAAATAAATTTCTTCCCAACAATTTTCTAACATAAATCTTTTCCCAGCAAATAATGTTAGAATCCTTCAAAGTACGCACAATCTCCCCTCTTATTTTAAGCCAAGTTCCCTCATCTCAATCTCTTCAATTTCAAATTCTTGCTTTGAAAACATAAAATATTAATGTAACCGAATATCCTTTCAAGATTACATTCTCCTAAAAAACATACATGAATTTTTCAAAAAACTTTACCTCGATCAATCCTAGTGACCTTTTCTTATGTTGGAAGGTTGTACCATGGAAATACTAGATTCATACCTTGAATGTTCCGCTAGAACCACACCTCTTTCACAAGCCCCACACATGCCACTTTTAAGTGCCTTGATATGGCTGGCTTCCAAAACTTTAATGTAGAAAGAAAATTTCCACTTTCACATCAGTATTGTAAAAAATTCAATTTTACTAAGCCCCGGGTTTAATCTTCATTACTGATGCAAATTGATTCATTCTTCGCCACTTAGTGTGCAATTGCATATTCCATTCCATTAACACATAATATTGATATATTACATCTTTATGCAATCTCCACATTTCAATAATAAATGGGTTCTTTTAAGGACCATTTTATGTAATAATGGATAATCCAAAATTGGCATTTGGAATCCAATCAAACCATTTGGAATCCAACGTACTCCAAACCAAACCAAGGAAGTCAATAGATTTACGATGATATTAAACAAATAACATACCATTAGATTGGTTGAGTCCATGGTGTCACACCCTTCATGGTAATTTACTCAAACAGAGATGAGTTTACTTATAAGATACCATTGGTTGATCGAATCCACAGCGTCACACTTCCATAGCAAAAACAGAGATGGGTTTAATTCTTTTGTAATTCCTCAACGCAGACAGAAATTACACGCATCAATTGATCCATACAAATCAATAC
Source organism: Pinus albicaulis (assembly GCA_034641835.2). Classification (NCBI taxonomy): domain Eukaryota; kingdom Viridiplantae; phylum Streptophyta; class Pinopsida; order Pinales; family Pinaceae; genus Pinus; species Pinus albicaulis. The sequence goes on along the minus strand of CM076573.1, from coordinate 509,863,926 downwards.
AAGATTACATGCATTAGTCTACCCATTGTAAAATTCTACGCAGTCTATACATAGTCTTTGCTAGCCCAAAATGAATCAACTTCTTATGAGTTTAATTCAACATGACCAAACCTTGCGTTGCAGATCTGGAGAAGTAGTTCATCATCGTGTTTCTCTGCTTCACGATCATCCACTGGATGCTGGCAACCAACGTATCTGACTCCTTCAACCAACGCTGGCAACCAACGCATATGCATCACAGTCAACCACTGGACGTTGGCAACACATCCTTGTAGGTGTTAATACTGCATTTAAATTTTTCAATCCTCCTTCCCCTGTGGCTGTGTTAATTTGCTGGCCGCTTCATTAACAGATATCTTGTCTCTTTAATTCATCCTTCCTACTTATAATTCTGTTCCTTGTTTATAATTCAAGCAATCCGAGATTTCTACCGCTGCAAGTGCCAATCCAATGTATACACATTCAACCATTCACGTATATACATATATAATGTGCAGCTTCTAACAATAAAAAAAAACACCCCAACACACTCTTCAACCAGAGCTTCAGTGTTGTTTTTCCGTGAATGCCAACCCAGCATACAGCTTAACCCAGCTGCTCCAACATCCTATGCTAGATGTTTCCCATGAGTTATAAAAGGCGTTGTCTTTGCAACATTTCTTGTGCCCTTTACATCAGACTTTCTCCAACGCTGACTCTATTCAATCCTCGGATATCATATGCTTGATGTTGCCTTCACACAATGCATCAAGGCTTTTACACACCAGCAAATCCACGTTGGTTTCACCACATCATGCACTCAACTGGAAACACACGCGAAGCCACACCAGTCACGATTAAAAATCCACTACAAATCCAAGATGAGCCTTAGGCTCTGATACCAAAATGATGCCAGGATACTAGGTTAAATCAGATCCTAGCATGTGCAAACTCATGTGCTTCCTTTAAAATTAAAATTCTTCATTAAAACCACCAATATGTTCAGCTCAAAAATACATATGAAGGAAAGAGAGCCATATAAATAAAATATTGATATAAAACATAAAGACTCTTTGGCCAAATATTACAATAGGAAGCCTCTTGGCTCTCAGCCCTTCAAACCAATTCTCTTACTCTCTCTGTATTTCTCACTTCCTCACTTCCTCGCTTGTTCTTTCACACTCTCACAAGCTACATATTTATACATAAATATGAATTTATTCCACTCCATAATTTCCTCCACACAAATCTAAATTAGATTTTTCTTTTTTTGGACTTAACTAAGTCCCGTTTATGGAATTCCTCATCCCTAGATTATCTACCTAATTCAACTCCACTCATATCCTTAATTAATTAAGGAATATTTACAATAATCCTCACATTTATATTTTCTCTCCTAATTTATTAAAAATGAGAAAATTAATTAATAAAATAATTAAAAATCATCACCCCCCTAATTACATAATTGAATAATGAAAATTTAGCTTTGATGCTCCTGCATCACTTGGTACTGGGAGAAGGACTTGGTATATGGATTGGGTCTTTGTATCTCATTTGAAGCGGATTCTAAGAAGAGAAGAGTTTATGGGTTTTCCCCTTGGAGGGGTTTTTCTCTGGCTGTGATCCTACATATGTGTCCTCTTTTGTTGTTCATTGATTCTTGATAGTGTTTGATGAACAAATCTAATTAAAAGAACATAAATAAGATGACTAAGATTCACAAGCAAGTACTAAGGTCAAATAAAATAAGTTTTATAAGATTTCACTTTACATTTTCTAACATGGTATGAGAGCTAACGTGAGAAAGGAAGGCATCCAGAAGGAAAAAATAAAGAATTTTTTATCAAGGGAGAGGAAGCTCTCGAGATCTAAAAGAAGAAGATTGTCTCTTGAAGGGATATGGTTAAAGTCTCGTTGGTAGAAGACCCTTCTGATCTAGGGTTTCTACATTGAAGAAGATCAAGGACTACATCAATCTCATGAGAAGGGTGTTGATCTCACAAAAGGAAGTCTACTTGGAAGGTATCAATCGTGGAAGTTGTTCGTGAAGGAATCCTAGGGAACATCTTTCAAGGGCATCATCAAGAAATCTCTGAAGATATTGAATACATCAAGAAAGTTGGAGATACTATTTAAGTAAGTATTGTACTATTTCATAATGGTTGAATCTTCAAATCATGTAATTTATTTATGCAAGGATAGCAACAAGCTCATTGAGGATAAAAACTATCTAGCATGGAAGAAGAAGATTGACTTGATCTCACAGATCAAGAAGTGATTGGTCACAAGAACTAGAAAGGTATAAGAAAGGGGAAGTGAAAACTCAAAGGATCATATTGGATTCAATAAAGGATTCTCTTGTTCCTTTTGTGGAAAGCTTGCATACTTCCAAGGCAATGTTTGAAAAGCTAGTGAACTTATACTCTGTAAGTAGAACATGACAAAATATGTCTTTACGGAACAAGTTATGTAGAATGAAGAAATCAAAGGATGAGGATATGTGTTAAATTTGGAAACTAGGGCCAAACTCCAATTTGGACTACTCATATGATGGAGATGATATTTTTGGTGTATTTCGCTTTCTAAGAGGTTCAATATTGATTTAAAGACCATCTTGTTTGGATGAGCAGAAGTTGGATTTTGAATTTATTCTCTCATAATTGTGCAAATTGTCAAGGTCGGCCAAAATTGTGTTGTAGGCTCACAAGCCCCAAAATATGTGTCTCCACCCCTCATTGATGGATATAAAAATGAGAGATTCAAACCTCATTTTGAAATCATCTCATCTCAAATTCTCTCTCCTTCTCATTGGTTCATAGAACCTCAAGAAGGCTCTCTCTCTCATCCACACGTGTGAAGGGCAACTGTAATTTTTAGACTGTTTTTAGGGCTTTTGCAGCAGTGTTGACCAGCATCGAATTTGGGTCAACTCTCACACTTTGACTTCAATCTTTGGGTAGAAATCCGATTTTTGGAGGCCAAGCCTGGTGGCATGAAAACTGAGGAAATACATATTGTTTGAATGCAGCATTGCCCGCAACTTTAACCGCGGATTTGACTAGTGCGTTGACCAGGTTTGACTAAATGTTTTAGGAATATTTTAGAATGACTTTGATTGATTTTGGAGGTTGAGTTTGATTGGGTTTGACTGAGATTTATTGGAGGAGGATTTCAGTTGGTTTGACCAGCGTTGACTTTGCTAGCTAGGGCATCATGTTGACAGTTGTTTGACTGAAGGAAATTTATAAATTGTACTTTCTCTCTCGGCTGAATTTGAAGAATAATAAGAAGATTTGATCAAAGGGTTTTCCCCACAATGGGGTTTTTTCCCTAGCATCCACAAAAATATTGTATCCTCTTGTTTTGGCTTGTATTTTGGTTATTTGTTTATGTTCTATCAGCATTTACTGTCAATGTTAATGTGATTGATAAACAAGAAATTGAATTGTGATAATAAGAACATACCATCGTTATAAGCATAGAACATACGATCGTTAACTAAAATTAACATGGTATCAGAGCTGAGGTGAAGAAAAATCCCAAGCATGGAAATTTTTAGGGGCTAATATTCGCAGGTGGGCTAATTTTCCATGATTTTTCCAAAAAATAGATTCGCCAATTTCCATTTTTTTATAAAAAATATTTGCCCAAATTTTACAATATAAAATTATTGTACCCTAAAAATCGCCAACATTATATAGAGAGTATATATAAAATCATTAGAAATGTGAATAATTTTACAAATACATGAATGAAAATTTTATAGTTTCCATAATGAAGTCTGTTGGGAGCCATGACATGCAAAACAACTCTTCAATCCGAACTATGGTACCACAGGTTTGCACACCTTCATTATAAAGCCATTCCAGATGCAACGAAGGTGGTCACAGGTATGCCCGATTTTAAATTTGAACATGAAGGTGTGTGTCAGGGTTATGCTAAAGGGAAACATACAAGGGGACTATTCCCCTCAAGTGACACCAAGACTACTAACGTTCTACAATTGATTAATTCTGATCTATTTGGTATGTTTCTCGTAACATCCTTGGTAGGATGATTGTATTATGTCACTTTCATAGATGACTTCTCTCGCAAGACAATGATATACTTCTTGAAGAAAAAGGGCAAAGTATTCAAATGGTTGCGCACCTTCAAGGCCTTGGTTGAAAATCAAATAGGAAATAAGATCAAAATTTTGAGGAGGGATAATGGGATCGAATGTGAGTCAAATGAGTTCAATGATTATTGTAGGAAAGATGGCATTAAGAGGGAGACCACTACTGCGTATACTTCCAAACAAAATGGAGTTTCTGAAAGGAAGAATAAAACCATTCTTGAAGCTGCCCATGTCATGCTTCATGACCAAGGTCTTCTGAGTTCCTATGGGGAGAAGCTACCAACACTACTGAGTATGTTCAAAATAGATTCCCACATCAAGCATTGGACTCTAAAACTCCTGAAGAAGTCTTCACTGGTAATAAAGTTGATGTTTCTCAGTTTAGAATTTTTGGAAGTCCCGTATATTTTCATGTGCCGAAATAAAAGAGGAGCAAGTTAGATGCTTCTGGAAAGAAGGAAACATTTGTGGGCTACAGTGAAACCTCGAAGGCATATAGAATCTATGTTCCTAGTTGAAGAGAAGTGGATATAAGTCATGATTTCACCTTCGACGAATATGATGCCCTTGGGAAGGTTAGAGATCTTCCCATATCCAAGGAAGACAAAGAAGAAGAAGCAGGAAAGCAGGAAGAACCGAAAGATGAAAAAATGCCTTATGTTGAAGGTTCGATGGATCCTATTGATCCACCTCCTAGCGAGTCCACTTCTTCAAAGAGAATACCCTCATGGCTTAGAGATACTCTCGAAGATGTCGTGTGACACATTTATCCAAGGGGGACTTTTCATGAAAGTAAGAAGCCGAACAGGTACCAAGGGTACTTAGTAGCCATGAGCACCATTGTCCAATCTGAGCTTGGAACGTTTGAAGAATCCGTGAAGCACCAAGTTTGGAAGGATGCAGTGTATCAAGAATATGATTCGATCATGAAGAATGATGTCTAGGATGTGGTTCCTAGACTAAAATCACGTCAGGACATATGTTTTGCAGTGAACACATTGAGTCAATACATGGTCGAGACTCATCACATACATTGGATTGGTGCCAATAATATCTTGAGATATCTCTGGGGCACAATCAACCATGGACCGAGATACATTGTCGGAAGTATGAGGCTGCAGGGATATACTAATGTTGACTGGGCAGGAAATGTGGTGGATCATAAAAGCACATCTGGATGTTGATTCACTTTAGGTTATTCTTTGATCGCTTGGATGAGCAAGAAGCAAAAATCGATTGCTTTAAGCACTGCCGAGGCCGAATACATTGCAGCAAGTATGGCATGTTGTGAAACTGTTTGGTTTAGGAAGCTCTTTAATGAGTTGTTTGGGTATGTGTTGGATACCACCATGATCCGCTGCAACAACCAAAGTGGGATTCAACTTTCATAGAATCTTGTGTTCCATGACCGCTCCAAGCATATTAATATCAGGTACCACTTTATTCGGGATATGGTATAACGAGGCGTTGTAAGGCTCCATCATATTGGGACTGATGAGCAGGTCGCAGATATTCTCACAAAGCCCCTAGGGAAGGTCAAATTATTAACCTTCTGTGAGAAGCTTGGAATCGTGGATAGACCCTCTTACGAGGGTCCTGCTTGAGTTGGAATTTGAGGTCTGGGAGCTCCAGGGGGCTTGGGGATAGCTTCTTGGAGCTATAAGCAACCACAGGGCTTGGTTCACCTTACCTTGTTGGTGTGCTATTTCCCCACCATTATGATATTGAGCTAGTTCACCCTCTCTTGATCTATGTCCCACATACATCCTACCCATGTAGTCTGGGACTCATGGGAAGTACCTCTCATCTGGCCAATGAGTTGGGAAATGAGGATAGTGACCATATCATTACCAATGGACGCATCTTGTATTTTCATACTCTTTGTGTATAGGATGGGTTGTGTCCAACAACTTGATCAAGGATCAAGTTTGGTTGAGGTTTTTACCTCTAAACTGAATTCAGGTCAGTGGAGAGTGGCAAGGTCTTGTGGCTTCCTCTCGATCAAATATTCTTCATTATTTCTTCATTATTTAGCAGAGCAGAGCCGAAAGAGTACAGGGACACCAGGATGACACGAGATTACAGGATGGTACATGATGGTACAAGATGATGGGATTGGCAGGTTGACAGATGGATTGTCGGGTGGAGTTCTCCATAGTTGAGAGGGAGTGTTAAATTTGGAAACTAGGGCCAAAATCTACTTTGTACTGATCATATGATGGAGATAATATTTTTGGTGGATTCCTATTTCTGAGAGTTGCAATATTGACCTAAATATCATCTTGTTTGGATGAGGAGAAGTTGGATTTTGAATTTATTCTCTCACACATGTGCAAATTGTCAACGTCGGTCAGAATTGTAATGTAGGCTCACAAGCCCCAAAAGACATGTCTCCACCCCTCATTGATTGATATAAAAAGGAGAGATTCAAACCTCATTTAGACATCATATCATCTCACATTCTATCTGCTTCTCATTGATTCATACAACCTCAAGAAGGCTCTCGCTCACATCTGCACGTGTGAAGGGTAGCTGCAATTTTCAGACTGTCTTTAGTGCTTTTGCAACAATGTTGACCAACGTTGAATTTGGGTCAACTCTCACACTTTGACTTTGATCTTTGGGAAAAAATCATATTTTTGAAGGCCAAGTTTAGTGGCATGAAAATCGAGGAAATCTAGACTGTTTGACTGCAACGTTGACTGCATAATTTGACCAGTGCGTTAACCAGGTTTGACTGAATATTTCAAGACTATTTTGGGATGACTTTGACTTATTTTGGAGGCTGATTTTGTCTAGGTTTGAATGAGATTCATTGAAGGATGATTTCATTTGGTTTGACCAGCGCTGACTTTGCTGGCTAGGGTATCCTGTTGACTACTATTTTACTAAAGGAAATTTGTAAATTTTACTCTCTCTCTCTCTGCTAAATTTGAAGAATAATAAGAAGATTTGATTAAAGGGTTTTCCCCACATTGGGTTTTTTTCCCTGGCATATGCCAAAATATTGTGTCCTCTTCTCTTGGTTTGTCTTCTGGTTATTTTTTTATGTTCTATCAGCATTTACTGCCAATGTTGATGTGATTTCTAAAAAGTAAATTGAATTGGGCTAATAAGAAAGATTGAAGTAAATTTATCTAAACATATAACATACCATAGTTAACTAAAATTAACAATATGGCATCCTTCCTCATGAGAGTCCCTCAGTTAAGAGATTATTTGCAAGGACTCGGGGAAACAATCACTGATTTTGAGGTGTATGTATGTGTTCTAAATCCATTGCCACTAGCATGGAGCAACTTTGCAACAAGTATCTACTCCAAGAAGGATTCAACTCCCTTTGATGAGTTGTAGGCACAATGCATATTGGAAGAATCAAGGATTAAGGTCAAGGATGACATTGGATCTGATGAGCAATTTCAAGCATTCTTGCCCCAAGTCAAGAAGATGAAGAAAATAAAGTTTGAAAAGTCCAAGAAGAAAGACATATCTAAGGTGCAATGTTTTGGATGTAACAAATTTGGACACTTTAAGAGGGATTTTCCAAACAAACATAACAATAAGAGAAAGGAACAAAGTGGAGCTCATGTGGCTAAAGCAATGGGAGAACTTGAGAAGAAGGAAAAGAAGGAAGAAGTGAAGGATATTTGCTACTAAAGAAGGTCCTATAACTTCTAGGTTATCTATGAATGTTAATGTTTCTTTCGAATGATATGATTTGTATAAACATCATAGGATAGAAGCATATGATAGTAGCATGTTTGAAATTTATTATGTTGTTTAGTAGAAATCATCTAGGATATAATGTTAGACCATTTTGCATATTGATCATCCAAATATTATCTAAAATTATGGTAGAGGTTGTCATCTTGCTTATGATTCAAGAAGGACCTTCATCTTGAAAAGTCCTTGGGAAGAGCATCATGACATGAATAATATGTATTCTATGTAATGTGGAAACATGCTAGTAAAAAGGGATGAAGGATTTCAATGGGTTAGGATACATAATTTTTGTGAAATATATGGATAGCCAGGTGATTGGATGAATGCATGAGAATGCATGAATAAGATTCATGTGTATCATAATATTGTGGAATTAAGTTGTGTTAATTTTGGGCAACTTGGTCTAAACTCCACGTTGCACGCCTCATATGATGATGATAATATTTTGGTTGGATTCCTCTTTCGGAGAGATGCAAGATTGATCTAAAAATCATCTTGTATGGATGAGCAGAACGTATATTTTGATTTTATTTTCCACACATGTGCAAGGTCAGCGAGATTTGTAATGTAGGTTCACAAGCCCAACAAATGTGTCACACACCCTCATTGATGGATATAACTTGGAGAGAGATGATGCTCATTTCATCATAATCTCATCACACATTCTTCTTGTGATATGATTAGTTCGTACAACCTAAGAGAGGCTTCCTTTCCCTCACACGTGTGAATCCGAACTTGAAGAAGCTGCTGAAATTTTCAGACCTTTTTTAGGGCTTTCTGGACATCGTTGACTAGCGTTGACTTTGGATCAACTCTTGTGTTTTGACTTTTATTTTTGCACAAAAATTTTGATTTCTTGAGGCCACATTGGAGGGCACACAAATCGAGGAGAAGCGCTGAATTTGACTGTTATCCGTTGACTCTATATTTGACTATAGCGTTGACTTTTGCGTTGACCATTTGGGGTTGACTTGTATTGAATTTTTGGAGCTGTCTTTGAGGGGTGTCTATGACACTTGGAGAAAGGCTGATTTTGTTGTTGGAGAAGTTGGTTTTTCCAATTGAAGGCTTTGCTAGCTAGGGCATCCTATTGAATGCTCTAACAAACATTCATCTTTATATTTGTTGGACAAGAAGAATTACAAATTCTTATATATTATTTGGCCTGTCTTCTATTGATCTATTATTATGTTCTATCAGAATTTTACTTTCATGTTTATGTGATTGCTAAATTGAATTTGGCTTATAAGAAAGATTGAAGTAAAACTGCATTAAGTATAAAACATACCATGGTTATCTATATTTAACATGATATCAGAGCTTAGGTGAAGGCAAAGGCCAATATAGTGTGAAAAGAAATATCCAGAGAAGAATTCTTATCAAGGATCAATGGCCTCCTCAACCTACATGGGTTTCAATTCTAATGATAAGTTGACTGACAAGTCTAATTATCATGCATGGAAGATGTCTTTGGATTTGGTTTTGGAAGATCAAGATGTCATGGATTATGTGCAAGGGAAGATTCATGAGCCTCCACCAAATGCACTAGCTGCCACAAAGACGAAGTATAGAAAAGGGGAAATAAAAGCAAATATTATTATCAGGGATTCAATACATAAGAACTTGGTTGCTTATATCGCTGAGCTGGGCACATCTAAAGAGATGTATGACAAGTTGGTTATCATGTTCAGGGCTAGCAATGCGAATAAAGTTCTTTTCTTCAAGAACAAGTTGAAGAATATAAAGAAGGGAAAAAATGAATCCATCCAATCATATTTTATGAGGCTCACAGAAATATGGAATGATCTCCTTGCTATAGGAGAAGAAGTAGCTAACCGAGAGCTCGTCCTCATTGCTCTTGGAGGACTTCCCCGAGACTGGTATGTTTTTAATACTAAGATTCTTAATAATAATGTGATTCCTTATTTTGATGAATTTCTGACGAGATGTACTCAAGAGGAGACAAGAATGATGGAGAGATACCATCCCTCTAATGGGAATGGAGGTGACCCTACTGCCTTTACCACTCATGCAAAGAAGAGAAACAATAGTGGTCCGAGAAATCATAACCATGGAAGAGCAGGGCCCAAAGGAAGGAAAGGAAAATGTTACAATTGTAACAAGTTTGGTAACTATGTAAGAAACTACCCCAATAGAAGGGACTCTCCTAGGGATGATGACAACAAAAACTTCAGGGGGAATGGAAATAAAAGGAACAATAGGTTCAAAGGAAAGAGGAAGGCTCCCTCTGATCGAAGTAGAAATGACCAACCTTTCAAGAGGTCAAACAAATATAGGTATGATGAATCAAATGTTGTTGATAATAAGAAAAATGAATATATTATTGTATATGCCCTCTCTGCTGCGTCTGCTTCCGATCCCCTGGATGTCTAGTTGATTGATAGTGGTGCTTCAAGTCACCTCACTAGATATAAATAATCTGTCTCTGATTTGATGGAGAAGGATACTAATTTTTGCAATGGAAGATAAAGGATTCAAGGTGGCATTCAATTGATGGAAAGGTACACATATGGAAGAAGAACTTCAAAGAAGCTTTTACTATTGGTCTTAGAATTGATACACTCTATCAAGTTGGAGGAAGTCCATTGGGGGCCATGTCATGTGACACAACCCTTCAAACCAAGTTATGGCACCGAAGGTTTACATACCTTCATTATAAATCCCTTCTGGAAGAAAGGAAGGTGGTGACAGGGATGCCCTTGTTGAAAGATGATCATGAAGGTATATATGCCAGGGTTGTGCCGAAGGGAAGTATACAAGGGGACCATTCCCCTCAAGTGTCATGAAGACATCTAATATTTTTCAATTGATACATTCTGATCTATCTGGTATGCTGCCCGTAACATCCTTGGGAGGATGTTCATATTACATGACTTTTATAGATGGCTTCTCCAGCAAGACCTTGATATATTTCTTAAAGAAGAAGGACAAAGCATTCAAATAGTTTTGTACCTTCAAGGCCTTATTTGAAAATCAAACCATGAAGAAAATCAAAAATTTTAGGATCGATAATGGGACTGAGTATGAGTCAAATGAATTCAATGACTATTGCAGGGAAGTTGGCGTTAAGAGGGAGACCACAACTATGTATACTCCTGAGAAAAATGGCGTTGCTGAAAGAAAGAATAGAACCATTGTGAAAGTTTCCTGTGCCATGCTATATGACTAAGGTCTTTCGAAGTTTCTATGGGGAGAAGTTGCGAACACTTCTGTGTATGTTCAAAATAGATGCCTGCATTCCGCTTTTGACTCCAAAAATCCCGAGGAAGTATTCTCTGGTAATAAGCCTAATATCTCCCACCTTATATTTGGAAGTCCTGTTTACTTCATGTGCCAAAATAAAAGAGAAGCAAGCTGGATGCTTTTGGGAGGAAGGGAATGTTTGTGGGCTACAAGGAAACCTCGAAGGCATATAAAATATGTTTCTGGTCAAAGAGAAGTGGAGATATGCCACGATGTCACCTTCGATGAAGATTTTGCCCTCAAGAAAGTTAGGAATATTCCTAGCTCAAAGGAAGACAAAGAAGAAGAAGAAGAAGTTGGAAGGCAGGAAGAACCGAAGGATGAACCTATGCTCAATGTTGAAGGACCAATGGATCCTATTGATCCACCTCCTTCAAATAAAAGGAGACCGTCATGGCTCAGGGACACTCTCGAAGATTCCAAGAGACATATTGCCCAAGGGGGAAATTCTGTGAAAGTAAAAATCTAAATAGGTACCAAGGGTACCTAGCAGCCATGAGTACAATTGTACAATATGAGCCTGGATCATTTGAAGAAGTCGTAAATCATCAAGTTTGGAAGGATGCTATGCACGAAGAATATGAATCTATCATGAAGAGTGATGTCTGGGAAGTGGTCCCGAGATCGGAGGACAAATCTGTTGTCACCTCGAAATGGCTCTTCAAGATCAAGCATGGAGCCGATGGAAGTGTTGAAAAGTACAAGGAAATATTTGTTGCCCGATGCTTCTCTCAAAAAGAAGGCATAAATTATGATGATGTATTCGCACCTGTAGCCTGCTATACTACCATCTGATCTATCATTTCCCTTGCTACAACACAAAGATGGATGTGAAAACTACCTTTCTACATGGTTCAATAAAGGAAGAGGTTTATGTGGAGAACTTCTAGGGTTCGAAGTCCAAGATAGAGACTCATATCTATTGAGGTTGAATAAATCCCTCTATGGGTTGAAGCAATCCCCTAGGGCTTGTTATGAAAGGATCGATAGCTACTTGATGAAGCTGGGCTTCACTCGAAGTGATGTTGATCCAAACCTTTATTTTAAGGTTGATAAAGAAAGGCATCTCACTCTAGTTCTCTATGTGGATGATATCTTCCTGACAGGTGTCGACCCTCTCATTCATCAATGTCAGAGGGAGCTAGCTTTCAAGTTCGAGATGAAATACCTAGTACTGATGCATTGTTTCCTAGGATTGGAGGTCTCGCAAAGGTTAGGCGAGATTTTCCTTTCTCAATGAAAACATGTTGTGAAGCTGTTGGAGATATTTGGTATGGTGGACTGTAAGTCTGTGTCGAAACCGATGGAACTCAACTCTAAGAAGTTGTGTGGAAGCGTTGTTGGGCCCAAGCTGGGAAATCCCACCGAGTATCGACAACTCGTAGGGGCCCTGATGTTCTTAATGAACTCTCGTTCGAACGTATGTTTTGTAGTGAACACTTTGAGTTAACATATGGTTGAGCCTCATCACATTCACTATATTGGTGCCAAGAATCTATTAAGATATCTTCGGGGCACAATCAACCATGGGCTAAGATACATTGCCGGGAGTTTGAGACTCCATAGATATACTGATGCCATTGGGCTAGCAGTGTGGTGGATCGTAAGAGCACATCTAGATGTTGGTTCACCTTGGGTTCTGCTTCGATATCTTGGATGAGCAAGAAGTAGAAATCGGTTGCTTTAAGCACCGCTAAGGCCAAATACATTGCAGCATGGCCTGTTGTGAAGTTGTTTGGTTGAGAAATCTCTTCAGTGAGATGTTTTGACATGTGCTAGATACCACTGTTATCCTTTGCGATAACCATAGTGGGATTCGTCTTTTTGAGAATCTCGTGTTCCATGTTCGATCCAAGTATATTGATATTAGGAACCACTTTATTCGAGATATGGTACAATGAGGCACCGTAAGGCTCGATCACATTGGGGCTGATGAGTAGGTTGCGGATATTCTCACGAAGCCCTTGGGGAAGGTCAAATTATTAACCTTCCATGAGAAGCTTGGAATCGTGGACAGACCCTATTGTGATGGTCCTGCTTGAGTTGGACTATGAGCTCTAGGAGCTCCAAGGGGCTTGGGGATAGCTTCTTGGAGCTATAAGAACACATGGGGCTAGGCTTGTCGAACCTTGTTGTGCTTCTGCCCCACCATTATGATGTTGACCTGGTTAACCCTCTCTTTTATCTATGCCCTGCATGCATACTACCCATGGAGTTTCAGACTCATGAGAAGTACCTCTCATTTGGAAAATGAGGTGGGAAATGTGGATAGAGACCAATAGCAAGACCGATGGATGCCTTGGATATTACCATACTCTCTATGTCTAGGATGGGATGTGTCCAACACCTTCATCTGGGATCAAGTCTGATCAGGTTCTTACCTCTAAATTGACTTCAGGTCAGGAAAATAACTTCGGGTTAGTATGTGACTCTCTTGAGTCTTTTGAGGATTTACCCTCTAAGCTGACTTTGGGTCAGCGGAGTGTGATGTCTTTGTGACTCACTCTCATTTTTCTTCCCTTAGAGCCGAAAAATCATGTTACAGCAGGATGACACAGGATTGTGGGATGATGATGATGATAGTACACATTGATATGGATGATAGGATGGCACAGGTGGACATATGGAGTTCTCCCTAGTTGAGAGGGAGTGTTAATTTTTGGAAACTAGGTCCAAACTGCATGTTGCGTCGCTCATATGACGATGATTACTTTTTGTTGGATTCCTCTTTCGGAGAGGTGCAAGATTGATCTAAAGATCATCTTGTTTAGATGAGCAAAACTTATATTTTGATTTTATTTTCCACAAATGTGCAAGGTCGGCCAGATTTGTAATGTAGGCTCACAAGCCCAACATATGTGTCACACACCCTCATTGATGGATATAAATTGGAGAGAGATGATGCTTATTTCATCATCATCTCATCACACATTCTTCTTGTGATCTGATTGGTTCGTACAACCTAGGAGAGGCTTCCTTTCCCTCACACATGTGAATATGAACCTGAAGAAGTTGCTGAAATTTTCAGACTGTTTTTAGGGCTTTCTGGACAACGTTGACTTTGGGTCAACTCTTGTGTTTTGACTTCGATTTTTGCACAGAAATTTCGATTTCTTGAGGCTTCATTGGAGGGCACAAAAATCGAGGAGAAGTGTTTACTTTGACTATGTCCGTTGACTGCAGCTTTGACTACAACGTTGACCATTTGGGGTTGACTTGCATTGACTTTTTGGAGCTGTCTTTGAGGGGCGTGTGTGACACTTAGAGAAAGGCTGATTTAGTTGTTGGAGAAGTTGGTTTGGCCAACTCAAGGCTTTGCTGGTTAGGGCATCCTGTTAACTACTGTAACAAACATTCATCTCTATATTTTTTGGAAAATAAGAATTAGAAATTCTAATATATTATTTGGCTTGACTTCTGTTAATCTATTATTATGTTCTATCATCATTTTACTTTCATGTTTATGTGATTTCTAAATTGAATTGGGCCTATAAGAAAGATTGAAGTAAAATTGCATTAAGCATAGAACATATACCATGGTTATCTAAATTTAACAAGTTGGTTATAGAATTATTAGGTGTTTATGATGTTGGAGTAGGATTTGACTTACTATGTATAAAGGGATTAGGAATTTCTCTAGAATATGTATTTGAAATCGATTAACATCTAGTATAATCTCCAGAAGAAAATTTGTAACTTGGTAATCAAGTTAGATCCTTGGGCACTCTGATGCAAGAAGGAAAGTTTGAGCGGAGATAATCGATGAGAATGTTGATGAAACAAGGAGTTCATCATGGTAAGGTAATTCTATTTCATTTTGGTTTGGTTATTTGGTTAACATATTACTTTTCTACCTAGTAGAATGGTGCAGGAATACATGATGACAATTGAGGAAAAGTCAATTGTATGGATAAAATGGATTGAGGGAATCTTAATATCTCGCACCTGGAAACTATGGAAGTCAAGATGTGTTCATCTTGGAAGGTAGCAATGCGAAAAGATAACCTGCAGGTCAAGGAAGATCACTTTCATGAGGAAGCCACGATCAAATATAAGTTTGGGAAGGCTCAATACAATGCCTTCATGGAAAGTGATGAAAAAGAAAGATGAACTGTATCATGTCACAAGAACGAAGAGTGGAGATGGTTCCATGATACCTGAAAAAGAAGCAAGATCGATACAAGAGATGCAAAGAAAAGAGGGAAGCATGTAGTTATGGGGAACTAGTAGTTGATGCTGTGATGAAGAAAATCCAGAAGGCTTGTGATGTTGGCTTTCTTTATTGGAAGGAAGGAATCTCCTCAGGTTTTGAGAGGGAGTAAAAGGAGTCTCCTTAAATAGGAGCATATATCTATTCTCATTATTAAAGGAGAATAAGGAGGTATTCTATGGTTTGAGAGGGAGTGATATTTGATATGACGTGTACATTCTCTTCTTTAGGTGGTGAAGAAAGAATGCCAGAGTATTATATAAGCATATGTGGTTTCCTTGAGGATAGATCATCCATTAAAGGAAAGGGGTCTGATACTCCTTGAGGATTTGAATCCAAGAGAGGTAATAGTCTCGGGGATCAACACTCTTTGAGGATGGGACAAGAATCCAAAAAAAAAAGTGGTTGAAGAGGATCGTTGTTCATTAAGGAATTAGGTATGGAGATCCAAGATAAGAATAGTCCTAAAAAGGACATACCTTGTAGACATCCATATGGGGTATGTACCTTAGAGAGGTAGTGCGGTATCACACATAAAGCCTCCCAACATAATGCTCTTGATTAAGTAAAAGTGTGTCCAGTTAGGCCTCAAGGACAATGTTGGTCATGATGATGATGCTTACAATATGTATTATCAACTTGAATCTTCTTAAGAGACCTTCAGTTTGAGATATGATGTTGCACTAGTTATGAATACCTCCCTAGTTAAGAGGAATTGCTGAGAAATGTAACTAATTTCTATCTTCATAATTGTTGTACTCATTTCAATATGTATCCTATTTAAAAAACAAGAAAAGAAGAAAGAAAAATCATTATTATTAAAGCATGGATTTCATGCTCATTATTGATGGTCTCCTTGGTAAAATCATGTTCTTCGTGCTTCTAGGGTTTGTTAGATCTTAGGATTTATTGGCATGAGTCAAAGGAGTCAACATCATGTTTATAAGACCCTTCTAGGTAATTTTTAATTGTAAAAATAATTATTTTCGATTCTAGAAAGTCCTGGAATCTCCAAGAGTACAAGTCAACCCCGAGATCCTCAAGTCCGCCCAAAGGAGGGAATTAAACCCCTTGAGAAGGCTATAAAAGGAATCAGCCCACCCTCATTTGAAATAGCTCACTCACAAGTTCAATCTACCAAGAAAGTGTTTGATCTGTAGCTAAGAAGCTAGGAAAAGTAGAGCAAATTTCTAGAAGTTGGGATGCTGAAATATCTTGTCTTTGGGCTATATCTCTCTCGCACATGTGAATAATCTAGGGTTTCTGCAACCAGAAAGAGGCCGAAGTTGCAGGTCCTAATTACTAGGGAGTGAAGTTGTTGCTAGGGAGAATAATTGCAGGGACAAGTTGTTGGATAGAGCAAAATCCTTCTCTTGACCTTGTTGACCTTGGGGGCCACTATTTTTCTCCACGTAGGTCTCAAAAGGAAGATAGATTAGGGTCTCTGTAGCAGTTGTTGCGACGAAGTAGCTGGGCCAAAGTTGTAGGTCAAGTAGCACTAATTGGGAGGTTGAAGTTGGAAGAAAGAAGTAGTTTGGTACAAAATCAAAGGAATTAAGGAAGAGCTGACTTGGTACTGGGAGAAGGAATTGGTCTAGGGATTGGTTCTTTGTATATAATTTGAAGCAGATTCTAAGAAGAGAAGAGTTTCCATGTTTTCCCCTTAGAGGGGTTTTTCCCTAGGTGAGAGCCTACATCTGTGTCCTCTTTTGTTGTTATTGCTTCTTGATATTGTTTGATGAACATATCTAACTTAAAGAACATAAATAAGATAACTAAGATTCACAAAAAAGTATCAAGGTCAAAGAAAATAAGTTTAATAAGATGCTACTTTACATTTTCTAAAATGTGAAGACTGTGTTTCTTTATGGCATTCTACAGGAAGAAGTTTGTGTTGAGCAACCACAAGGTTTTGAATTAAATGATAGGAAGACTCCCTTTTACAAGTTGAAGAGGGAACTTTATGGATTGAAGCAATCCCCCAAAGTCTGGTATGCCCGTATTGATAGCTACCTAAGCTTGGATTCACGATAAGAAACACCGACCCAAACCTCTACTTCAAAGTGGTCCAAGGTATGCCCCTTATTTTGGTTTTATATGTTGATGATTTATTCTTGACAGGTAGTGAGCCTCTTATGCTCGAGTACAAGAGGGAGTTGGCCTTTGAATTTGAGGTGAAAGATATTGTATTGATGCATTACTTCCTAGGATAAGAGGTGTGGCAAAGGCCCGGTGAGATTTTCCTTTCTCAAGGAAAATATGTTTTGAAACTATTAGAAATATTTAGAATGATAGAATGCAAGTCCACGACCACACCGATGGAGATGAAATTCAAGAATTTATGTGCAGATGTTGCAGGGCCTGACTTGGTGAATCTCATTGAGTATTTACGATTGATTGGGGCATTGATGTTCCTTGTGAACACCCATCTGAACATATGTTGTGAAATTAACACTTTGAGTCAATTCTTAACTGAGCCTCTTCATGCACACTAGGTCACTGCCAAGCATGTGCTGAGATATTTGCATGAGATTATTAATCTTGGTCTAAGATACACTGCCAGATATGTGTGACTTCATCGGTACACGGATGTTGATTGGCCCAGAAATGTTATTGACAGGAAGGGCACATCATGATGTTGCTTTAGTTTGGGTTCTTCCATGATATCTTGGATGAGCAAGAAGCATACGTCTATTTCCCTTAGCACGACCAAGGCAGACTATATTATTAATAGCATGGCTAGTTTCAAGGTAGTATGGTTGATAAATCTCTTCAAGGAGTTGTTTGAGCAAGTTTTGGATACAACAGTAATATGTTATGATAACAAGAGCGGGAACCGATTCACAAAGAATATTGTGTTTCACGACAAGTCCAAGCATATAGAGATCATTTATCACTATATTCGAGACATGGTGCAGAAAGGAGTCATAAGACTCCATCACATTTCGACTAATGAACATATAACCGATATTCTGATCAAGGTTTTTCCAAAAGGGAATTTCTTGGTATTTAGAGAGCAACTTGGACTGATGGATGTGAACCTCCCAGTAAAGGGTCTCGGCTGATCGAGGACGTTGAGTTATGCTCTTCCCCCCTGTTTGAGCTCATAGGGAGAGTAATTGAGTCAAAGCGCTCCTAGTGTTGAAGGATCTTTGGACAATAGGATGCTTGTGATCCTTACCCTTTGCGGTAAGTAGTAACTTGCCTATTGTCACCATAGGGTGTGTGTGATCCTTGTCATTTATGGAAAATTGGGTATCTCCCACTATCATGTTTGGACTTTACAAAGTACACCCTAGTATGCATCCTACCCATAAGTTGGGCTTGTTTAGATTTCCACCCATCTGGTCAATGGGTGAGGATACTTGAGATAGTTGTGATCCTTGCCTCTCATGGCAAGTGGTATCTCGCTCAAGTGATGTGATGCACGTGTTCTACCACTTGACTCTTGAGGGTCAAGGTGGGAAGATCGATAGATAATGGGATGGAGGTGATCCTTACCTCTCATGGTAAGTTGTATCTTGTTTGTTATTGTAAGACAACATGATGGTTGTGATCCTTTCCTGGTAAGTTGTTTCTTGCCTATTATCATTGGATATAGGGTGATGGCTTGAGCTCCCTTATGATGATTCTTCTTCTTTAGATTCAAGAGTGTTCAACAAATGAGCAGAGATGAGATATGACATGATACAACAATGATGGTGATGAGATTATCAGATTCATGATGCAATCAGAAATTTCTCCCTTACTGAGAGGGAGTGCTAATTTGGTAATTTAGGGACAAATTCCCTCCATTAGAAAACCTTTCTCATCAAGAAAGACCCCTACTAGCGCTTGGAAGAATTTAATTTGTTCAAGCAAAAATGTAATTGTTAAAGTGAAACCCACAAGTACACAAAAGAACATTTCGGCCTTGGCAAGTTAACTTGATCTCCTAAGACTCATATAAGTAGACCTCATGTCACATCACTTTGGAGCATCATCACACACATCTTTCTTCTCTTGGATTGGTTCGTACAACTTTGAAATCGCAGGTCTTTCTTCACACGTGCAAAGGAGAGCGTTTTTCTATTGGCTCAATTCATCTTCTAATTTGGGACTTTGACCAATGTTGACTTCTTGATCTTCGATCTTGGTTTGTCTTGGGATTTTGGATCTGTCTTGGAGGCCAAATTCAGAGGAAAGGAAAAGAAACTTTTTTGGGCACTTTAACCTTGGTTGACCGTAGATTTGAAGTTGTCATTTAACCACAAGGTTGACCTTGATCTTGACCAATTTTTGAGGCACTTTTGGGATTATTTTGACCATGTTTGACTGAACTAAAGAGGCTGAGTTTTATGTTGCCAAGACAAAATGTTTTCGAGGCACTTTGATTGTTGAACATTGGTTGGTTAGGGCATCTTTGACTGTTGTTGACTTTGACCAAAAATTGCATACTTTGACTTTGGATTATAATTGACTTTTGGGCCCATCTCTCATTGGATATTGGTTAGTTGAATTGGATAGTCAAATTTGTTGACCTTTAACTCATCTTTGATGAATTGGAGCATTGTATCTCTCTGCGAAACATTTGATGACAATCTAATAGAAGAAGAATTTTGAAAGGGTTTTCCCTCTTGTGTGGTTTTTCCATGGTCTTTGACCAAACTATTGAAATTTGGTTACCGGAGGACAGGTGCTTCCCTAAGGCTTTGATCTTTGGCCTAGGGAAAAGTGTCCAAAAGAATTTAATTTTTCTCCTAAAGTGAATTTATAATTTTTATAAAGTCAAATCTAATTTAAAAGTGACTTTAAGTGATAAAGTTACTAAAGTCTAATTTTAAAGTGACTTTAATAAAGTCAATGTAAAATTAGAAAGGAAAAGTGACTTTGAAAATAAATGACTAAGTGGGTCTTTATTAAAGTGGGGTGAATTAAAAAATAAAAAGTGAGATTTAAATGAGCATTTAATCTCAGCCCTAGATCTCAATCTATTTCAGCCATTGGATTTAGGGATTCCCCAAAGTCACTTAGGGTTAGGTTAAAGGAGGAAAAGGAGGGAAAAGGTCATTCATTCTTTCATGGCTTGATTGAGAGAATGAGCAAAAGAAAAAAGAGCCAAGGGAGATTTACGAGGCGATTGAGGAGAAGGAGGCATGACTTGGCACACATTTCAAGAAGGCGATATTTCGATGATCCGTCTGGCGAGTTTGCACACGAGTTCAAGGCATATTTTACACGATTTCAGGCGAGTCGTCTGACAACTTGTGGCACGTTTCCTGAAGCGGCGTACCATTTTACGGGACAGTTTGAGGAGAAGTTTGTGTTTTCTTCTTACGTGATTGGAAGCGAGGCCCGTCTGACCTCTTATTCTTGATTCTTGCAGCACATAAATCGAAGCGATTTTCGTACAACAACATTTATTGTTGTTCTGCATGCAAAAAGAGGAGGTCGTACAGTAGAAATTAATGCTGTAATTTCTGGGCACGTTTTTCAAGGAAATACGCACAGCTTTTATTGTTGGTTCAGTTTTACTGTTTGCACATTTTCCGAGGCAGTGTTTAAGCACGGAAAACGAGATAAGTTGTATAAGTTTACTTGTTGATTTTTCTAAATATTTCTCTCACTGTAAAAAGCATTTTTCAGAAATAAGAAGGAGCTCTCAAACTGGTTTTTCCCAAGAGTTGTAGGGGGTTTTTCCAGGGTCATGTTGACCAAAAATATCTGTGTTAAAATGTGTGAATGACTGTTTTAAGCTTGCTGATTTTTATTTCTGCATTTTCCAGCATTCTGTAAATTTTCCAAAATTTGTGTTTTCAGCAAAAAATTATTTTCCAGTTTGTTGAATGTAAGGATATGGGAAAGGGCATTTAACTATTTGGAGAAATAAGGTGAAACTGAAAACCGGGGTGGGAAACAGAAAATTTCTACATGGTATCAGAGCTTGAGTGCTGAAAGTGCAATTTGGGACAGCAAGGAGAAAAATACAGCCTGCTGATTTTTCACTCAGAAAATTCCAGCAAGCTGATTTTTCACAAACAAACTTTTTATCTTTACTACAGCAGTGTTATTTTTCAGTTTTAGGAAAATAGGATGTCATTGGGATTGAGGGTGGAGGATAGGTTGGATGGGCATACCAATTATAGCGTTTGGAAGGAGAGAATGCAGAGTATCTTTGAGGAGGCAGAAGTCTGGGATATCATGGTTCATACCCAACAACAGCCTGTTAATGTGCCTACTGATGCTACTCAGTTGGCAGCATATAATAGGAAGAACAACAAGGGTAAGAGACTGATTCTAGACGGAATCAAAGACCATTGCATTCCTCATGTGAGAGGAAAGAGAAATGCTCATGAGATGTGGACAGCATTGTCCAATCTCTATCAAAGTACCAATGAGAACCGGAAAATGGTCCTGAAGGAGAAGCTGAAAACCATTAAGATGGGTAAGACTGATAGTGCAACTGGATATCTCACAAAGATTACTAATGTGAGAGATGAGTTGGCAGCAATTGGAGAGGTCATTCAACCCACTGAGTTGGTGCGGATAGCAGTGAATGGCCTCCCCAGTTCATGGATGAACTTTGCTGATGGGGTTTGTGCACGTGAGACCTTTCCCACATGGGAGAGGTTTTGGGATGATTGCATTCAGACAGAGATCAGGAAAGGTCAGCTTGGGGCAGCCAAGCCAGTTGAGCAGGATGAGGATGTAGCACTATTGGCAGGAGGCAAGAAAGGCAAAGGGAAGAAGCAGGCTTCCACAAGTAATGGTGGGGGCAAAGGCAAAGGTAAAGGTAAACAGGGTAACACACAGAAGGACTATTCCAAGGTGAAGTGTTGGAATTGTCAGAAGATGGGGCACTATGCAGTTGTGTGTCCAGAGAAGAAGAAGAAGAAGGGGAAGAACCAGAGCATGGAAACATCAGCAGAGGTTGAGGACTTTGCAGATCGCTTTGACCAGGAGTTTGGGTTCATTGCGTGTGAGTCCTCTAGTGCAGGACTACCCTCCACAGAGGTTCAGAGGGAGCATGCATTTCTCTCGACTAGTGGAGAATCTTCAGGTATCTGGTATGTGGATAGTGGGGCTTCACGTCATATGACAGGAGTCCGTGAGTACTTCTCAGAGCTTTCAGAGAGTGGCACTAATATAGAGGTAGTACTCGATGATGACAGAGTTGTTAGAGCAGTCGGTGTGGGAACACTGACATTTCAGAGGGAGTCTAAACCTCCCTTGAAGGTGTCAGATGTTCTTTATGTGCCAGGGATGAGGAAGAACCTCATATCCGTCTCAGCTTTGGAGGATAGAGGATATGAGGTACTGTTCAGGGGAGGACAGGTGTTGATGTATCCTAGGGGCACTCCAGCTGATTCAGCTAGAGTGATAGGTGTACGCCATGCAAAGGTGTACAAGTTTGCATTCCAGTCCCTTTTGGCATTGAGCAGTAGCACTGACAGCAGAGCTAGCAGTTCTGAGTTGTGTGAGATTTGGCATCGCAGGATGGGGCACATGTATCATGGAGCCTTGAGGACTTTGTGGGAGATCACTACAGGTGTGCCAGATTTCAGTACTGATCACTTTGATACTTGCAGAGGATGTGCAATGGGCAAGTTTGCCAAATCCCCTTTTCCCAGCAGTGACAGCAGAGCGACTGGGATACTTGATTTGATTCATTCCGATGTGAGCGGTCGGATGTCTCATGTTTCCTTGAGTGGATATGAGTACTATGTTTTATTCATTGATGATCACTCCGGGAGGACCTGGATTTATTTCTTGAAGACCAAGAGTGAGGTCTTCAAGCGGTTTCAGGAGTTCAGAGCTCTTGTGGAGACACAGACAAGTCGGAAGATCAAGTCCCTGAGGTCGGACAATGGAGGAGAGTACACCCTTGGAGAGTTTGTTGACTATTGTGCGGAGGCAGGCATTAGGAGGGAGTTCACTATTCCTTACAACCCCCAACAGAACGGGGTTGCGGAGAGGAAGAACAGATCCATCGGAGGGGCTGCCAAAGCCATGTTACATGATCAGGGGTTGCCATTGTTTTTGTGGGCAGAGGCCTACAACACAGTTGTTTATTTGTAGAACAGGAGTCCGCATCGTGCCTTGGGGCACATGACTCCAGAGGAGGCTTTTTCTGGGAAGAAGCCTGATATTGGTCATCTTCGTATCTTTGGGTGCATCACATACTCCTACATACCCAAGGAGAAGAGGACCAAACTAGAGCCCACCGCAGAGAAGGGTATCTTTGTGGGCTACAGTGAGACCTCAAAGGCCTTTCGAATTTACATTCCTGCACAGAGGAAAGTTGTTGTCAGGCGGGATGTGAAGTTCGAGGAGGATAGGGCCTTTAGGAGGTCACGGGAGTTAGAATATCTGGATCAGCCAGACCCTCAGCAGCGGCTGACTTAGTCACAGGGATCCAGTGGGCAGGGATCAGAAGGATTCGGAGGTATATCTATGACGATGTCAGGTCCATCAATGAGCAGTGGCTCACAGAGTAAGAGGGGTGGTGCTTCGGGCAGCATGCAGAGCAGTCCGCAGAGCAGTTCACTAGGGAGTCCACTGATGGACAGTTCACACGGTACCTCAGCATCTACAGGTTCAGGTGCAGGCAGGAGGACAGCAGACAGACAGTCAGGAGTTCAGGCTCCTGATGATGATGAGGAGGAGGAGTTTCATTCTCCAATGGGAGAAGTATGCTCAGGGAAGAGGAAGCCCAAGTGGCTTCGGGACACCTTGAGAGAGGCCACATCTGTTGCTGGGCCTAAGAGGCCGGTCAGAGAGAGCAGACCACCTAAGAGGTTTTGTAGCTATATGGCAATGGCTACTAGCATCCTTGACTCTGAGCCTTCTAGCTATGAGGAGGCAGCTAGCCAGCAGGTCTGGAGAGAGGCCATGCAGGAGGAGTATTCTTCTATCATGAAGAATGATGTTTGGGAGGTGGTGCCGAGGCCTGAGGGCAAATTCGTGGTTACTTCCAGATGGCTTTACAAGGTAAAGCATGTTGCAGATGGCAGCATTGAGAAATTCAAAGCGAGGTTTGTGGCTAGAGGGTTCTCCTAGGTATAGGGAGTTGATTATGAGGAGACCTTCGCTCTCATGGCTCGATATACTTCGATCCACTCCATTATATCGATAGCAGTAGAGATGGGTTGGAAGATCCACCAGATGGATGTGAATATCACATTTCTCAATGGCTTCATACAGGAGAAGGTGTACATTGAGCAGCCACAGGGCTTTGAGGTGCATGGGAAGGAGTCCCATGTGTGCAGACTAAAGAAGGCCCTTTATGGCCTGAAGCAAGCTCCCAAAGCTTGGTACTCCAGGATAGATACATACTTGCAGGGGATGGGTTTCACAAAGAGTGA
Source organism: Pinus albicaulis (assembly GCA_034641835.2). Classification (NCBI taxonomy): domain Eukaryota; kingdom Viridiplantae; phylum Streptophyta; class Pinopsida; order Pinales; family Pinaceae; genus Pinus; species Pinus albicaulis. Next base: position 509,839,289 of record CM076573.1, on the reverse strand, counting down.
GGCAGATCCGAACCTTTACTATATTGTGATAGGTGAGGAGCCTCTCATTCTGGTGTTGTATGTGGATGACTTAGTCATTACGGGTGCAGAGAGACTCATAGAGCACTGCAAGAGAGATCTTGCGGCGGAGTTTGAGATGAAGGACATCGGCTTGATGCATTACTTTTTGGGTTTGGAGGTGTGGCAGGAGGAGGGGCATTTCTTCCTGGGGCAGGGGAAGTATATTGTGGATATCCTTGGCAAATTCCACATGGAGGATTGTAAACCCATGTTGACACCGATGATCACCAACTGGAAGAAGCTTCATGCTTCAGATTCTGAGTTGGTGGATCCCACATTGTACAGACAGTTGATTGGTTCCTTGATGTATTTGGTCAACACTAGGCCAAATATTTGTTTTGCAGTCAACACGATGAGTCAGTTTATGTGTGAGCCTAGGAAGGTTCACTAGGTGGCTGCAAAACACATTTTGCGGTACTTGCAGGGGACAGTGGATTATGGTCTGGACTACAGGCAGGGGGATGGAGTGAGATTGGCAGGTTACACTAATTCTGATTGGGCAGGTTGTGCTTCTGATAGGAAGAACACTTCAGGGTGCTGTTTTGGGTTGGGTTCGGCGGTGGTGTCATGGTTCAGCCGGAAGCAGCAGTCAGTAGCATTGAGTTCAGCGGAAGCAGAGTATATGGCAGCCAGTCTAGCTAGTTGTGAGGCCATCTGGCTTCGCAAGATGTTGTTTGGCTTATTTGGTCAGCCGTTGAGACCTTCAGTGATTTACTGTGATAATCAGAGTTGCATTAAACTCACGAAGAATCCAGTATTTCATGACAGGTCAAAGCATAGCGGGATCAAATATCATTTCATCAGAGACTATGTTCAGAAAGGAGTTGTGAAGCTTGAGTATATTCCCACTGATGAGCAGGTTGTAGATATTCTTACCAAAGCCTTACCACGGGGTAAGCATGTCTACTTCAGAGACAAGATGGGTGTGGTGAGGAACACCTTCCTTGGTAAGAGGGAGTGTTGAAATTTGGTTACCGGAGGACAGGTGGTTCTCTAAGGCTTTGATCTTTGGCCTAGGGAAAAGTGTCCAAAAGAATTTAATTTTTCTCTTAAAGTGACTTTATAATTTTTATAAAGTCAAATCTAATTTAAAAGTGACTTTAAGTGATAAAGTTACTAAAGTCTAATTTTAAAGTGACGTTAATAAAGTCAATGTAAAATTAGAAAGGAAAAGTGACTTTGGAAATAAATGACTAAGTGGGTCTTTATTAAAGTGGGGTGAATTAAAAAATAGAAAGTGAGATTTAAATGAGCATTTAATCTCAGCCCTAGATCTCAATCTATCTCAGCCATTGGATTTAGGGATTCCCCAAAAGTCACTTAGGGTTAGGTTAAAGGAAGAAAAGGAGGAAAAGGTCATTCATTCTTTCATGAGCAGATTGGGAGAAGGAGAGCAAGAGAGCAAGGGAGATTTCTGAGCAGTGAGGAGAAGGAGGCAGCAGTTTGGCACACATTCCAAGGCCATATTTCAGCAAGACCGTACAGCAGAGTTTGCACACAGTTCAAGGCAGATTTGGCACGATGTCCAAGGCAGAATCCGTACAGCAGCTTGTGGCACGTTTTCCAAGGCAGCCGTACCATTTTCTGGGCACAGATTTCGAGGGAGAAGCTGCTGTTTTTGCTGCATGCTTTTCTAGACAGGCCGTACAGCCTGTAGCTGATTGCTGGCACAAAAATCGAGGCAGATTTCCGTACAACAGCATTTATTACAGCTGCACGCATTCCAAGGAGGCCGTACAACAACATTTATTGCTGTTCTGCACACAAAAAGAGGAGGCCGTACAGCAGAAATTAATGCTGTAATTTTTGGGCACGTTTTTCAAGGAAATACGCACAACATTTATTGCTGGTTTAGTTTTGCTATTCGCACATTTTCCGAGGCGGTGGTTAAGCACGGAAAACGAGATAAGTTGTATAAGTTTACTTGCTGATTTTTCTGAATATTTCTCTCACTGTAAAAAGCATTTTTCAGAAATAAGAAGGAGCTCTCAAACTGGTTTTCCCCAAGAGTTGTAGGGGGTTTTTCCAGGGTCACCTTGACCAAAAAATATCTGTTAAAAATGTGTGAATGAACGTGTTTTAAGCTTGCTGATTTTTATTTCTGCATTTTCCAGCATTCTGTAAATTTTCCAGAATTTATGTTTTCAGCAAAAATTTATTTTCCAGTTTGTTGAATGTAAGGATATGGGAAAGGGAATTTAACTATTTGGAGAAATAAGGTGAAATTGAAAACCGGGGTGGGAAAAAACAAAATTTCTACACAAACCTTGGGTCTCTCTTGTCCTTGTTTATGGTTTTCTTCTATTGCATTTGAATTACTATTCTATCTATACTTGCTTACTATAATTGGAAAATTGAATTTATTGGAAAAGTGATTGGTAGCGATTGTGCTGAGCATAAAACACTGGAAAATTCACAATGACTTCCATATATATGTCAGCCTTTGTGATCATTAAAGGGTGAGGAAGGTGTTACAATATTATGGCTACATGTCTTATACATGGTTAGAATAGTGTTCGTTGAATGTTGTGGTTGCATGTATTACAAATAGTTAGAATAGTTTTTTTAAAAAGAGAGTCCATACAGGTGAAATAGTTTTTAGAATAATGGAATACCCTGTTCAAGTGAATTAATGACCCAACGTTTCGGACTTCTTAAGTGAGTCCATCATCAGGGGTAAGTGCAATACTTTGAAAGATTTGTGATTATTTAGGGCAAAAGGAATAATGGTATAAATAGTTAGAATAGTGCATGCACTTTTGTTATGTAACATGCATGTATGAGATATCATAGGGAAAAAGTAACATAAAGGAAAGCCATAAATCAATTTCGCACTTATTTATGTTCATATACCCTATAAGGAAAAGACAAATTCATCTAACTCATATACTGCTCTTTTTCTATGCATCTTCAACATCGTGAAGATGCCATTGACATGTGCCAAAGGTTTTCAATATGTTATAAAATATTTTATATATATCACCCCAAAAGTCATCTTATATATGTGGCATTGGTTCATCGGTGAAGTTGACAACATCTTAAGTCATCCGCCTAGGTTTCATTCTCATTTTTAGCCTAGCCCACGTGCATTGGATGAGTTTCAAAGTGATGAAACTAGGTGCAAGTCCTAATGGTTTTAATATCATTTTTATTTCCGAAATCAAAATGTCATCCTAATCAATAAATTCCATGGCTCTTAAATCCAAGTCTAGAAAGCCTCTTAGTGAAGCCTGAGAATATGGTTCTCGTGAATTTCTATGACACAAAAGTCAAATGCTATTTTTGTCCCATTGTGGTGTCTGCGAGCATAAACATATTGAAATACTACCTGGCTAGAATAGTATGTAAAGATGTGGTAGTTTGTGATCACTGCCCTCCAAAATTCAAAGCTAAAATGCAAGCTATTTTGGATGAAATTCAAGAACATAATGCTAAGAGAGCAAGAATGAAGCGTGAAAATGCATAAGTGGGTAGATCTCAAACACAGACACAAGGTCATCATGTTCCTATAGGTGCTAGCTCATCAAATGTTGTAGGAAATGCATCTCATATAACCTCTCCTTCCTCGCACTGGTCCGGATCTCAACCAAACTTGGAAAGTTTTAATGGAGGAGGCAAATATGCCAATGAGGAGGTTTTGGTATCATGATAACTTCCCATTTAACTATGCAAAGTCACCTTTCTTTCAACCCATGGTAGATGCAAATGCATGTGTTGGTCTTGGTTACAAGCCACCTTCTTATAATTCAATTAGGGAGAAAGACTTTAATGAGGAGTTTGAATGTGTCAAGGTACCACTGGAGAGCATTAAAAACTCATGGAAGACCATTGGGTGCACAATTAAGTCAGATGGTTGGACTAATCAAAGGGGTAGAACAATAATCATCTTTATTGTTGCTTGTTGTAAAGAAACCATGTTTAGTAAAGTGCATTGATGCATCTTCACATGTAAAAGATGCAAATACGATTTTTTCAATGTTGCTAGAGGTTGTGGAGGAAGTTGGGGGAAAATATGTTGTCCAAGTAGTCACAAACAATGCTGCAAAATATGTGGTAGTTGGAAGAATGTTAACCAAAAAGTATCCTACCATTTTTTGGATCCCATGTGTTGCTCACTGCATAGACCTGATTTTGGAGGACATTGGTAAATTGTTGTGGGTGCAAGATGTTGTTGCAAAGTGCAAATGAACAACCAAGTCTTATGAGAGAATTCATAGAAGGTGAGCTGAATTGGCCCATTGTCACATTTTGCCACTAATTTCCTCTCCCTCCAAAGCCTTTTGAATGAGTACCGATTTGAGACAATGTTTTGTAGCCAACAACAACTATTTTAGAAATATAGCACAAAACCAGATGCCATGGTTATGAAGGTGTCTCACTTCAAAGAGAACTTGCGGGAGAAATTCATTGAGATTCTTAGCTTAACCGAGCCCCTTGTGAAAGTCTCGAGGAACATGGATGGAGACAAGCTTCCAATGAGCTACATTTATCAGGGCATGAACAAGGTCAAATAGGTCATCGAGAATTTTTATAGGGGAGATTCATCTAAACATCTCTCTAGATGGGAAATTATTGATTCCAGATGGGACAGGTAGCTACATTCACTATTGCATGCAACATGAGCATATCTAAATCCAAGGATATTCTATAACGAGGGGTCTAATATTCAAAAATATAACAATGAGAGATGCCATAATATGCATTGAGGCGATGTTCCCGAGCCAAGAAATTCAAGACAAAAATAATTTGCAATGAGACATACAATGACGCATCTTGCATGTTTGGATTTAGCTCAACCATAAGGCCTAGGGAAAAAAATATGCCATGTAAGATTCAATTTTTAAATTCAATAAATTCTTTAAGTTTGGCATTGCAATTTGTAACACTAAACATTTTGTTGTTTTTTACAGCAACTTGGTGGATAGATTTGGCACCGAGGCACCTGAATTGCAAGAATTTACACTTGGAGTTCTAAGCCAGCCTTACAACGCTTCAGGATGTGAACGCAATTGGTCAGTGTTTGAGCACATCCATAGCAAAAAGCGTAACAGGTTGGAGAAGGAGCAGTTGCAGAAGTTGGTCTACATCTATTACAACCTTCGACTGCTCACTAAACAAATGTGTCCAAAGGATTTTGATTCAATTGTATTGGATGACATTGATCTAGAGTCTGAATGGATTGTGGAGTTTCCTACTGATGATTTGAGTTGGCTTAATGTGGAGACACTGGATCCCTCTGGTTTGGCATTTTTTTACATGGAAATTCCAAACACACTTGCCTCACTATTGTTGTTTCAGCCCACTAATGTTGGTACTAGCTCCTTGAGGGCTTATTCTAGGTGTCCTCGCGCAGATGGATGAGACATGACATTCCACACGGAAACATTGTCTATTTTTGGTTTTCTAATCATGTAATGACTTATGGAGAACTTCCAATTTGCTACCATATGTGATTTTTGTTATGAAATCATTTTTCAATTTGCTTTTAAAAATTTTGAATACAAATATTAATTATGTTATGTTATATAATAATATTTTGAGATATGTTATGAATTCTTGTGTAAACCATGGTTTTATAACTTGTACATGTTAGAAATGCCATTAATTTATCTTTTATGCAAAAAAAATGATATATTTTTTAGTTTTTTGCTATTTGACAAGTCTTTCCCGAGTTTGTTGCTGAGTCTTCTAGAGTCAGCGAGTGATATGCTAGCTGGGTATTTGCCAAGTATGAGTCGTGCAACATTGGTTTTGGCATAATCATTACCCCTCGGACCTGGAACTAAGCCTAATAATGTCTACACTTAACAATGCAGCCCCTTGGAGCATGTTTCTCAAGGCATTCCTGAAAAGAGAGTAATTTAACAATTTCTAGAACATACCAAAATGCTGCCTTACTGTCTTGCTACTATTGCAAGTAACAACGTCCTCTATTTGTAATTTCTAGTTTGTTTGGGTTTTGTGGGCACATGCTTTTATATCCATTCTTCCTGTGATCCAGTTTATATTATATCATGAGACACATCCATCCTCAGCTCTCAAACACAATAAAGAAAACTACAAACCAGAGTTATGTATGAAATTGGTGATGACAGTCACAGTTTGCAACTACATGGCAGGCAATCTTTCCCCAATTCTTTTTTGTTTTTCAAGAAAAATGCCTTCAATGCTACTCAGAAAGTTCATCTGATAAAATTCCATTTAGTTTAAGATTGAGGAACTGATGCTCATTAATTTATCGCAATATTTCTACATATATAAAACAGAAACGAGGCTAACAACATTTCACATCTTCTCTACTCTCTCATCCTCCGAGTTCACTAGTTCAATGCCATGGCAAATTTCCTAAAACACTGTTAAGCACATAACCAACCAAATATACCCGTTCATGGATGGTCAGGCTTAAATGTTTAAAAGGAAAGTACACTTTATGCACATAGAAAACGCTTGCGAAATTTATGCCAATCATATCATATGAGTTATAAGAATTAATACATTGAATGATTAACTTGTAGAGAAGTGAACACTTATTTCTCCTATTCAGTATGACTCATCAACACATCATACTGAACAACACCAAATCAGCTCCATGTTTTATACAGCATTGGTGTCAATAAGATCTTAAAAGCCAAGCATAGCCATGTCAGTAGCACTGAAGCACATTTGTTGCTGTTCCAACTTAGAGCCAATAGACATTTAAATTTTAATCTGCCTTTTGGAAATCTCCAAAGTCATCCTCAAAGCTGTCCTGAACCTTTTCATCACCTTTGTTGGCCAGTTCTTCCGTTGTACCTCCAATGATAGTTGATGTTATTGATTCTGATATCATAGTAGGAAATGACAATGTTTGAGGCATTTCACCTGTGGTCAATATTTTCTCCAATCCACGAGTTGCAGATGGTGATGGTGATGATGGTGTTGGTGGAGGCGGTGGTGGAGCGAGACATGGTAATAAATGCGTCTTCTCTCTTGCATCAGTTAATGAAAGCTTGTCAAATTCTTTCTCAAAAAACATAGACATCTTGGTGCCAGGTCTTCCATATGGCTGCAATAAGATCAAGTTCAAAAAGTGAATAAAATGTTCACAGCAGACAAGTATTCATAGACAACACTTTCACAATTAAAGACTTTAGCATATTGTAAACCTATGAAAAGTCACATAAAGAAGGGTCATGTGTAGCTCACATACAGAAATAAGAAAAGCACTAAATGAGTCATTAAGCATTACATTTTTCAACTGTAGTTTTAAAGTCTGACCCTCCTTCAGACTGTAGTCAACAGATGATCTTGTTTGGTACTGCTGCTCCATTTTCTCGGCAGCCTGTTTCTTGTTTAAATATCTATGTTACATTAAGAATGCAAAACTGTTTTAAACCTCTCAAATCTAATAGGCATTGAAAGATAGTACCACGGAGATATACACTGAAAACATATGGCTAAAAATATCTTCCTCTATAAAGATAAATGCTTCAGCACCAGTCTCTAACCAATAGTTGTGTAAACATGAAAGCAAGAAATGATGACAAAATAATTGATCTGGTCTCAACTTTGAAAACAATGGGCATGATAGTTTGGGAACGAATACATACTATAAGTAGAGTTTGCCACTAACACATAATGGTGGTCAAAATCCTTTGAAACATACCAGATTCATCGTGTACCAAAACATCATATTACAAAGGAAAGATACGTTCCTTGTCATCTCTTCATCAAAATTTAAATAAAGGATTCCAGACATAAGGATATGGCCTTGAGGAGGGTAGGACTGTATATGAAGGATACTTGACATGATCATAGAGTGCAGCCTGAAAATCATATGCTTGTGGTCTCTCCCGAAAGCCTAGTCCAATAAAAGCATGCCTTGTGTGTCCACCTGCAAAAAGGAACATTACAGAAGTATTGCAATCCAAACAATACTGATTCCATGCAAACAGGAATTCAAATCTAAGAGAACCAAGAAAAGGGCTTCATGAAAATCAGTTATAGCTTTCCATGGAAGACATCATTTGATGACTACATTAGAATCCTTGTCCATGTGAATTTGAAACAATACATACAAATCAGAGAAAACGATGGTCCTACCATGAAAGGTAAAAGGTACACATTTTAAAATTAACTGTACCCCATGAAAGTGTTTTGTTGAGTATTGAAGTAAAATTTATTTATTTATTTTTTTCCTGGGAAGGCCAAGAGATTATCCATGACTCGACAACCAAATTAGACAGTAAACTGTATGGGGTAGTGCCTGTTGAAATTTGTAACTAGGTTCGGTCTTCATAATGTCTTATGCAATCTTGATTCTATGTATTTGATGTAAAAGAGAGAATTTATTTTTATTATTATTTTATATAGCATGGGTTTCATGCTCAAAGTCGTTTTATTTATAGGTCAAGCACCCATTGTTTGCTTCTAGGGCTTTGTCATAAATTCAAGAGTCATTGTCATATGTAAAAGTGTAATATTCCCAAATGGGAGAAGCAGGAATATAGTGCATGAATATGAAAATAGCAGCGAGTATTAACACCTTACATGTGAGCCAAATGATAGATCCATGATATTATGTATAACAGCAATAAATAAGTACAAGATCTTGGGGATCAAGCCCCTCAAGATAGGCAATAGGAACCTCCAATGCTAAAATGCACCCAAAAACATGTAATACACTGCTACACAAAGTACTGAAGCAAGCACAGCGCAGTTTTAGCGACTAATACTGCAGCTAGAACATATATATAAATGGATCTAATAAGATCATGCTCATACAGGGCCAAAAATGGAGATCTATGCTCCTCAACACTTTTCCACGACAACCCAGGATGGGTTTCCGGAAATACACTAAATATGAATGGTGGATCTAAAGCCCTAGGGCTGAAGATGCATTGCAACTGAAGCACATAGAAGGAGGTGGTTGAATCTGATGTAGATCTAAAAGAACTCCTCCAAAAGGACTCTCTCAATGAAGGGTTGATCCCTTCAATGGAAAGCAAACTACTGCTGCTAAGGAAACTGTTGTTGTTAGAAACTGTTACTTCTGAGGAGAAGAAACATGTGCGGAAGGTTGTTATCTTGCTCAGAATGATTCGGGATTTTAACCACAGATTCTACTCAAAAAACCCAGAAAACCCCAGAAATGGTTTGGCCAAATTTTAACTTTGGATTTTCGGCCATTTTTAGGTTGCCCACTACAACAGCTCACTAAAATAACGCAGATCTGGACTGGAACTGCGCTGTAGAGGATAAAATCACCTTGGCCTGATGCCAAATATATCAAATAAGCCCAAGGGGCTCCTTTACTGGCCTCCCAATGGAAGGAAACCTTCCTCCACTACAAAACTAGCTCAGAAAACACCCAATACAATCTTCCACTGTTGCACCCTGCAACTCAGCACATCTCTCAATAGAAACTATGTTGTACCACAAGACTGAAGCTTGGCCTGAAACCTAAATGTGGAAATATAGTGCAAAATCTCTTCCTATGAGGCTTCTCAAGGATAGAGGTGGGATTCCCGATCAGGAACACCCTGTGCTAAACAGCACTGCAATCTTAGCTAAACCGCTGAAGAAAGCTTATATGTCTAAACAGACCATATAATCAAAACATAAACATATCATAACATCAATAATATGGCTTCCATCATCTTCCTTATATAAAAAATGAGCTTCCAAACCCTAAGCCCCATCCATTAAGACACTACTTCCATGCAATGTGTCTCTGTCTAAAACTGCATTGTCCCTCATTGAATGCCACTCCTCCATGACAACGTTGTTGATTTGGTCAAGGTTGACCCAACCCACATGTTGTAGCCCCTTTTCACACGTAAGGGTGCTTTATTGAGCTGAAAATATGATCCACTTTCACATGAGAAGTGGTTTTATTCCTAATAAAGAGATTTATGGGTCTCCCTACCCACTTATTCATCAAACAAGAAAGCAAAATTATATTTTAATATTCCAATTAGCTGCATGTTAATTTAGGAATATTACAATCCTCCCCTCCCAAATGGTGCTTGCCCTCAAGCAACTATAAGGATAGATCTGCAAAATATAGGGAACCTTCATCCCCATGTGAAGCTCCATCCTCCAAGCTATCATCCATATAATGAATCAGCCTCCAGAATGGTAATTCATAGAAAAACTCCTCCCGTGTGAGAGGCTCCTCCCAAAGACATAAGTCAATCATATGGCTCCCTTCATAAGGAAATAAGTGATATAATGTAGCAGCCACATAATGTTCCATGCTCCCTTGAAGCATGAAGAAATGTGGAAAGTTTCATTCCAAATGGACACATCCAACCAATGTGTCATCCCTCCAATCATGTCCCCAACAATAATAAGAACATCATCAACATATGGGATCAAAACCAGTGATACATAAACAATCAAATGCAATAATGGAAGTGGATCATAGTCCCACATGTGGAACCAGTGCAATATATCTCCTGACTACATCAGAGAGTGATATGGTAAGTGGTTTCCCCACCACTTCTCACAATGGCTAGAAGGTGAGAAATGTTCAGTGCTTTTGGAGTGCACCCACAATGATACAACATCTCCCTATATCCTCCAAGGGAGTGGCCATGTTCAGAAATGTTTATGGCCCAAAGTTAGCCATGAAGTTTATATGGAAGAATGCTCCTCCTTGGAGCAATGGCCTGCATATACATGGTAAAAGAATGCAAATAATCATCAAATGAAACATCATGTACATAAGCATGTTGCTTACCAAAATTTTTGCTCATACAAATGGAGTGGTCCATAGATAGATCCCCTCTCATTCCAAAAGAGGAAAGAGGTGGTTGTGATAACTCCTTCATTGAGTTATGTATCTCTCCCATCTCCACATGGTTCATGCATCTTTGAAAATGTTGATATAGTTCCTCTCCAAAGCCTTCCCAATTATAGCTCTCCATGATAGTGTTGTAAGCTCTCATGGAATAAGTATGGCTGAAAAGGAATTCTTCATGTGCTCTTTGTAGCAACTTTTCCTTGAGCTTGGAGGCTCTAGATAAGAAGATCCTACCATGATAATAGATGACTTCATCTTGGACTGAATAGCCCTCCTCATGTAGCTACTCATCAAGTATCATGCATGTGAAAAGATCCTTTGAATAATCCACCAACAGTTGGGATTTCCAATATGGATCTATCTTCCATAGTGATATCGTTGATGATCTATCACAAAGAACATCTGTCATATGGCTTCCCTTCTCCTTGACATCTCCCATGCCAAAGGTATATGCTGGAAGGCTGCTATCCTTTCCATGCTTCTCCTCCCATAGCGCAGAATCTGAAATGAGAGTGGGTAATGATGATGTTGGGAGAATGTCCCCCTCCTCCTTGAGTCTGCCCAAGACTCTCAGTGTTGTACAATGACCTCCCATTGTTCCCACTCCTCCTGGATCTATGAGTGGTGAAACATGTTGAGAGAACTCTTTGATCCTCTTCCAATCAAGGGGTCACCCTAGTGGAATGCGTCCATGTAATGAAACATCAAGGCCTAGAGCAGGCTGTAAATGTGAGTGGACTGATTTGTCCCTGCTCTCACTGCGCAAATCATCCTCCTGCTTCTGTACATAAACCTCCTTATAAGGATGGGTGTATATGTTCCCAATCACTTGGTGTTGTCCCTCCTCATTTCCTCCTACCTTCTGCAAGATATCATAGTCTAAGGTGTCTTTTTCAATTGTAATCAATCTATGTACACCCAACATCTCATTGGTGTCAAAAGTCTTGATCACAAAGGAATGATCTATCATAGTGTGTGTCCCCAAGATTGCATTCAATGTTGGAGCACACTTCCTCCATTGTTTTGTCTCATTGCTTATCAACATAGGCACATGTTGCTCATGATCTTCATATGTAAGATCCTTTGGGACTTCTTGCAAAGATACAAGAGCTCCTCTAGTTGAAGCAATTGCTTCATCTCCATCTCCAAATAGAAGTAGATCTCCTCCTGCTGTCACAGCGCTGGAGGATATTTCCAGCCCTTCCTCTTCCTTCTCCTCATCAATGGAGAATACCTCATCATTAAGAGATCCTTTGTCTTGATCTCCTTTTGAAAAAGGAATCGTCATGTCTTCTTCTTGAGAAGAAAGTTCTAGCTGAAGTGGGGCCTTTGCCCTTGGCAAAGCATGTTGCAGATCTTCAACCCCCTCAACAATGTTCTGAAATGGAGTTGGTTTCATGGATCCTTCCAACTTATGCAAAGGTGTTGATTTCTTGGGCTTGGTTTGTTCTCCCAAGGAAATTTCAGATTGTTTCAAATCAAATCTTTTCACTAACCTCCTAGTGAACATTGCATAAGTAGATATATTTGCATTATTTAATGAAGAAGATTCAAATAACCACCAGGCATAAGCCTTACCTTCAAGATGCAACATTGCTACTCTAATGGCTTCCTCTTCTGAAACTTGATGCAATTGGAAATATGTGTCTAGCTTCTTTACCCAAGCCTTGGTTGTGCTCTTGGGTGACCCATCAAAAGTAGGTAGAAAGAATCTACCCAAAGTATGTTGCATGCAGTCTCTTCTTCTATTGTAGTTATTGGGTCTTATATCTTATTTGATTTGACAAAACCCTTGGAAGCTTAGATGATCCTTGAATCTTCTAGACTGAAATTCATATTCTTGGAGATAGTCACCAAGGGTCTCCTCCTTTGGTGTTTCTCCTCCTTCTTCTTCTCTTGCCAAGAATGTAGGCATGGTACCACGTTGTAGATCTGATTGTGTGGCTGAATGCTCACACCCATAATATGAGGAACTGGAGCTTTCTTCATGTCCAAATCTTCTTGAGGGACCTTCATGTCTTTCCCTCCTCATTCCCTTGATTTCTCTTTTAAGCTCATGCATAGCTTGGAGAAGAAGTTCTGAAAACTTCTTTCCCTCCATTTCTCCGAATAATGGAGACTTGCCTTTGTCTCTTCTATAAGCCTTCTCTTTTCTGTGAGAAGCTTCTTCTTCCTCTAATAACATAGATGCAATGTCTTCACAGGCTGAGCCAAGATTATGCTCTGATACCACTGTAATATTCCCAAATGGGAAAAGCAGGAATATAGTGCATGAATATGAAAATAGCAGCAAATATTAACACCTTCATGTGAGCCAAATGACAGATCCATGATATTATGTATAACAGCAATAAATAAGTACAATATCTTGGGGATCAAGCCCCTCAAGATAGGCAAAAGGAACCTCCAATGCCAAAATGCACCCAAAAACATGTAATACACTGTTACACAAAGTAATGAAGCAAGCACAACACAGTTTTAGTGACTAATACTGCAGCTGGAACATATATATAAAGATCATGCTCATATAGGGCCAAAAATGGAGATCTATGCTCCTCAACACTTTTCCAAGACAACCCAAGATGGGTTTCCGGAAATACACTAAATATGAATGGTGGATCTAAAGCCCTAGGGCTGAAGATGCACTGCAAGTTGCAACTGAAGCACATAGAAGGAGGTGGCTGAATCTGATGTAGATCTGAAAGAACTCCTCCAAAAAGACTCTCTCAATGAAGGTTTGATCCCTTCAATGGAAAGCAAACTATTGCTGCTGAGAAAACCGTTGTTGCTGGAAACTGTTACTTCTGAGGAGAAGAACCATGTGCGGAAGGTTGTTAGCGTGCTCAGAAAGACCTAGGATTTTAACCACGGATTCTACTCAAAAAACCCAGAAAAACCCAGAAATGGTTTGGCCAGATTTTAACTTTGGATTTTTGGCCATTTTTGGGTTGCCCACTGCAACACCTCACTAAAATAACGCAAATCTGAACTGGAACTGCATTGTAGGGAATAAAAACACCTTGGCCTGATGCCAAATATATCAAATAAGCCCAAGGGGCTCCTTTACTGGCCTCCCAATGGAAGGAAACCTTCCTCCACTGCAAAACTAGCATAGAAAACACCCAATACAATCTTCCACTGCTGGACCCTACAAGTCAGCACATCTCTCAACAGAAACTGCGTTGTACCACAAGACTGAATCTTGGCCTGAAACCTGAACGTGGAAATATAGTGCAAAAGCTCTTCCTATGAGACTTCTCAAGGATAGAGGTGGGATTCCCGGTCAGGAACACCCTGTGTTAAACAACATTGCAATCTTAGCTAAACAGCTAAAGAAAGCTTATATGTCTAAACAAACCATATAATCAAAACATAAACATATCATAACATCAATAATATGGCTTCCATCCTCTTCCTTATATAAGAAATGAGCTTCCAAACCCTAAGCCCCATCCATTAATGACACTACTTCCATGCAATGTGTCTCCATCTAAAACTGCATTGTCCCTCATTGAATGCCACTCCTCCATGGCAGCGTTGTTGATTTGGTCAAGGTTGACCCAGTCCACATGCTGTAGCCCCTTTTCACACCTAACAGTGCTTTATTGAGCTGAAAAGATGATCCACTTTCACATGACAAGTGGTTTTATTCCTAATAAAGAGATTTATGGGTCTCCCTACCCACTTCTTCATCAAACAAGAGAGCAAAATTAGATTTTAATATTCCAATTAGCTGCATGCTAATTTAGGAATATTACAAAAAGACCCTATTGGGCATTTTGTATCGTGTAAAAAGAATTTATTATAAGTCAAAAGAGTCAAAAGTCTCCCTCCAAGACCAAGTCGGCCTACAGAGATGAAGTCAGCCTCATTAGGGTTGTTCGAGCCTCATAAAAGTGTATATATACAATAGCATTCGACCTCAATTGAGGAGCATCGAAGCAAGTTCATTAAAAAGAACAAGAAGGAGACAAAAGAAGGACAAGCAAAGGAGAGAAGAACTCAAGGAAGGAGAATCAAAGTTGTCAATCTGAATTTTTGTGTCTATCCTCTCACATGTGCAGGCTGCAACTAGGGTTTCTGAAGTCACAAAATTATAGTGAGGAGTTCACCAAATGTCGAGTATTTAAGAAGAAAAGAGCAAACCAAGCAAAGGAGAAAAAAACTCAATTCTTCCCTAAATCACTCACGTGCAAAAAACCAAAACTGCAGTAGAGGCCGAAAAGCAGTAGCTGAAATTTTGAAATAGAGGACGAAATTTAAAGTTTGAAGTTGTTTGACTAGTGTTGACTTTGTGGGAAGCAAGCTCATCTACATAGAAGGTTGATTTGGTCTTGGAAGGGTCTTAGTCTTGGGTCTAAAGGTCTTGGAATTCGTTATTTGAAGATTCTATAAAAAGAGAATAATTCTTGTGTGTTTTCCTCTCTGTTGACACCTAATCCTAAGGGATTGGGTGAAATTGTATAATAGCATAAATTAGGAAATAAGGAAGTCTAAGAGACATTAGGAAATGAATCCCAACAGTCTCACCTCCAAGTATAAATTCATGTACACCCTCTATCAAATTTATGTTCTATTTTGTGGAGTTACCTCCGGTCTGACATGGTATCAGAGCCAGTGCCTTTTTGGCATTTCTGCCCTTGGTGTAACTCCATCTTGTCCCTGTTTTGCATTTGTGCAGACTGCCATATTCCTGTTGTTTGAAATTTTGTGCATTCAGAATTTTTGTTGCTCCCTCCTGCATTCATATTTTTCGTTGCTCCCTGCTGCATTCAGATTTTTTTGCAGCTCCTGCTGGTGCCTCCATTCGAATTTTTTCCGATGTTGCTTCTCCTGGCAATCGCAACCTGAGCTTGCTCCCTCGCTCATCGCTCATATCTCTCCCACTCCATTCCTCGTTCTCATTCCCCCTCACCTCTCCCCCGTCACCACTCCTCCCTCTCCCTATTCCCGTCCCCCTCACCCTCACTCCCGCAACCCCTCACCACTCCCGCTCACTCCCCCTCCCCCTCACCTCTCCCCTGTCACCACTCCTCCCTCTCCCCGTTCTCGTCCCCCACCCCCTCACAGCCTGGGATTCCACATCTTGAAGGGGGGATTCCTATACTGAATCAATCTATGGAATCATCTTCTGAAGCACTCTCTCCCCCACATGAAGAACCAACCACAGATGACACCTTGAATGATGTGATTGACAAAATTGGGAGACTGAATCTTGATTCAATTTCATCTCAGTCAAATGAGCAGCCTAGGCCATCTCAGAAAGGTCCCCCAAAATGGATGACAAAGACACTAGAAAATGTTCATCCCGATGAGGTTGGAAAGACAAGAACAAAAAGTTCCACCAGGAAAAATGGAGGTGACATAGATAATTCTGATTCACCTATTGATATGGATATTGCTTATAACTGTGAACTGAATTTGTCTACAGATCTTGAACCAACTTCCTTCAAAGAACCCGCTTCTCATGATGAGTGGAATGAAGCGATGCAAAAGGAGTATGAGGCCTTGATAAAGAATGGCACTTGGAAGTTGGTTGATCCTCCATTGGGAACCAAACCAATTGTGGGTCTACCAGAACAAGTACAAAGCGGATGGCTCACTTGACAAGCACAAAGCCAGGCTTGTGGCAAAAGGTTTTGCACAGAAAGAAGAGGTCGATTATGAGGAAACTTTTGCCCCCACAGCAAAATGGGCCACCATTCATACACCCTTTGCCCTAGCAACTCAGAAAGGTTGGAAAGTCCATCAGATGGATGTAAAAACCGCCTTTTTGAATGGAGATCTAAAGGAGAAGGTTTTTATGTCCCAGCGAGAAGGATTTGTTGTGAAGGGCCAACAACACAAAGTATGCAAGCTTATAAAATCCTTGTATGGCCTCAAGCAAGCACCGTGACCCTGGTATGAGAAATTAACTGAGCATCTTCTGAAACTTAACTTCAAACATTTTGATCTTGATGATGCAGCTTTGTTTGTTAAGAAAGTTGGGAAAACAATTGTATATCTTGTAGTGTATGTAGATGATATTTTGATGACAGGGAACAATAAGAGTTATATTGCATCCATAAAGAAAGAATTGAAGAAAGGTTTTGAAATGAATGATTTGGGCTATGTTCACTACTATCTTGGTATTGAAGTAACTCAACATCCTAAATTTATATTCCTTTCTCAAAAGAAGTACATTGTAGATCTTTTGAACAAGTTTGGCATGGATGAATGCAATCCATTGACCACTCCAATGGAACAAAACTTGAAGCTCACATCCATTGAAGGGAAGGAATTCAAGCATGCAACGAAGTATAGACAGCTTGTAGGAAGTCTCATCTACCTGACTACTACCAGAACAGAGATCTCATTTGTTGTTGGAATCATCTCCAGGTTTATGCAAAAACCTTGTGAAGGACATTGGTCTGCGGCAAAAAGAGTTCTAAAGTACTTGAAGGGGACTCAAGACTTTGGACTCAAATATACAGAGGTGGGCTACTTCAGCTTGATCAAATACTCTGATTCAAACTTTGGTGGGGATAAAGAAACTGAGGCATCTACTTCAGGTTATACTATGAGTCTTGGATTAGGAGTTGTCCCCTGGAGATCATGCAAACAGTAAGTTCCAGCAGATTCCACAACTAAGGCAGAATATGTGGCAGTAGCTGAAGCGACAAAGGAAATTGTGTGGCTCAGGAAAATCCTAAAAGATCTGCAGATAAAACAAATGCATTCAACTCCACTCATGATCGACAACACTTCTGCAATAAAGTTGGCCAAGAACCCAAAGTTCCATGATCGAACAAAGCACATCAATACAAAATACCATGTGATTCGACATCATGTTGAGGCCAAAACTATCCATCTACGTCATTGTTCCACAAATGAGCAGACTGCAGACATCTTCACCAAAGCGCTTGGAAGAGAAAAGTTTGAAAAATTCAGAACAATGCTTGGACTCACCAACATCCCTTCAGATTAAGGGGGGGGGAATGTTGACACCTAATCCTAAGGGATTGGGTGAAATTGTATAATAATGTAAATTAGGAAATAAGGAATTCTAAGAGACATTGGGAAATGAATCCCAACAGTCTCACCTCCAAGTACAAATTCATGTACACCCTCTATCAAATTTATATTTTATTTTGTGGAGTTACCTCCTGGTCTGACACTCTCCAGGAGAGGTTTTGGCCCTGGCTAGCAGCCTATATCCCGTGTCAATTTATATTATTGATCTTCATAGTTTGGTAGTTGTTTGATGATAAGAAAACAATAATAATCAAGTAAAGAAGAAAATAATTACAACTACATAAAGTTTAAGTAAAAGAACATGACACGTAGTTATCAAAATAAAGAGAAATCACCCTAATCTCGCTGCCCTAGATTTCTCAACATGGTATTAGAGCTAAGGTGACAAGAAGATGCAACTTGAAGATCACTCAATTAAAGGAGACACAAGGGCCAAATACAAGAGGAAGAGCATCAAGGAGGACTAGTCAACACATCACAAAGGCTCTATCATTCTGAAGAAAGAACTCTTGGAAGAGGAAGACCTCAAGGACCCTACCTCCATTCAAAGAAAGGACTCTACACACTTGAAGTATTCTTGGAACACTCCACATTCTACATTATCATCCAAAGGAAGCAAGAAGCGAAATTTAATCATCATCTAAAGTGATCACCCTCATATTGAAGAAGAAGCATTGTCATTCTTAAAGAAGGAAGACACCATCATCAAAGAAGCATCCACATTTGTCAAGCAAGTACTTTATATTTTATGTCTCAATCTACAAACCAAATGACTTCTTTCTACAAGGAGAACAAGAAACTTGTTGGGACATTGAACAACCTTGCATGGAAGAAGAGAATAGATTTAATTCTCATAGAATGAAGTTATTGAATATGTCAAGGGCTCAATCTCCAAACCTCCACAAGAGCAATCTCAAGCACTATAAAAGTATATGAAAGGAGAAATAAGGGCTCAAAGAATCCTCATTGAATCAATCAAGGATTATCTCATCCCCTATGTAGCAAAGTTGAAGATATCAAAAGAGATCTATGACAAGTTGGTGGAATTGTTCTCTATGAGTACTACAGGAGAAATAATATCGTTAAGAACTGAATTATACAATATGAAAGTTTCAAGGGAAGAAGCGGTAGCTTCATATCTCATGAAGGTATCTCAAATAAAATATCAACTACAAGAGCTAGGAGAAACAATGTCAGATCTAGAGATGACTACTCTTGTACTCAATGCACTACTAGATGAATGGGGCAACTTTGTAGCAAGCATCTATGGAAAGAAGGCAACCACTCCATTCAATGATCTATTGTCATTATGTAAGATTGAAGAAACCAGATTAAAGGCAAAGAATGATGTTGGACCAAATGGGCAAACTCAAGCATTTGCAACTATGACAAGGAGGAAAGGGATGTTTGGAAAATTTGAGCCTCGAACAAAATTTCAAAAGAAAATTGACATATCTAAGATTCAGTGCTGTGAATGTAATGAATATGGGCATTTCAAGAGGAATTGCCCTAAACTCAAGAAGAGAAACAAGAAAAGAAAGGAAAGAAGTGAAGCCCATATGACAGAAGAAGTAGAAGAACCGGAAGAGAAGAAGTCAAAAAAGGAATGAGTGAAAGAACTCTACTATTAAAAGGTCTCTCACATACATTTAGTTTATTTTCAGTATATAGAACTTAACAAGTCATGGTAGGAAACATTACAATCATGATAAGATGCAGCATAGCAGTATTGAGATAACATCATAGAAGTATGAAAGTATAGTTGAAGTAGCAGTTTGTATGGTTGAAGCAAGCCATCTAGCAAGATAGAAAGAAAAGACTATCATCACACCTCATCATCATTAGGAAGAAGCATTTGCAAAATAAGGATCATAAGGATCCTCCATCGAATCTTTGTTACAAGGTTCACCTCTACTTAGAAGAAGCAAGTGTCACACGTATAGTCTACATTCCACCTAGTGTGGAATCCACAGTTTAGAAGGATGAAGGTATGGTACAAGAGAAGTGCAGCATGACAAGTTAGTGGAAGCATTTTCATCTCCAAGCAACGAAAGGAAGCCGCTAAAGGAACTCTAGATGACCACATCAAGGAAGAGGCATGCATATATTTGGTAATCTTTAATAGATAGATAAAATCATGTCATCACATAGTTACAAATAGAATGGTTTGAATGCTCTATCTCATGAGCATGATTAAAGGAGAAGGAACTCCTTATGAATGATACATGAAGGCATAAAATTATATATGCCTTGAACTCTTCTATATGATGACATGATGAAATCAACGTTACATGACCTCATGGAGAATATGAGGTGGTAGGAAACCATTGTTCCTATGATGAAGGAACTATGTATTGAAATCCCGAGGAAGTAGTATATAAAGAAGTTAGAAGAAGAGTTCGTAAAGATGTATCTATAGCCACTTAAAAGGTTCATCAACATCTCGCAGGATTAGCTACGACATATCCATAGAGAAGGTATGAAGACCCTGATATGTATGATGAAGAAGGAGAACCTTGATAGTAAATGTCTCAGAGATGGATTTGTACAATATGCAGGATCTTGATGTTGCAAACGCTGATATGACAAAGGGCCATCATAAAGAGGTAATTTTGATCTAATGATTCACTTTTGATTTTGAAAGCAAGCATCTGGTTGGGTTGTAACAGGGCTACTGGAAGAGGATTGTAGAAATTCACTACAACTAGTACACATAGACTTGGATGGAAAACCTTGGAAGGAACATAACTTGGAAAAAGGTAGCAGTATGAGGATAGCCAGGTGATGATGAAGATGGTCACTTCTTGATGAAGAGAAGGATGACATGACTATTGGTTCAACAATATGTTTCGTTGAAGGGAAGTGATGTAGAAGATGGTCGAAGCCCTACGAAGAAATTATGAAGAAGATGGCTCCATGATGAAGAAGTTGAAGTTCATCCATGACATGATAATGCAAAAAGGAGGAGCCCTACAAGAAGTTGATAGTACCATAATCTCTACCGAAGAGCAAATAGTTGTTGTTGGAAATAAGTCCCTAGTTAAGATGGAGCTTGAGTATATTCCTGTAATATCCCAAATGGGATATTTTAACTAAAATTGCAGAGAATAACTTAACCCCACATTATGTCGTAAAATCAACATTTACTTAACAGAAGATTGCCATGTAAAATAAAAACATATAGAGCACTGCAATCCATTACACATTGAACAGGAAGAATCTCAGCATTTTATTATAAATGGTAAACTGGGGTTACATGCATATCTGACCCAAAATAGCTGAGATGGAAAATTGACCACCAATATGAACTGTTGCACTGCGCTGGCCTCCAAAACTAAACAGATGCACTCTCCCTCCAACAACAGTTGCCACTGAATCCACTGAAGCACCAATTGAATATCTGAATGATCCTCACTCCAATATCCCTGAAGCTCTGTGAAACTCCTCAATGAAATCTCCTCAAGAGAGTTGGGTTTTCGTCCAACACTCACAAATCACCTGAGGGTTTCCGTCATGGGGCTACCAATGGAGTAGAGAACCAAGTTCTCAAACCTCTCATACAAGAAAATGATCAAATCCAAGATATCATGCAACACTTTTCCCTCTTATTTTCCAATTAAAATATTCCTTTTTAATGTAGGAAAGAGTAAATCGGCTACCATGTCTCCTCAGGTCACTGAAACTCATGTCCAACTGTCCCATCCTATAGGTATCCTCATCTCGGTTTCAACGAGCTATTACACTAAGGTGTTCTACATGTCTTCCTCCCGGAATGCCACATTGAGCGTAATTAATTGAGTTAAGCCCAAAAATAACTTAGTTTTCTGAAAGTTGTTGGAATGCACCAAAACGAAAGGCAAACTGTACGGATGATTGAAAATATCAAGCGTATGCCACCGGTCCTCAAGAAACTCCTCAAAACTCCTCCAAAAATCCCCTGGGCCCGCTAATGACACCAACCTGTACCTATATCCTGTCTGCTCCTAACTCTGGAAGTCCATCCTAACCCTATCATAGGTGACACCAAAAAAAGGAATATTACAGACCTTCCGCCCCAAGATTGCTTGCCATCAAGCAATCCAAATATGTGGGCCACCCTGTTGGCCCAATGCAACTGAGATCCAATGCTCGGATCCCATACAAACCCCTGGGTACTATTATGCTCCTATGTCAAGTCACCCGAAACAGACCCCTCAATGTCAGGATCCCAAACTGATCTCTCACCGTACCTATCATCAATCAATCCTCTCGGATCCCAACGCCACGATGGCCAATCATCGCCCAAGTCCCACGGCTCGGACTACGTACTGCCTCTGGCTATAGCTGCTGCCCCATGAAGCGAAGTCTGCTAACAAGCATCAATGCTCCATGGTTCCTGTTGTGCTGTAGCTCTGACTATATAAGCTGCCCCAACAACTGTGTACCAACTCATCACCTCTCTCCAATCCAAGTCTTGACTCAATCTCATGCTAACCCTGCTTTCCCGAAGTTGGGATGGAATACTAAAGAGCTATCGACCTGTGCCCCAATGCCAACTGGATACTGTGGTATCTGTCATGTCTACGAGTCTCTGCTTCGCTATGCTCCTGACTAAGAAGATCATACCATCAATAGGATACCAACACATGATCTCCCGCCAATCTATCCCGGAAGAAGAATCAAAGGTAGTGACACCTACATACAGAACAAGTCTGGTGTGAGGTTGCCAGTCCATACTCAACTCATGTTGCCCCATCTCGTCTGTCGGCGAGATCTACCTACAGAAGAAGGCCCCTCTCTATAATAGGAAAAAGTGGGCAAGATATCCTGCAAGCCCCATCGATGTACTCCTGGAGAGTGCTATTCCCTGAAAGCATTGTAGCTCTGCTGACTGCATGTGCATCTATCTGCGCCTCATCAGTGTGTCTGCCCAAAATGGATGCTCCACCATCTCCAATAGCTCCTCCCTCTCCTGATCAGGAATGTCATGCTCTTGTTGTCTACTAGCCCGCTGCAGAACTATCCCATCAACCTCCAACATCTCCTGAGGATAAGTATCTGCAACTACTGGAAAGACACACACTATAAAGGAAGACTTGAGGGTCATTTGGAAAGACACACACGGAGTGAATCATGAGATCGAATTCTTCTGGCGGAGCAATGCTCGGACAAAGAACAGATCTAAGTGATTCAGTGCAGTGAGGGGCGGAGATAGCATCCGGAGAAAGATTTTCTCGGCCAGAGAATCATCAACAAAGAGAAGTAGAGAGATGTCCAACAGAGCCAGTCAGGGTGACGCAGAGGTTGCGCAAAGCCACGCAGAGGTTGCGTAGTGGCTTAGAGGGTTTATGAGATGTCACTGTCGAAACTAATCCAAAAGCCAAAATCTGGGGTGAGACCAGGAGGCTGAGATCTGTGATTCCAGGAGTCAGATCGATCCACAGCTAGGGCGACGCAGTGCTTAGAGGAGGTGACCCAGGACCTACGCAGAGGCTGCGCAGTGACCTCCAGGAGCAACTTCTCCAGTGTCCGGATCAGCTGGATTTTCCAGTGATTGAGGTATTCTCACAATTATTTCTGCCAGTATTTCTCTTTGTAACTGAATAAAACTTGAGGTATTCAGAGATGTATTCAGAAATTGCTACTGCTTAATAATACAAATCCTTAGATCTGTTGCACCAGTTTTCCCGCATTGGGTCGAGGACTTAGTCCAAAATAAAGTTGTCCTATGTGTGATTGATTTCTTGCTCGATTTCCTTGTTTCGGAATCATTTCAATTAAGTGTCACTTGCTTTAGTACTTACTTCAATAATTCATATCTGAATTAATTCTGTAAATGCAATTTACATAATAGGATAAGTAACTTAGATAGTTGCAGTAGGATTCCTTAGATTGTGAGAGCTAGAACTTTTCACAAAAATGTGGACCACCAGGATGCAGAAGAGAGAGTTATTGATCCATTCATGTCTCGACTTCAGAAAAATCGAGATAAGTTGGCAGTTGTAAGAGCAAATCCTAAGGCCACAGAGATGGTCAGATTGTCCCTCAACTCAGTATTCGAGGATTACCAAGTTTTGGTCCAGAGCATCCTGGGCAGGGAGAACTTGCCGAATTGGGAGTCAATGTAGGCAGCTCTTCAGCAAGAAGAGATGCGGAGAGTCTTACTCAAGTGTCAACTTGAGAGCAGCAGCAGCAGCAGTTTGAAGAATAAGAAGGAGGAGGATGAGAATGTGGCCCTTGCATCAAAAGGGCAGCAAGAGTAGCAGAAGAGGAAGAAGGATTTGTCAAAGATCAAATGCTTCCAGTGTGGCGAGATGGGATATTACGCCACACAATGTCCTCTCAAGGAGAAGGACAAGGATGAGAAGCATGATCCTCCGGGCGGAGTAGCGAAGGTATAGGAGGAGTTTGCTATGATAGCTCATATACCTCCAGGAAGGAGGTGGGTTGATTTGGAGTTGTAGACCTAGAGATCTACAAGGTGGGCAGGAACCTTGAGGAGTCCACCTCTCGGATCATCACCTTACTACAGGAGACCAAAATAGAAGTAGCAGGATGGACTAGTACTAGTTGGTGCAGAGGAGTGTTGAAGTGATAGCTCAGTGGTTAGCAGCGCCAGAGTCTGAATAGCATAGAGCAGTGTTGCAGCAGCGTAGAGGGACGCAGTGCAGAGCAACAACAACGCAACAGCTTCAGAGGGGCAACGCAGAGGCTAGCAGCAACCAAATCTTCATCACCGAGATGCAATATACTTGTTCAATTTCGGATGTTTTCAATTGCAGTAAGCAACTATGTTGTTGTGTAGTAGCAGTTGCCAATGGCAGAGTCAGTAGCAGCACGGATGCAGAATTCAGAGGGAGTTGCAGTATGGATGCAGTGTGGACAGTGGCAGTGTCGACAATAGTACAGATGCAGCGTTTGCACAAAGTTTGATGGACAGAGAGTCAGACATCAGCAGCGTAGAGGGAGATGCTTCAGAGTCAGAACTATATGCAGCAGGGCATATTGTTAGAGCACATTCCTTGCTAAGAGGGAGTGTTGATTTTGAGTAGCATCAAATGTGCTCTAAGTCTCAAATTTTGTGGATAGGCTTAGACACATATATTATTCCAAAATACCCAAAATTTGGTGAAATTCCACTCAGATTGTATTCTATAGAAATAATTAATTATTTTTAAAGGGACCCTAAGTCTAAACTCAGGAAAACAAAATAATTAAAGTGGATTAATAAAATATGAGTAAGAATGATCTAGAAGAAACGAATCAAGTCAAAAGTTAATCGTAGCTGTTGATTAGAGATCTAATCTGGGCCATTGAAGTCTCAACGAAAATACTGTTGTCGCACAGATTGTCTAGGCACTGCGACAACGGCTCAGATCGGGGGTTGTCACTCTGATCCCCAATCTCTCTATCTAAGCTATCTCCTTGCGAGCTAAGGGAGGTAGACCCTAATAGAAATGAAGAAACAGAATTGGTTGATAATCAACCAACTTAGAAGACACAGTCAAATAACCAAATACTTGATGAGATTAACGAGATTTCATAGATCCAATTATATTAAAACCAGTGCCATATGGAGTTAAAAGATCCCGTTATGCAATTAAAGCCAAGTAATTGATGTATAACTGCTGCTACGAAAAGTAGGTTCACCACAATGATATTCGATGAAACACCCTCACAATTATGCATTAACCATGTTCGATAAAGATATGCGATTTATCATTACTTGAAATATTTCCAAAGTGAACTTTAAACATTTATATACCAATCTCAAGCAACTTAAAACCACAATTAAAAATACCTCAAAAATCATCAACCATAGCTAAGTATTAAACTTTAAACCAACGATTTAAATTCGAGATAAAATATTATCATGAGGGTACCATCGAAATTAAATGTCAGATCATTGCGATATTTCCGAATTTATGATTGCTCTAAATCAGTGTTGCGAGCATCTCAATAACATCCCGATTATATCTCGAGATCACGATTTTTTGGCCTAGCCGATGTTTGCTGATTTTTAAAGATATTTTTATAGTATCCTAATTTTGGCGATGTTTGCCGATTTTTTACCGATATTTTCCCGATTATTACGATTTTTTGGTTTTCCAGACCCTTGCCGATTTTATCCTGATGATGATGTTCGCAACATTGTTCTAAATAACCCAATCCAGAAATTAAAATGTTTATATAGTCAAACTTAGGATAAAAATTTTAAAAATTCATTTGAATATGAAGATTTTTTGAGAATTTTTAAATTTTTTTTTTTTTTAATTTTTTATTATTTTTTAAACAAAATCTACAAAAATTTAAAATCTAAAATCCTAAATCTAAAACTAAGAGTTAAAACTAAACCAACTAAACTAAAAGTAAAATTTTCATTTTTTTATTTTTTAAATCTAAAAAAAAAATTAAAAAAAATAAAAAATGAAATTCTAAAACAATTTAAAACTAAAACGCCCTAAACTAAACTAATTAAAGTCTACAAACTAAATCTAAAACCTCCAAAGAAATAACGCTACCCTAAACTAACTAAAACAACAAAATCGAATTAAATTAAAACCTAAAGCTAATGCTAGCTAAACTAAATTAAATCTAAAGTCTAGAATTTAAAATCTAAAAAATTAAAATCTACGACTAAACTAATGTTAATGAAACAAAATCGAAATTAAATTTAAAACTAAAACCTAAAACTATACTAAACTAAAGTTAACCTAACACTAAACCTTCCAAAAAAGAATCCGACTCAAAAGAAATTAAACGCAAATACGTTTCTGAGTTTATTATGTGCATTCACTTGGTTGCTTGCAAGTCGAGAAGCTTTCGACGGCGAAAGGTGAGGAGAGGATCGACGCAGTGAACTTGACAGCGGAGAAGGATGGAGATGGAGCTATGCAACGTGAAGATGGTGGACAAGGAGGCTCGAAAGCAGATCAAAGGGCAACGGATGGATGCATAGGAGCAGAGGCTCGAATAGAGGTCGGACGGCTGGCTAAGGAAGATGGTGTAGCGGAAGAGGGAGATGGCGATTTGTTGATGAAGAGGGGATGTCGGACAGCAAGGTGAGAAGAGTCAACGCAAAGGAGAAGTGACGGCGGAAGAGAATGGACAGCAATGGAGGAGTCGACGGTCAATCGTAGGGAAAGATGGAATCGAAGGGCAGCTGCAGGGATGAAAATGCACAGCAAGGGAAAAACGCAGAGGCTTGGCAGCGTTGAAGATGAAATGAAGGCAGCGACAGGGATGCGTAGGAGAAAAAAGACAAGGGTTTCGGATGCAGTAATCAAAAGCAGTGATTGCCTAGTACACATTAAAACGTCTTATATCTTTTCGCCAAACTCAGATTTTAGATGCTCCTTTAATAAAATAACATTCAGATCTGCCAACAGAAGCAATCCTGAGGCCAGATCTCGCCCTCTGGGGTTAGATCAAGCTCAGATCTTTTAAAAAAATTTGAAAACCCCCTACAAACCTACAAAACCAGAACAGATCCAAAACTATATGCACAAAAAAATTATTAAACCCTTACAGCCTAGAGCAAATATACAAATTTACAATGTTAATCTACAGATCGAAGGCCCTCATGGCCAGATTTAAACTCATTTCAACACAATTTTTAGAAATTTGAAATTTTAAAGAGAGGCACAAGTCTTAAAAGACTCTGCAAAACCACTAATTCTGTAAGATAGCTTTGGGAATTTAGAAACAATGGGCTTTTTCAGATTTACGAAATTTGAGAATTGGCTGGTCCAACTGAAGACTTCCCCAGACGCTCAAACCTTTTTAAAAAAAATTCCCTGGACACTTAGATCTGAACTTTAGATTGATAGAGATTTAAGAAAATAAACATGAGATCCTTCAGAAAAATAAATAACTAGTCTTTTCATTAAATCAAAAATGTCATTTTATGAACCCGGAAAACTGCACAAGATACCTGTATGCAGATTAATCCATGAAGGCCATCAACCATAAAAATGCAAAACAAAGTAGCAGAGTTTAGAGATAAATCACCACATAGATCTAGAAAAGGAACACCAAAGTTTGTAACCCCAAAGTCTTTATGCTTTATTCCTCAAAAAGAATCACAAGAGCTTCCAAGAACAAGTGCACGATCCAAAGATCGGATGCCTGGAAGACTGACAAAGACCTCTAATTTATAAGACAAAATCTCTAACGGCTAGTTCGGTTGATCCATGTCAAAATAATCTCGACCGTCGAAAAGATTTGATCATCTTTTAATCTAGACCGTCGAAATTATAAATTTGAAGAAAAAACGAATTTATCATTTAATTCCATTTTAATTAACTCAAAAATATTATTTTTGAGTTAATTACCTCAAATTTTTTACTTGACTTTGACTTAACCACCTAGGCCCAAGGGTCCAAAATTTCTTGAAATTCTCAATATTCCCTTGGCCTGAGGCCTTTAAAAATTCATTTTTTAAGGACCAACGAATTTTGTCTTTGAAGAATTTTATACTCACCTAGGACCTAAAATTAATTAAATTTCTGGCTTAGGATTTTTTAATTAATTTGGCCAGAAAATTTAATTAATTGACTGAGAGGGAATTTTAATTATTCTTTCCAACCCTCTTTACATAAGATAAATACATTTAGACACATGAAGGGGGAATACCCATTCGTATAGACCCTCAAATAGGCACCCAATTTTGCGACTCAAAACATGATCTAGTAGACCAAGCAGCTTGTAATAAAATAATCTAGCCAATTAGCTAGGATTATTCCCAAACTACTTTTACAAAGACTCGATAGAAAACACTAAGACTCACTTAGCATCTTGATGACAAAATCCACCCTAGCTTTGGGGTGAAGCTGGAGGGGAAAACTCTGCCGATCGCTTGTGTCGAAAAACACAAGCAAATCAGTGAGACAAAAAATCTCCTAGGATAGAAATCATCTCCAACATACTAGGCTTACCTAGGTTGTTACATACATAACGGTCTTACTTAGATCATTTACATCATAAACATGCATAATGGGTTTACATTATTCATAACACTGTCAACTGATGATAGAATTTGAATGGCGCGACCACGTCGAACATGATGAATCCCATTTGAAAAAATGGGGGTGTACTGCTATGGGGTCGTTGACAAAGTGTGGTCAACATCTGGCTCTACTTGGCGACACGTTGCTTTACCGGAGTAATGTGAGAATCCAGAATCTGTATCCAAGCAACACACAAAATTACATAAGTAGCGTCCATCCAAATATGATCATATAACATTAAGCACATGAAAAATAGAAGCTCTTCTATCATTTATTATTCTACTTAACATGAAAAGTAAATCTACTCTAACTGCAAAATGAAATGCTGAAATAACAAGGTGTAAGGAGAGAGATACAATACAAAGGATGCCCTGTGGCATCAGATGTGCTCAATATAGTGCATCCTGAGCATTTGCCTGCTTTCAGGCAAGTCTGTACGCTACTTTTCAGAGGTGCCATGTCCAATCTTGCTAATTGTAGGACTCTGTCTTATCCGAATGTCAAGCTGCTCTTGGCCATCAGACGAATCAAACCGCTTACTTCTTCTTTTCCTCTGAGTGGGCTGTGATGTCAGTAATGAGACCATTGTAGATTTCTTGTCCTTATCTTGAAAATCAATGTACAAAATATCTGATGAACCTGTAGTGTGACCAATCTTATTCTGAATATACTCTGTCAATTGTGACACATAAGCTTGGTCTTTCTCAACGTCCTTTGTAACCATAGTTAATTCTTCCTTAATGGGAAAAGTGACCTCTGTGTGATGAGATGGAAATTGTTTCAGCAAACTAGGAGGCCTATGATCTGTTGACAATTCAGACTTGGGTTGGAAATTCTGCATGGGTGATCTTTCCATTTTTCCCAACTTATTTTGAATATCAATAGAATGCTTAACATTATCAATATTAATTTCCCTCGCATGACTCTCTTTAATAGTCAACAAATTGTGTTGAAGAGACATCTGATTAGAATGATTAACTTCCATCATCTTTAATCTGTTTTCCATGACATTTATTTCCTGTGCATGACTCTCTTCAATCATCAACAATTTGCATTCCATGCTTTTTGTTGATTCATCATTATCTGCTTTCATGGCCATGAAGAAATTTTGCATACAGTTCATCTCTTTCTCATGTTTTTTTTCTAAGGCCAATAACCTACTCTGCATAGAACCAATTTCTCTGGCGTGATCCACTATTATTTTTTCTTGATTAAGTTCCATATTTTAATGATTTGAGCCTGGTTGGCCTCCATATTCTTGATTACCTGAGCTTGATTTAGCTGTATATCCTTAGCCATCTGAATCAATTCGTTAACAAGATGCTTATCATTGTCAAGACTGACTTGACAATTTGTTTCTGCTTCACCACTAACATGGATTTGTACTGTCGTGGTACAAATGGATTCATCTTGAGAATTTTCTGGAAATCTCCTACTGATAGTTGAGTTCTCTACAAGATCAATTTCATTATTTTGCATAATACTGGGAGCACAAGGTGAGTCATCTTGTTTTATATATTTATCTCTAAAAGCATTGATGATGTCTTGTAAACAATACTCTTCAGGTCAATTTCGAAACCAATCGATAGCATCACCTTTTAAGGAATAGCCAAAGATACGTATCTTGACATCTTCATGATTATATTGTGAAGGACGACAATATTTATATATATAATAAGTGACCATCCTTAGATGTTGTAGAGCATTGCCTGGATCACCTCCTGAGAAAAAAGACAATTTAGAAATGACCTCTTCTGGCATGTCATGAAAGGTGTCATCCATGATGACCTGCTTAAAATTTAAGAAATAGATCCGTGTTCAAGAATAGTCAAAAGGTCCTCAAGAAGCGAACTTCTTAGCAGGAACTCTTGTAAGAAATGAAAGAATTGGAGTCGCCACTTGAACATGAAACTAATTCTGAAACAGAAGAAATAATCGAGAGTAGCAGATGGATATCAGGGGGGGATTCTTGTCTGGGAGTAAATAGATGAATAAGTGGAGTCGCCACCCAAACAAGAAGCCAACCAAAATGTCCAGGTGCCAAAGATGAAATGATTAGTGAGATGATGAAAAGATGAAGAGATGAAATGACGCCAGAAAAAGTGATCCCTTGTAACAGGCTAATGAATGACGAAAGAAGATTAGAAGATTAGAAAATGTCGTGAAGACCAAGGACAGAAAAACTCTATCCCCGACAACGGCGCCAAAAAATGTTGTCGCACAGATTGTCTAGGCACTGCGACAACGGCTCAGATCGGGGGCTGTCACCCTAATCCCAAATCTCTGTATCTAAGCTGTCTCTTGCAAACTAAGGTAGGTAGACCCTAATAGAAATGAAGAAACAGAATTGGTTGAGAATCAACCAACTCAGGAGACACAATCAAATAACCAAATACTTGATGAGATTAACGAGATTTCACAGATCCAATTATATTAAAACCAGTGCCATATGGAGTTAAAAGATCCCGTTATGCAATTAAAGCCAAGTAATTGATGTATAACTGCTGTTACGAAAAGTAGGTTCACCACAATGATATTCGATGAAACACCCTCACAATTATGCATTAACCATGTTCAATAAAGATATGCGATTTATCATTACTTGAAATATTTCCAAAGTGAACTTTAAACAATTATATACCAATCTCAAGCAACTTAAAACCACAATTAAAAATACCTCAAAAATCATCAACCACAGCTAAGTATTAAACTTTGAACAAGCGATTTAAATTTGAGATAAAATATTATCATGAGGGTACCATCGAAATTAAATGTCGGATCACTGCGATATTTCCGAATTTATGATTGTTCTAAATAACCCAATCCAGAAATTAAAATGTTTATATAGTCAAACTTAGGATAAAAATTTTAAAAATTCATTTGACTATGAAGATTTTTTGAGAATTTTTTTAAATTTTTTATTTTTTATTATTTTTTAAACAAAATCTACAAAAATTTAAAATCTAAAATCCTAAAGCTAAAACTAAGAGTTAATAAATTTTTCATTTTTTATTTTTTAAATCTAAAAAAAAAAAAAAATGAAATTCTAAAACAATTTAAAACTAAAACGCACTAAACTAAACTAGTTAAAGTCTAAAAACTAAATCTAAAACCTCCAAATAAATAACGCTACCCTAAACTAACTAAAACAACAAAATCTAATTAAATTAAAACCTAAAGTTAATGCTAACTAAACTAAATTAAATCTAAATTCTAGAATTTAAAATCTAAAAAATTAATATCTACGACTAAACTAATGTTATTGAAACAAAATCGAAATTAAATTTAAAACCTAAAACTATACTAAACTAAAGTTAACCTAACACTAAACCTTCCAAAAAAGAATCCGACTCAAAAGAAATTAAACACAGATACATTTCTGAGTTTATTATGCGCGTTCGCTTGTTTGCTTGCAGGTCGAGAAGCTTTGGACGGCAGAAGGTGAGGAGAGGATCGACGCAGTGAACTTGACGGCAGAGAAGGATGGAGATGGAGCTATGCAACGTGAGGATGGCGGACAAGGAGGCTCAACAGCAGATCAAAGGGCAGCGGATGGATGCGTAGGAGCAGAGGCTCGAATGGAGGTCGGACGGTTGGCTAACGAAGATGGTTCAACGAAAGAGGGAGATGGCGATTTGCTGACGAAGAGGGGACGTCGGACAGCAAGGTGAGAAGAGTCAACGCAAGGGAGAAGGGACGGCGGATGAGAATGGACAGCGATGGAGGAGTCGACGGTCAATCATATGGGAAGATGGAATCGAAGGGCAACTGCAGGGATGAAAATGCACGGCAAGGGAAAAACGCAAAGGCTTGGCAGCGTTGAAGATGAAATGAAGGCAGCGACAGGGATGCGTAGGAGAAAAAAGACAAGGGTTTCAGATGCAGCAAGCAAAAGCAGTGATTGCCCAGTACACATTAAAACGTCTTAAATCTTTCCACCAAACTCAGATTTTAGATGCTCCTTTAATAAAATAACATTCGAATCTACCAACAGAAGCAATCCTGAGGCCAGATCTCGCCCTCTGGGGTTAGATCGAGCTCATATCTTTTAAAAAAATTTGAAAACCCCCTGCAAACCTGCAAAACCAAAACAGATCCACAACTATATGCACAAAAAAATTATTAAACCCTTACAGCCTAGAGCAAATATACAAATTTACAATGTTAATCTACAGATCGAAGGCCCTCATGGCCAGATTTAAACTCATTTCAACACAATTTTTAGAAATTTG
The DNA here is from genome assembly GCA_034641835.2 of Pinus albicaulis. NCBI lineage: Eukaryota > Viridiplantae > Streptophyta > Pinopsida > Pinales > Pinaceae > Pinus > Pinus albicaulis. The sequence continues at coordinate 509,806,209 of CM076573.1, read as the reverse complement.
AAATTTTAAAGAGAGGCACAAGTCTTAAAAGACTCTGCAAAACCACTAATTCCGTAAGATAACTTTGGGAATTTAGAAACAATGAGTTTTTTCAGATTTACAAAATCTGAGAGTCGGCTGGTCCAACTGAAGACTTCCCCAGACGCTCAAAACTTTTTAAAAAAATTCCCTGCACACTTAGATCTGAACTTTAGATTGATAGAGATTTAAGAAAATAAACATGAGATCCTTCAGAAAAATAGATAACTAGTCTTTCCGTTAAATCAAAAATGTCATTTTATGAACCCAGAAAACTGCACAAGGTACCTGTATGCAGATTAATCCATGAAGGCCATCAACCATAAAAATGCAAAACAAAGTAGCAGAGTTTAGAAATAAATCACCACACAAATCTGGAAAAGGAACACCAAAGTTTGTAACCCCAAAGTCTTTATGCTTTATTCCTCAAAAGGAATCACAAGAGCTTCCAAGAACAAGTGCACGATCCAAAGATCAGATGGCTGGAAGACTGACAAAGACCTCTAATTTATAAGACAAAATCTCCAATGACTAATTCGGTTGATCCATGTCAAAATAATCTCGACTGTCGAAAAGATTTGATCATCTTTTTTAACTAGACCATCGAAATTATAAATTTGAGGAAAAAAAAAATTTATCATTTAATTCCATTTTAATTAACTCAAAAATACTATTTTTGAGTTAATTACCTCAAATTTTTTACTTTGACTTAACCACCTAGGCCCAAAGGTCCAAAATTTCTTGAAATTCTCAATATTCCCCTGGCCTGGGGCCTTTAAAAAATCATTCTTTAAGAACCAACGAATTTTGCCTTTGAAGAATTTTATACTCACCTAGGACCTAAAATTAATTAAATTTCTGGCTTAGAATTTTTTAATTAATTTGGCCAGAAAATTTAATTAATTGACTGAGAGGGGATTTTAATTATTCTTTCCAACCCCCTTTACATAAGATAAATACATTTAGACACATGAAGGGGGAATACCCATTCGTATAGACCCTCAAATAGACACCCAATTCTGCGACTCAAAACATGATCTAATAGACCAAGCAGCTTGTAATAAAATAATCTAGCCAATTAGCTAGGGTTATTCCCAAACTACTTTACAAAGACTCGATAGAAAACACTAGAACTCACTTAGCATATTGATGACAAAATCCACCCTAGCTTTGGGGTGAAGCTGAAGGGGAAAACTCTGCCGATCACTTGTGTCGAAAAACACAAGCAAATCAGTGAGACAAAAAACCTCCTAGGATAGAAATCATCACCAACATACTAGGCTTACTTAGGTTGTTACATACATGACGGTCTTACTTAGATCATTTACATCATAAACATGCAGAATGGGTTTACATTATTCATAAAACTGTCGACTGATGATGGAATCTGAATGGCACGACCACGTCGAACATGATGAATCCCATTTGAAAAAATGGGGGTGTACTGCTATGGGGTCGTTGACAAAGTGTGGTCAACAAATATTATAAGATTGCCTTGAAAGGTCATTTGGAAATTACATTCGTGGAGACACAGAGGATCTAGAGATCGAATTTTTCTGACGAAGCAAGTGCTCGGACGAAAATCAGATAATCAGATCTAAGTGATCCTTGATTGCAGCGAGGGGCAATATTTCCGGTTGGAAGGTTTCCTGAGCTAGAGAGTACATAGCAGTAGAGACAGAGAGAGCCACGACTTCAGCACAGAGCCAGTGACGCAGTGCCTACACAGTCACTGCACAAAGCCATATTTATACCTGGAGTCAAGCACCTGGTGTTAGATGCGATGAAAATGCAAGGAAAGAAAGCACTGGTTTTGCTGCTCATCTGAGGGTGTTTGAATTCTAATGGATCTTCTAAGATTTCCAATGCCATTCCTAAAAGCTATAAGGCAACAGAGAACAAGCCAAAGTTCAAAATAAATGTGTACCTGATTGGATGGTAAGTCTTGGCATAGCACCGAAGAAACCTTCAATGGTGAATACAAATATTGATAGTCGACA